>JAQPZY010001439.1:0-600000 GCA_029931535.1 Margaritifera margaritifera | reverse complement strand
AGAGCTATTGTGGCACCTGCAGTGTCATCTGCCCCTGCAGGATAAACGCCCTGTCGGAGCTTTTCTCTGACCTTTAGAAACGCTATGTGAGGCAGTAGAAAGACATCTTCGTCACGAGTCTCTTTAGCATGGATGCCCGGTTTGTTCATCTCATGTAACTCATTGTTGATGTATTCGACGTACTCGTACTCTGTCGTTGACTCATTAACAGGTTCCTCGTGAAAAAGCTTAAAATAATCCGGACTGTTTTGCGATAGCATTTGTATATTCTTAGTTTAGACAAAAATGTGCGACGCGGGCAACGACGGTGTTGAACGATTAGGAGCTAATAATCACAAAGATGATATCGTCGCAGTATTACAGTTCAAAATTATCTGCGACTCACAACGAATCTACAACTGATTAATACCAGAACCTCTCATCGCCGAGGACACCAGAAGACTTTTGTTTGTCTGAAGATCGCGTAGTATCTCATGTTTCCGATGCGACAAAATCCGTTTTGCTGTCTTCACCATAGTTTTCTGGCTTCTGATGACGGCTAAATTTCTTTAACAGCCTCGCTGATATCAGCCGCAGCTGGCGCTGGTATAGTGCCAATGCTTCTTATCTTATCTGCTATTTTATCTCCGACTGCTTTTCCTGCTGAGCTAGCAGCACCAACATAGCTGCTTTTGAAGCTTCGAAGGCGATAAGGGCTACTTTTCTGCCAGTCCCTGGTAATGCTGAAATCACCTTGTCAATCAGCGATACTAAAAATCCGCCTTGAATCTTCTTTCGTTTTACTCTGCCTGACAGCGGTATTTATATATTATCATTACATTTTTCGTTAGCACCCCTGCCTTGGTTATGTAACTGTCCTCGCAGATGCCAGGTAACTGTCTAAATACGTCAGGTAACTGTCGACAGATGCCAGGTAACTGTCTACAGACGTCAGGTAGCTGTCCTCAGACGTCCACTATGTTGGTTAGGTGAACATCCGGTCAAGAGACTGTTAACGTCGCTAATATCTACCACAGAGCTAGCTTCGTGCACTGTATCTCCGGTAATAATTTCCGGACTACACCGTAGTATCTGCCAGATACCTTCGCTTGTTGGAAACTCGACTCTCTAGCCACCAGCCACCTTTACACTCCGCGCTATTTCCTTGGCCATACTAGTAACGCTGTAGGCCCCAGGAACAAGCGTAATCGGCACAAAGTCAACAGTGACAGACACAGCGTAGTTTATTTTATTGTTTTTGCTGCTCACGTTGTGGAACGAGTGCCATATTTCAGCGCTGACCAGGACAACTTCGTATCGCAGATCAAGGTTTAGTGCTATCGGCACTGGATATCTTACGGTGAACTGATTGCTAGTGCCTTGAGCTGATCGTGAGTCAAATAACAGCGTGCGTTTGTTAACGGCATTTCTATACTACTACTTTAGATCTTTCGCAGTGTGATTTGGTAACGAGCATGCTTGTTAACTAATCAGTTAGATCGTGGTAAAGTTCTTGTTGATAACTAGTCGATCAGATCGCTGTAGAGTACCTTGTAACTGTCTGCTGATAACGCTCCTGACGCTACCAAATGGTCCATGATCTCAACTATCTCGTTGTCAATCTCAACGCCCTCGTTTCCAGCAACCTTGCTAGCCGCATTCATCTGTAACCGCCGAATTAGCTCGTTTTGATTTGTGTAGTATTTTATCCCATAGTCTTGTCGTTCTCTTTGCCTGATCTGATTATTTACGTTATCGGTGTATTTCCTTAAAATTCTAACTCGCTCTACGTCAGCTTCAGGATCTCTGCCAGGTCTTTGTTCTGACAGGTCAGCTCTCATACTGGAGCGATCTCTAGTTTCTATCAGAAATTTTGTATCACGATCACCAAAGGTCGCTAGATCTTTGTAATTTAAAATGCCAAGGACATTGAGCTCGTGTCCTGATAGTGGCTCGGGTCTTTCGATCATCTCTTGTATTTCCCGTTGACTATAAGATATTTCTGCAAGCCCATCACTATCAACATCTCTCATCATCACAGCGTGTCCGATAGCTCTGCGATACTTCTTGCCTTGTTTCTTCATCTCTTTTAACAGCTTTGCTTCTTGAACTTGAATATTTGCTTGAGTGTTAACCAGTGTCTATATGATTCGGTCTTGTTTTATGTCGTGTGCAGTTGCAGTTTCTTTAGCGGCGCTCATCGCCTTGCTGATTGCTGCTGTCACCGGGGTGAGCGACGGATCAGCAACATAACGCTGAAATACTTGCTTGCCAATCTGCTCTGCTACTATTTGGCTTCGTAGTTGCTGGCGCACTGCTTCATCAGCGCTGCCTTATCCTGCGGTGATTCTACTTTGATAAATGGCATTTCGTAATACTGGAGCACATAAAAACATAGTGACCGGTAAACAAAACAATTGCCTACCCAGGGATCGGTAACGGAGTTAACCCTGAAATTAGACCGAGTGCGCCAACCCTGTGAGGAAGAACTCGTTGAACCATTTCCAGTTTATCTCAGGGATGTCCTCTGCGTCTCTGTGAAATACCAGGAAATCGTAATTATCTGGTGTGCCCTCATGATAAACATTTTTAAACTCTTGCTGCAGCTATTCCCCTGCAGTATTCACGTGCGATCGAATCATAGTCACGATTGTCCAGCCCAGAAAAGAGCACAAAACAGCCCGTATTTCTTCTGGTGTACTTTGAGACGTCATAATACGATTGAGACAGATAGATCGCGTTGCATTTCTTGGTGCGGGACAACGATAAGTACTCTTTAATCTTGTTCATGTTTTCCCGGTCGATCTTGATATCATCAAACACAACCACCTTGTTGGTGTCGCTGTCCAAGGACTCAACATGGGCTATGTCATCAGGATCTGTTATCATACACGTCTGCTTGCATTCTTTCTTAGTTTCCAAAACGCTGTTAAAATCTTGCAGAGTCAGATACGTGTCCTGCTGAGGATTTAACGTGTAAACTGTTGCGCTGTCGTACTTCAACCCCTGGTTTAGCAGCAGATTTGTCTTACCTCTGCCTGTATGTCCGATTATCTTGTAATGGCAATCTGGTAACAGAAATCTATGTCGCGGTTTGGTCACATGCTTCGAGTCAAAGTTGATGATACTGTTCATCGTTGGTCTTTTATACAAATCGTTACAGTAAACGAATTAGCACGGTAACCGGCAACTCAACGCTAGGGTTCACAGTCGTGATCACAGCACAATAACTCGAGCGTCAGGGCCCACGGTAAAATGTCTATTCGATTGTTATAGACATGAGCCACACCGCGTTTGGCACGCTGTACACTGGTGCTGAAGAGACTGAGGCCACATCAGGTAATGTCGCAATCAAGGTTGAAAAGGTTGGCGACCCCATGATCGGAAATCTCAACATGAGGAAAAACAAGATAACAAATCTATCGGAAGATGATCTGGACCCAAATGATGGCGCAAGCTGGCAGCGTGTAAAAACTATTACTGACACCAGTCTGGATTTATTTGGAGGAACGATAACAGGCTTGTTGACAGCAAACGAGGGTATCGACCTGAGCGGACATAAGATCACAAATCTCAGGATTGACGCACAACCAAATGCTGCTGATGCTGCTTCTTGGCATTATGTGCTATCAGAAACAAGCAAAACACTAGCGCTGACCGGAGGAACGATTACTGGTAATATCCAAATGGGTGGGCATGTTTTATTCGGGCTACCAACCAACGGTGAGGGAGGTACAATCACAAGCAGTCAGCGTTGGCCAGCTTGAGGTCAAGCTGCTTGACAAGTTTGACAAGACGGGCGGGACCATCACAGAAAATGTCGTTATCAACAAAACCCTGTCGGTAGGTTAAATAAATGCAGCTTTGATGATACCTTAACGATCGGTGGTAAGATCCTTTCCGATCTTGTTGTGACATCAGCTGCCAATGGCACGGACGATGATAACATCAAAACCAGACTACTTGGAGTCAGCGAGCATCTCAACACTGTTAGTGCTTTTTTGATCGGACTTGGCACAATGCACCGATTATCTACACGTATCGCGGTGCTAACGGAAATTACGCTCAAATCACAATTCACACCCCTGATGGTTTCAGAGTTCTTACTATCGACTCTAGAGAGATAATATCCATGCATCACGATCGAGTTAATATAACAAAAATATCCACATGGCAAACAAACGGATCTTTGTCGCGGATTGTCTTTGTCAACCGTAGCACTAATAGATGATAACGTGCCAAGCTATAAGCAGCTCAAGGATTATGCGCTGAGCAATGCTGGTGATGTGATGGAGGTGTGTTGGACATGGATGGACATGCAATTATCGGACTAGATACTGCTGTGATGTTAAACGACGACTATGTGCCGAGTTACAAGCATCTCAGGGATTATGAGCCAAAAAATCTGTAGATACTATGGCCGGAGAATTGAAAATGGGCAGTAACGTAATAATCGGAATGCTGACCGCTAACGTTCATGGCGATGACTATGTGCCAAGCTACAAACATGTGAAAAAACTACGCTGTTGCCAAAGCTCGCGGAGATACAATATCTGGAAATCTCAGCTTGACCGGATCTCCCTTTACCGTTGGTATCGCAGCGACAGGAAATATTGTGTTGGGACCCAATAGTCAACTAGCGCTAACCGCAGATCAAAAACTACGTGGATAACATACGAGTCAAAAGAATGTCGGTTTGATTCCTGCGTTAACCGTCAACATGGTAGTCGATCAAGATTTACCATATCTGCATCTTCCGAATACTCGGCAACATATGCAGCGTACTACATATTTTGACCATCAGCTGCTACCGCAAACTAGTGGGCGACTGCTAGCCAGTACTCAAATCTCTGGATCCAGATCCAGCGCCCGGTCGACATAGCGATCTGGAAATTTCAGCTGCGTGGTCTTAGTACAAATACTGAACAAATAACAAACTGGCGGCTCGAAGCAAAACAAACAACTGCAGCTGCTACCGGGACTACTTTGTACACAAGCACCATGATGTTAGGGTCGTCAATTCAGGAGTTTTTTTGTCTCTGCAGAAGCAGTAAACTCGGGTCTGAATTACATGCAACTTTTTTCAGCTTATAGCTGAGTATAATTTTTATGGACGCAAATTTGTATTGTATGGCTGCCGCTATTGTTTTTGTTGCCAGATACTTTGTACGCCTATAACGAAGTACATGATGAAAAAAATATCAAATCCCGTCGCCAAAGAGCGATATGATTTTATTGGAACGCTGAAGGTGGGTAGTAGACTCTACAAGACTAACCAGGAGCAGTTCAAAGCGGCTCCCGAAAACGCACAAATATAATTTTTATATTGGTAGCTGAAATGCGTCATCAGCAACTAGTTGATGCCATAGCAACATTTGATGCCATAAAACACTTCTGCAACGACCGTGAGTCAAATACACTGTCAAGAAGCATAGAAGATCTTGTCGAAAATTTTGGACGCTGTGGTAAAGTCCGGACTTGTCAAGCAGAGAGCGATGAAAAATACTGAAAAAACTAAGCACGATCAGGATCACAGCTGCATATAGAAGCTATTTCCAAAAAGAATTTCGCCCATAACAAAAAGCTCAGAGAACGTCACAGCAAGCTCGCATTTTTCGAGCAAACTGGACTCTACTACGAGGACGTTGACACAATCATGGACAGTTTGGCAATGCCAGATAGACGACTAAAGCCTGATAATACGTACGAAGAATAAAAGCACGATGAACTATATGACCATGCAAAAGCTCTATAAGCTTATTTCATCTTGAAAAGATATCGCTGGACGCCGATGTTGTCGCAGCTGCTTATGAATTCTTGGAGGGTACAGTGGGCAGAAAAGATTGGGTTCTTCAGCTCTATTTTCATGATGAAATTGATACACAGACCTGATGGTAATTTTATTGATCCACCTGCAAGAAGTCCAGATTTGGTGACTAGGATCAAAAAACGAATACTGGATCTTAGCAAATACAAGGATCTAAAAATCCTGATCAACGAAAAAAAATAATGACAAAAATCCACTCACTAGAAAAGACTGAGCTCAGCGTAGAAAAGAGGCAAGTGCGTTTTTTTTCTTCACGTCTACAGCTACAAACACAGCTACTAAAACCTGTGAGTACTTGGATTGGATCGACCTGCCTTCAAAAAACGTTAACGATATCATTGAGGATCTAGTTAGGCTTAACAGAGTAGTCCCTGACATGACCTGGTTCACACTAGACTCCTGGCCACTTAACAGTAAAATAGCTGATAAGGTCAGAAAATAAAACTATTGACGTTGATAAGCACATAAAATATCTGACTGATAATCTCTTCGACCTCGAGGCAACGATCATATAAATGTTGGAGACAGATAATAGGCGAAGATGAAACCCGTGCTCGATTTCAATAACATTAGCAAGGATCTCTCTGCGGACGATCGTGATGCGCTTATCGCTTACTACGAGCATTATCACAAATGCGTTTACTGTTTCAAACACACATATCGTTACTACATAAGAATCCTCATGTCGATGACCGCAGCGCCAGTAGCGTTGATAACTGCAGGGTTTATCTCAACTGGAGTCATTGCCAATCCTTTTCTGAATGTGATGTCTGGCGCTGGCGTTATCGTGCAGGAATGACTAAAAAAACATAGAGTCAAAACTGCAGACAAAACAAATGCCGCAAAATACGCATTTGTGAAGTACACAAAAGTACTGAATAAGATCTGATCGAGTCTTCGCGGTGACAGATTCGCGATGGACTCGCTTGTTCGCGAGCTAAATGTTATCGATGATATCATGACAGAGTTGTCACCAATGTCCGTTGCGCGATACAAGAAAATTTACGATCGGAAATATCATTCCGTCCGGGGAAATTTGGACTTTACAAAATCGTATAGCGATGGCTGACCTTTGCGTTTTTCAAAGTCACGTCAGAGTAGCCTTCGCGACACCTCGAGCTCGTAGGCTATTTTCGCGTAGTACTCGAAGTGTTCCAGATGCTCCTTTGCAATCGCGTAAAAAGCTGTCGTTGCGTCCTTGACAAAACGATATGCACTACCGAGCGATGAGATATTTGAGATAGCGTCGATAATGATATTTGGTTTATAATCATCTGGCAAAATACAGCCAGCATTAATAGCTGACTGAATCTCTTCGATAATACGTGTTCCGTCAAAGTTGAACATCTTTGTTTTATAATACAGGGTTTTGTTTAATAACATACCTAAAAGAAAACCAACAAGCGTATGTCCGTGAAAGACGTAATACACGCAGGTTGAGTGAACGTCAAGATCATTTTGCTGCTGCGCTCATCGACCGAAATATCTGCATTTCACCGGTAACTGTATTTGTGACCTCTACAGAACGTGCCGGACCAAAATTTTGTCCACGTCGAATATTTTCTCTTGGATCTTGGATCTATGACCTCGAGATTTTCCAGACGGTTGTTGGTTACTGTCGAGATGATTCACGACCATCCCTTGCGGAATCAGGCCCCTGTGACACTCAACTACAAACCGTGACACAAGCGTGTTGATCTTTGATCTGTTACCACCAGAAACAGCAAATCGCAAATAACCGCCGTTATTGTTTATGTTGCCTATCGTCAGCTTTTATAATCTCCTGTGCCTCACCTGACCAACCTCATCTGCCTCGTAGTTGTCGTGTATCGAGTGCACACGCCAGATTTCTATGATGTTAATATCTTATTAACAGGATTTTATCTTTCTAATTGCTTTACCTTGTCCTTGACCCTGGCAGCGGTGCGCTTGACGAAATCACGATACCCAGCAACACGCGTGATCATTGTCATCGTGACAGCAAATATTTTGTACGGCAGTACTGCGACAATATCCGCGTCGTGTTTGACAGTCACATCATTCAACACGTCATTGACACTTCTGGGCCATGGATCTTCACCAAGAATCAGCACAATTTTCGTATTTAATTGTTTTTTTCAGATACCCGATCATATAATCATTTGTCGATCCGAAGAAAACTTAAATGCCGATTGCAATAGGATCTTTAGTGTATCTCCTGTAATCCCTGGCGTGAAATCTTCTGTCGTACCATGAGTTGAATCCCCAGCAATCCAGTGAGTATTTCTTGAAGACAGCGTCAACTAGCAGACCATTTGTTGCTAACGGTGACACCTCTAGCCCGGAGAGAACCTGTGGATAGCAGTACTCTGTTAACTTGTCGACAGATCGGACGAATGGGCACTTAAATTCTACCAGAACGATCTTATCGTAAATTACATAGCCGTCCAGGCTGTATCTGAACCCGGGGATGTCCCCGATGCAGATGTCAATGCCGACTATCTCGCATTAAAAAAACTTTCTGTGTATTTTCTGATGATCGGCTCGAACAATGTTCCCCAGAGGCATGGTAACGTCACTGTAAAGTTCTGCTTGACAACTTTCTTTCTGGCGATATCGTCGATACTCAAGAACGGAAACATCACATCGCAGCAGCTAGTTCTGATCCGCCTAGCGTTATCTCTAGTAAATGATATCTCTCTGGTTTATTCTGTTTTATCATGGGGCTGTTAACAAACTGATCCAGGATTCTCTGTAGTGTCATAATAACAATAGTTCACTCTGACATCCAATTAGACAATTACTATTTCTAATAGGAATCCAAGGGACAGTAGTGAGAGCGACACCGACATGTCCCAAAAATGTCATCACCGTGGACCTGAACTTATTTTGGTGGCCAGGATATTACGCTATGAGAGATGACGTAGTACTCTTGATCGTAAATAAGTTCAGGACCATGGTGATGACATTTTGTGGTCATGACGATGTCGCCTATCACTACTGCCGACCTCTGATCTAGTTTGATGATTGTGGCATGAACAGTGCTTGGGATTGATTCCAAGTTATAGAAGCGTGAAATATGGTTCACAGTGACCAACCTTTTTGATGAGGGTGTAGTATTTATCATGATGCATCAATTCGCCAAGTTTCATAAAATTTCTGTATAACAGTATATATACAGTATGCATACAACCTATAGGGTCATGAGCAAAATGCAAAAACTTAACTTAAGCCAGTAAAATGTTACATATAGATCAAAATCACCTTCTTTTGATGTAAGAGTAGAGTAATAACAAAGATAAAAACGGTTTCGTTTGATGATTCTAGCATGAACGAAGTTTGAGCAATAAATTAAATTTAACCCAAGTAAATGAAGCGTGAAATATGGGTCACATTTACCTACTTTTGTGATAGGGGTGTAGTACTCACGATGCATCTCCTCAGCAAGTTTCATGATTCCATGTATAACAGCATTTGTATAATGTGCAAAAAAAAGAAAAAAATAACGCAAAAACTTAACCAAATATGCACAAGTAAAGTACATGTTGGGGGGTTTGCAATGAAACCCACTCCAAACTGTTGCATAGGACCTAGGAAAAAAATACTCTGATAACGCCGACTCTGACGCTGGGAATAATACAATAGCTCTCCTTAGAAGCTGGACAGAATTCCAGTTGCAGAACACTTCTCTTCCCCTGACCACACCTTCAGTGATGTAACACTGACTGCAATTGCTCACAACTCCAACTGGAGTTCCGAAACCAGGAAAGAAAAAGAATCTTACTGGATACGCCGCCTCTGAACACTGAAACCAAGCGGCTTAAACCATCAAGACTAGAAAAAAGACAACCACACAGAAATAAAATCATCATCTGTTTACAGCCACCACATTTTCAATTTAATAATTCATTAAATTTGCTTTTTAGTCACTCACTCACCTATAATTACTACTGTTTTGTTGTTTGTTTGGATTTTTTTATTTTTTTTTTAGATCTTCCTGGTAGTATTATTGCTACTTTTCATTAATCGCCTTATGGAAACAAGGAAATATCCTGGATATAATCTGTGGTTCGCCAATTTGCATTAAAATACAGACGGCGCTATGATTCCTCTCTTTGTAGGTCAATACCAACTAGTTTACAACATCATCAGTCGAGCTAAAGCCAACCAGACGACACATCAAACATTTTCAAGCTGTAATTCCCTTAGAAATAAATATGTAAACGTTTGTAATTTCATAGCTTTTTTGTGTTTATTGTTTGTCTTGTCTCTGTTTTGTGTTTGCCTTTGAAAAAAAACAAAAAACAATGAGAGTCGAAAGCTCTTAGGCTTGTCAAAAACTACTTTTGCACTGTTCGTTGTCACTTTAATGCATTTATCGTAATCAATCCCTGACACATGCGATCCCTTGAAGAATCCAGTGCACTTGAAAGGACTGTTATTCGCCATATGATTTGTACTCTTTATATATATATATATATATATATATATATATATATATATATATATATATATATATATATATATATATATAATACATTTGGTTCGAACCGAAACAGTCCTTATTCGCGAAACTTTTTGAACTTTAAACTCAAGTTCAAGTTTTAAACCCTTAAATCGAACAAGATTCTTGGGTTACATGCACGTAATCGAAATTCAGAAGTTAAGTCAGAAGTAGAGGGACCGTGTTATAAAAATCCTACAAATGTTATGATTCCAAACTTTATTCTAAATGAAGCCAATCACTGTCAAAATTGTAGGACTTTGAGATTGAGCTTGAGTTTTGTGCCGATCAAATAAATTTTGAGAATACGCGGCGTTGTGTCTAAAACACGGCTGAATATAACTATATAAACTCTTTGACTTAAACTACCGCTATCTCGAATTGATTCACCAGGACCTGTAGAGATTCGAGTTATAAAGATTCTACTTTACCTTCTTTTATTCTTCTGCAGACGACCAATGTGAGCGCCACATTAAACTCGGCCACAGAGTCTGTCACCGTTCCGGGAGTATAGCCAATTTGCACACCCCTTTTGGCGCACTCTTCCATATCAATATGCTCCAGACCTGCAGACATGGTGCCCACGACCTTAAGTTGGGGACCTGAAAATAACAATAATAATAATTATAGACACCAAGTCACTGTAGGAACTTACAATATGAAAGTTTGCGACTGGAGATTTTGGACAGAGATTGTAAGTTTGAAACTGTAGCTTTTTATAGGATCAATTGAAGCGATTATAAGATCTATCTGACAGTCTACTGTCTTCACTTCTCTCAGAGGACTTTGTTTATAAAATTAAAAATAAAAAACATGAAAATACTATTTTCCTGTTGTCCTTCTTCTTGTCTGGTTAATTTAAAATTATATGATAAAAATCAAAGGGCCCCGGGTGGCCGACTAATCTAAGGCGGTAGCCTTTACAGATCTCACCTCTGTCCGCATGAGTTCGAGTCTCGGCTCGACCAAGGTGAGTATGTGAGAAAGTTTCCACTAACTACCCGTGGGTCGGTGGTTCTTTCCGGGGTTCTTCTGGTTCTTCTTCCACCAAATATACTAGCCGCCATGTGTAGCCTATCATGTGCTGAAAAATGGCGTTAAACCCCACAAAACAAACACAAAACCGATTTTTAAAAAACACATTTTGTTAAATGATAGCAATAAGCTTAACTCTTGTATCCATAGTCGCCAGCTGAACTGAAGACGTACACAATCGCTTCTTCGATGAAAGATGGTTAAAACAAACACGTTTAGGTAAGAACTGCATAGAAGGTACACTCTTGGAATTGTCTTCAGGCAAAGGAAATTAAAACCGCTTCTTGGCGTTTAAATGACATACTTCATTTCTATATTTTTGGCTCTTAGGAAAGAACTTTAAACTTTCCCATGATAGGATACCAAACGGTCCAGCAAAACGTAATGAAGCTAATGAAACTGATTTCAATATCAAGTTCGACTTCTACAATACTACATCTGCTTGACAAAGACTGGAATGACATGTGAACAATGGAGTCTTGAATCACTATTTTCTATTTTCTATTTAGTCTGGATGAGCATCTTGTCAAGCAAGAGCAAGGAAAAGTGGACCATCGTGTGTGTGCGTGCGCCCGTGCGTGTATGCGTGTGTGTGTGGAGCCATCGTTGTATAAATTGTTTTAATTGTCAACAGTCTAAGTTGGTTACTTTACCTTTGTTATCTTTGAGGGGAAAAATTACAAAATCGGAAAATTTGGCTCCTCTACTTCGTATGAATTAAAGTCATATCTGCATTTCAGCCAACGTGTTTTATACTCATATCTGATACCTCTCTTGCCTATTCAGTGTGAATCAGATATCACTTTACTTCACGATAAATAGCGATGCCACATATTCACATATAGCAAATTTGTACAGAGATAACAAAATAAAGTGATGAACCAGTCCATTCACATTCTTCGGTAATTAAAAGGACAATGTACACTTTGAAGGAACAAATCCTCAGTAGAAATTTGCCTGAAAACTCGCATAAGCTCACGTTCTTTGTCTATATGTGACTCTGCTACCTCAGCACCGGATGACCTGTTAACCTGTTATAGTGTATTTTGGCTTTGTGGGTTTAAAGCTATTGTTCGTGGGTGGACGAAGAACCCGAGAAGACCCCGGTAAGAACCACCTACCCAAGGGAAACCACTAGCAAGCTTTCTCTCATATTCACGTTGGCCCAACCGAGACTCGACCCCACGCGGACAGTGGTGAGATGTGAGTGATCTGTAAAGGTGAGCGCCTTAGATCACTCGGCAGTAAAGGTGAACGCCTTAGACCAGTCGAACACCAGCCTGTTATGAGGCTACACATATTGCATTATCAGACGGAATAATAAATGCTGCTATGCTGCAATCTTTTCATGTATATATTTGTAAATAATAAATAAAAAATATATTCTGAAAACCGTATTTGATATTTTTGTCTAGAAAAAGGGAAAACAAATAGATTCTATTCTGACAGGCTAATAAGGCAATGAAAAAGAAATATAGTGTCATCCTTGGGTTTCGATCTCGAGACTTCTGTCAAACATTTTGATCATTCTACCGACTGAACTAATCTGAACAGGAGATTCACATTCGTGTAAATTTCAGATGACCGTATTACATCCTAAGAATGAAAGTCACATTTTGAAATATGCTCAAAAGGTATATTTCCTGGCACTTACGTTATTTATCTATAAAATTATAGCATTTTATTAGACGATTCTTTGGAGAAAACTTTACGTAGTACTCCCTTGCGCTCTATAGTAAATATTGCCTTTTAAGTCGGGAAAACGTCCTATAAAATTCCAAAATTGTACAAAGTGTCTTTCAAATTCTTTCTGTAAATTTCAATTGTGTCAGCAATTTCACTTTTTGAGTTTTTTTCAGGAAATTCAGAGACGATTCGTGAAAAGTACATGAACATATTTTGACCTCTAGAAGTTTAATTTGGGCGTTGAAAACCGCCCTTGATAGGTACAAAAGGATATAAATGGCGACCTTGACCACTTAAACGTTAAAAGAGAGATGTCCGATTGCATTGGACAACTCACTGTATTGACTGCATTCATGATCCATCTTCTGCATAGCCAGAATAGTTCCTCTCACGGATGAACCGATTCAACGGAACACTGTGTATGAGAATTGGTGACCGTGAATTGGTTTCAGATAATCACATTTAAGTTTAAAACAAAACGATTATTCTGCTATATTCGTACAGTACCGTACAAATCATTAGCGATTCTTTGAAACAGGTTTTCGTTACTTCCATCAAACTCGTGTGCTATACTAAAGCAGAAAGTATTAGAAAAGATACGTGCATGCAATTTCAATGATGTGTTTGTGTTACCTGCTGCGTCCAGTAATTCCCGATCTACTCGGTCAGGCGGGTGTACCAACAGACCTTCCACACCCCTCACCGCTTCCAGCATTTCGTATCTTGGCATAAAACTGTTACCTCCCCATACTTGGAGATTGCACGATTCCTTTAGTATATCTGCACCCCGACTCTCGGGCGGTATGCCACGGGTAGCATAAACAAAAGGACGTGTATCACCCATAGCGAAGATTAAAGCACTTTCCAGAACTAGCATATATCAAGGTTACCAAGGCGGCTATGATAATATGCAGATTCACGAACTAATCTGTCAACCGACTGTAATGACAACATACAGATGAATAATTTGTAGGTCGAGCAACCTATATATCTTGGTTTAATGATGAAAGAACCGTACTTGTCATTGTATGATGTCTGACGCATATCGGCACACCATAGACTATTCTGTGCAAATACTGAAATGAAAAAAGAAAAGGGAAAATCATGAAAATTTACCACAACATTGGTATGAGCTTCTTAACTTTCTTCTTCTTTTTTTTCGTGATCGGCTGTGGCTCAGTGATTAGCGTGCCTGACTCGCAATGCGAAAGGTGCGGGTTCGAATCCTGCTAAATTCCGGCCGGGTCGGCCGCATTGATGTATCTCTGGGCATATTACTTTACTCCAGTTTCCTTGGCATGATGTAACCTTTAATTTGCTGATGTGCCGCTAAAATCCCTACCAATCAATCGTCGTCTTTTTCTTCTTCGAATATCCATGAGATGAAAATGGTCCTTGATAATTTAATCAAGTTTATTCACTTTTTGTCGTGCAGCACACAAATAAAAATCTGAAAAGGAATGTTGAAAAAGGAAATTATTTATTCATGGAGGGAAAAGTCACGGCTGGTAAACATGGAGTCTCTGAAAGTGTCGAGATATTTTTCTCAAGCTACAGTCGTGACGACGCTTCGCCCAATTTGAATATACGAATATATATATATATATATATATATATATATATATATATATATATATATATATATAGAGAGAGAGAGAGAGAGAGAGAGAGAGAGAGAGAGAGAGAGAGAGAGAGAGAGAGAGAGAGAGATGGGTGGGAACATTAGCATAATACTGGCTGTATGATGAATATTAAAAGACAAATTCTAACAATGTTAATATAAAGAATTACAAAAAATTTAAAACAAAACTTGACGCTCAATTTGAGTTTGAAACGATTCACTTTTTGAAGATTGTTCGATAATTCGCATTAGCGCAATACAGGGTTTTTGAAGATTGTTCGATATACTGCATTAGCACAATACAGGCTTTTTGAAGATTGTTCGATAATTTGCATTAGCACAATACAGGCTTTTTGAAGATTGTTCGATAATTTGTATTAGCACAATACAGGCTTTTTGAAGATTGTTCGATAATTTGCGCTGAAAATTCAACCAAATTCAAATTAGCTACATACTGTGAGAGAAGACATGCCTTTTACCGTTTATAAAATCAACATTATTACGATGCAAGTTTCGTGAAAGCAAAGATGCATATACAAATTCTGTATAGAGGGCAATTTTCGCAAACGTAATTAATTTTGTATTTTATTCATCTCACCAATGTTATATTCAAACAATCCTTTAATCCGTATGCAGTCTCATATTCGATTTTCTTCCATTTACACTATTTTTACCAACCCATTTCAAGACGAATTATATTTGACATGGGTATTAACTCTTTCTTTAAATTTTATTATACAGAGAGACAGACAGACAGACACTTTTGAAGAAACTTTTGAAGTAAACCTGACGTGCATATACCGTGCAAATTCACTATTTTTCGTGGGGTAGATTTACAAATTTTCGTGAATTTTGTGCCTGCTATAATATTCGCCTACCCTCCCTTTTGTTTGTACTGTGTCGTCTACATCCAATATTTGCAATGTCCAGCTTTAATATTTCTCAAAAACATTGAACAAAATAAAAAGAGCATGTGGTGTAACTCTTATGTACATGGGCTCAAAGGATGTAACGCCCAAGGTTACGGAAATTTACGGAATCATTTGGCACTTATTGCAGACGATGAACAAAATCACTCATGTTGTCTGAAAAAATAGACTCGCCCATGCAAATCAGTTTAGTTTGAAAGGCGAACAAGATGACAATGTTAGAGACCCTTTGGCAAAAAATCAGGTTAAAAATTATATATTGATGAATGAAATGACTACGTTTGTGCATTTTTTATATCCTTGATGCTTTTCATTGTTTAAAATCGGTGGGGCGGGGGGTTGTACAAACAAACGGGAGGGTAAGCGAATACTATACAAAAAAGGAATTTACTGGACCAACAAACAGAAATCCTTATGTGTAAAGAACAGAACCCCTTCTACAAATCCACGAAATTAACTACCTACGAAAAGGTAATTTTTCGCAGAACTGTGAAAATTGATACCCATGAAAATACATTAATTTACATGATAGTTCTTTCCCTGATGTTTTGGCGGCAAAACTAGTATGTTACTCTACATTTACTTCCGGAGACCATTCACACCTATTAATTACATTATTACATTTACTTCCCGACACCATTCACACCTACAAGTTACATTATTACAGTACTTCCGGAAACCATTCACACCTACAAGTTACATTATTACAGTACTTCCGGAAATCATTCACACCTACAAGTTACATTATTTTAGTACTTCCCGACACCATTCACACCTACAAGTTCCATTATTACAGTACTTCCGGAAACCATTCACACCTACAAGTTCCATTATTACAGTACTTCCGGAAACCATTCACACCTACAAGTTACATTATTTTAGTACTTCCCGACACCATTCACACCTACAAGTTCCATTATTACAGTACTTCCGGAAACCATTCACACCTACAAGTTCCATTATTTCAATACTTCCCGACACCATTCACACCTACAAGTTACATTATTACAGTACTTCCGGAAACCATTCACACCTACAAGTTACATTATTACAGTACTTCCGGAAACCATTCACACCTACAAGTTACATTATTTTAGTACTTCCCGACACCATTCACACCTACAAGTTCCATTATTACAGTACTTCCGGAAACCATTCACACCTACAAGTTCCATTATTACAGTACTTCCGGAAACCATTCACACCTACAAGTTACATTATTTTAGTACTTCCCGACACCATTCACACCTACAAGTTCCATTATTACAGTACTTCCGGAAACCATTCACACCTACAAGTTCCATTATTTCAATACTTCCCGACACCATTCACACCTACAAGTTACATTATTACAGTACTTCCGGAAACCATTCACACCTACAAGTTACATTATTACAGTACTTCCGGAAACCATTCACACCTACAAGTTACATTATTTTAGTACTTCCCGACACCATTCACACCTACAAGTTCCATTATTACAGTACTTCCGGAAACCATTCACACCTACAAGTTCCATTATTACAGTACTTCCGGAAACCATTCACACCTACAAGTTACATTATTTTAGTACTTCCCGACACCATTCACACCTACAAGTTCCATTATTACAGTACTTCCGGAAACCATTCACACCTACAAGTTCCATTATTTCAATACTTCCCGACACCATTCACACCTACAAGTTCCATTATTTCAATACTTCCCGACACCATTCACACCTACAAGTTCCATTATTTCAATACTTCCGGAAACCATTCACACCTACAAGTTCCATTATTTCAATACTTCCGGAAACCATTCACACCTACAAGTTACATTATTACAGTACTTCCGGAAACCATTCACACCTACAAGTTACATTATTTTAGTACTTCCCGACACCATTCACACCTACAAGTTCCATTATTACAGTACTTCCGGAAACCATTCACACCTACAAGTTCCATTATTACAGTACTTCCGGAAACCATTCACACCTACAAGTTACATTATTTTAGTACTTCCCGACACCATTCACACCTACAAGTTCCATTATTACAGTACTTCCGGAAACCATTCACACCTACAAGTTCCATTATTTCAATACTTCCCGACACCATTCACACCTACAAGTTCCATTATTTCAATACTTCCCGACACCATTCACACCTACAAGTTCCATTATTTCAATACTTCCGGAAACCATTCACACCTACAAGTTCCATTATTTCAATACTTCCGGAAACCATTCACACCTACAAGTTCCATTATTTCAATACTTCCCGACACCATTCACACCTACAAGTTCCAGTATTTCAATACTTCCGGAAACCATTCACACCTACAAGTTCCATTATTTCAATACTTCCGGAAACCATTCACACCTACAAGTTCCCTTATTTCAATACTTCCCGACACCATTCACACCTACAAGTTCCATTATTTCAATACTTCCCGACACCATTCACACCTACAAGTTCCATTATTTCAATACTTCCGGAAACCATTCACACCTACAAGTTCCATTATTTCAATACTTCCGGAAACCATTCACACCTACAAGTTCCATTATTTCAATACTTCCCGACACCATTCACACCTACAAGTTCCATTATTTCAATACTTCCGGAAACCATTCACACCTACAAGTTCCATTATTTCAATACTTCCGGAAACCATTCACACCTACAAGTTCCATTATTTCAATACTTCCCGACACCATTCACACCTACAAGTTCCATTATTTCAATACTTCCGGAAACCATTCACACCTACAAGTTCCATTATTTCAATACTTCCGGAAACCATTCACACCTACAAGTTCCATTATTTCAATACTTCCCGACACCATTCACACCTACAAGTTCCATTATTTCAATACTTCCGGAAACCATTCACACCTACAAGTTCCATTATTTCAATACTTCCGGAAACCATTCACACCTACAAGTTCCATTATTTCAATACTTCCCGACACCATTCATACCTACAAGTTTGATTATTTCAATACTGCCCGACACCATTCACACCTACAAGTTACATTATTACAGTACTTCCGAAAACCATTCACACCTACAAGTTACATTATTACAGTACTTCCGGAAACCATTCACACCTACAAGTTACATTATTACAGTACTTCCGGAAACCATTCACACCTACAAGTTACATTATTATAGTACTTCCGGAAACCATTCACACCTACAAGTTACATTATTATAGCACTTCCGGAAACCATTCACACCTACAAGTTCCATTATTACAATACTTCCGGAGATCATTCACACCTACAAGTTTCATTATTACAATACTTCCGGAGATCATTCACACCTACAAGTTACATTATTACAGTACTTCCGGAAACCATTCACACCTACAAGTTACATTATTATAGTACTTCCGGAAACCATTCACACCTACAAGTTCCATTATTACAATACTTCCGGAGATCATTCACACCTACAAGCTACATTATTACCATACTTCCGGAGATCATTCACACCTACAAGCTACATTATTACCATACTTCCGGAGATCATTCACACCTACAAGTTACATTATTACAGTACTTCCGGAGATCATTCACACCTACAATTTATATTATTACAGTACTTCCGGAAACCATTCACACCTACAAGTTATATTATTACGGTACTTGAAGTCACCGAATAGTACTAAAAATTATAAATCAAGAACAAAGCGTCTTTTCTAAACTCATAAAACAAACATAACGCATCGCTAATTTTGCCGACAAAAGAAACTGAAAATTAAACTTGATTACGTGCACATGTAAACTTTAAATGGATAATTATATAAATATATAACGTGTTCATATATAAAACGACTTCTAGTATGAACGAACAACTGAATACATGCTTATCTGACATAATTTTAAGACATGGTAAAATTTTATTGCAGTGAAATTAGCATTTTCCTTCATTAATAAAATATTCCGGACTTCTCTTTGAGAATAACTTGAAACTTAATAAATTCTCTGCCGAAATTAGGAACCGGGACAGAAGCATAAATATTGATGTATTGCGACCATTAATATTTATGCAAGCTTAAAAAAAGATTTTAACAACAAAAAAAAACAAGAAAAGCTCTCGATGGTAAACACCACTAAGGTAAACAACGGAGATTAAACCTTCTTTATTAAGAAAACAACCCTCAGGAAACTGTGTTACCCTACAAATTAAACACCATCTAAGGAGAGTGGTGGAACTTTCCCCTTTAAACTGGATAAATGGTTTAATTAAGACTGGTGTAAACCGAGTCACTTATAAATATTCAATCTTGAACTATAATTAAACAAGCTATCTTAATATCTTAAAATATCAATTTGACTAAAGCGCTTGAAAGTCTTGCTTGAGCTGAGTATTATCTGCACATTTTTGAACACCAAAACATCACGTAAACATAACATAATTTGTATTGGTCGATCGATCTACTGTCGCAAATTGATGTTGCGTAAAGACAATATTTTCCCGCTGTACGTATTTGAAACGCTAGAAAATTTTTAGTCTTTCTATTTTTTTTTATTTTTTATATTATTATTATTATTTTCTGCATTTGCCATGTACTATGAGAGCTCACGTGGCCAATATAGTATCATAATGGAAATTTCAGATTGTTGTTACTGCTTAGGGTTGCCCCCCCCCCCCCCCCCCCCCCCATGACTTTTCCGCCGTTGCAAACGCCCAGGGATCTGTGATGAATCCCCGTAGGTTCTGAAACGAATATCCTGGGGCGACAAAAACACAAGTCCGAGACCGCGATTGTCCAAAGGTTCTCATGATTGGTTTCAGATTCGGTTACTGATCAGGGTTAACCCCAGACCACTTCGTCGTCTCACAGACCCCCCGGACGATTTTGTCGTTGGAATCTTCGCTTTTCCCGCGCGGTGAATCTCTGTAAGAACACAAATAGGGATCGAAAGCTTCACTTCTCGACCGCGACGCCCCTGGACGACCAAGGTCGTCGAGTGAATATTGCAGTTATTAATTTTTAATAATTTAAATTTCCAGCATTTTGCTTGTAGATATTGTGGCTACAGTGCTGCGAGCTCGGTTTTGACTGCATGCAAATTGATTATATGTTTTGGGTTTCGTATTTGTGCGCGGAGTCGTCGGAAGTTTTCCATTTCGGCCAGCACCATCTCAAACTCGATCGTGGTAACCGTTTTATCTTCGATGGCCACCGAGTACAGTTTCGCAATTGTGCTAAGACTACTTTGTGCCACCGCGAGAATTTCTGAATAGACACGTATTCGTTTGTGTAAATGTAACGAAATGGTTTTTCCAGCGCCGCCAGTCACACCAGTTACTATCAATATAGCTCCGGCAACAATTCCGATTGGCGTGCCTATGATAGTCGCAATTCCAGCAACACTTAAGCCAACGGTTGTTCCCGCGGCGAGTCTACAACAACACACACGCGTTTATATTTCGTGAGTACGACGGTTTTCTTGGCGATTTCATCTCGCAGCTATTGTTCTGCTTGTTTTTTTGTTTTTTTTTTCTTATTGTTTGTTTGTTGTTGTTGTTGTTTTTGTTTGTTGTTTTTTTTGTTTTTTTTTTGGGGGGGGGTAGTTTTTTACCTTTTTTGTTATGTTTTTTTGGCATCGGTCGCTTAATATTGTCATCGTGGAGTATAATTGCTTGACAGGCTGGCCTTGTTCGGGTGCAACACGCACACGCACTTCCAACCAAGTATTTTTCTTCACTGGAACAACTGCCATGCAATCGTAGAAAATATCTTCCCGGGTAATATTTATGTCTCCGGTGATCGTGCATTCCGGGCGTGCAACTATGTTCACCTAAAACTACACAGATTACGCCCTTGCTTTGTCTCTCCAGCGACTGTTCTCGTTTTCACCCAAGAACTGTTACACGGACAAGTGCGTCTTTGGTGAACGCCCTTGCTTTGTCTCTCCAGCGACTGTTCTCGTTTTCGCACAAGAACTGTTACACGGACAAGTGCGTCTTCGACCTTTCTTTTCCTAGAATGTTGGTTCGACATACCTTTTGGAAAATGTAACCGGTGTGAATTTGTTGGTGAATATTACTTCATCGTTGTAGAAACAATCCCTGTGTGTTTTCATCCCTGACGGTGTAGTCTGCGACCGGGTGTTTTCGCGTGCTAATGAAATGATTCCATGCTGGCCTCGACTTGGTATTGACACACAAGTGTGGTCCCAACGGATGATTTCTTTATGGCCCTCGCGTAGATTATATTTGAGCGTATATGAGGGTCTGTTAAAGCCACTCTGACGAAGATATTCGTCGACGAGTGGAACAAAATCGCCATCAATGTTGGCATCCCCTTCCAGCTTATCCAACACCCAGTCAGCAAATTCCGGAACATCATCATCGCGTGGCTGTTTAAAATCCATTACATATATGTAATGATAAATCTTAAACACAAACACCAAAGATGGTTAAGTACCCTTCCGGATAGACTTTGAGTCCTTCAAACTGAATTTCATCTCCGACGACAAATGATGTTGATACTGTTAATGTGCAAAATTCTTGAACATTTTCTGGTTTGTCGATACGTGATATTGGTGTCATCAAACCAAGATGTCGCTGATCATTTATCAATATCATCATTCTACCCCACCCACCATTACTTCCGCTTAAGATAAACATGCATGATCTGGACTCGTGCACTTTTAAGATGTAAAGTTTAGGTCTATCAAAGCCATTTTCGATAGCAACGAAAACAAGTCGGCCGTTTGTTAAGATTAAGTTTTTCCTCTGCTTCGCTGGTTAATATTTCTCTAACTATCCTCCATGAGGTTACAACGCGTATTGGCGAGGGTAGGGCCGATAGCACCTGGGCGGCCTTTACATCCACGTATTCACGTATTGTTTCGTCTCAGTATTGGCAACATCGACGTAATTTTTGATAAATTCCACCGACGCGCCAAAGTCTCTGATTTCCTCGTTCTCAGTGATTTCAGCCAGGTTTTTCAAGATGGCTCCTCGCGGCTTCAAAACAATGTCGTTGATGTCCACTTGGACGTTTGCAGTTTTCCAGTTCGATCTTGAAAAATCACAAGCTCGTTTGGGTCGAAGCCAACAAAAACCCGGTTGCTCAACTCTATCAAATAGGCTTTGCTTGCAACGCTGGTTTAATCCACATCGACGCTTCCCCATCGAGTCTCTGCGCCCTCCCGTCCGTAAATGTCAACTGGCATTTTCGTTCATAATGCAAAATCGACAAGCGTGCACCGAGTCGGGATTCCCTCGAGTGCACGCAGTGCTTCAACGACGAGATGCCCACATATTGGTTTGCAAAGGCAGCTTCGAATATAACAGAGGTGGCGAAATTTTGTTTCTCGATGAGAAGCATCTGCGTTGATAATCAACGACTTCACGTGGCGGCGCCGTACAAGTCCGTGCGTGTCAAAATACAAAATATGTTGAGGCGTTAGTACGTACGGGACCCAATGAGTTCCAGGTCCTGTTAACGAACCCGGGTTAACCATTTTGGTTTCCCACGTGCGGGAGATCATGGCATGAGAAACGAAGCTTACACGAGAGCCATTTGCATCCCGCATAAAGCCCCCCCCCCCCCCCCCACCTCGCCGGAAATGTTTGACTGATTGTGTCATCGCGAGTAAATCAAAATTGGTAAACGGACGCCCGCGAAGGTTCGCTTCCGTGGCCGTCAACAGCGAGACCACAACCGAAGATCTTGGCCCCCATCCCCGGGTAGTTGAAGACCTTTCCTTTTTTGTGAACCATGTGCGAGAAAAATCGGAGATTTTTCCACCGACCTCCTTTTTCAGAGCCATCCCGGCTGCAGTTCCGACGGTCGCAAACGCGGCTTCTTTTGCAACCGCTGGAGCCGCAGGCGCCAACAGCGCTGGAATGGAAGCGAGAAATGGAAATATTCAACCGTCGTGTTTCATCGCGGCGACCCGGCTGCTGACAACTTGAGAATTATCCCGCGACGTTGATGTTTGGCTGCTTTGAACTGTTGCACCTGTGTTGGTGTCGGCATCAGTGGGGTGTTCCCGGATAACTTGTCCGATAAAAGTTTCAAATGAACTCCGGTTTGTTTTTTCATCGCGGCTGAGATCTTTTTGAGTTGACCTCGACTCAATGTAAGTACGACATTTTATTTAAAATGTTACAGGTTCAGTTACCCACTATGAGTTTGTGGAGGACTCTACGAGTTCTCTTCAGGCACATCAATGACCCTCATTCGGCTTCCTGTGCCATCAAATACAGAGTCGTATCGGAGAGGATCACAGCAATGCACCTGTACTTGGGGATGGGGTACTAAGTTACACGTGCATTAAAGTGCATGTCGACCAAGGGCTGCCTGAACAGATCCATGTGTTCCAAAGAAAAGTAATAAATCTTAATGGGAAATCTGCAGACCCGTGTCAATGTTTTGATCCCGGCCCAGGCAGGCCCATAGTTTGTGATATGCACGTGAGACTTGACTGGCTTCCCAATCAAGCAAAATTTCTTCAGAGGGTTCCTGTTGACCGCTTAACCGCAGAGAAACTTCAGACACTCCTAACTGGTCAAATATCATTAAGCTACGGGCTTGCCCGTGAGGCAGTCGATTCATATTTTGAAACGCCACGAACACGTGTCTTGGTACGCCGATACCTTGTTGGGTACTTTTTTGCCATATAAACTGTCCATGAACGGTGCTTTGTATCGAGTACGTGGTGAGCGCGAGAAACGACAGCGTTGACGAGCCTCCGGATTCCATAAACGACAACAAACGCGCTTCTGTGGCAAAAGATGGGGTTATCACAGGCATCCACAATGTCAATTTCGACAATACAACTTGACCATCAGCGACACCAACGCGATGCCAAGTTGTATCGTTGTTGTTACCCTTTTGAGTTAACACGACTGTGTGTTTGACTCCGAAAATAACCTTGCGGACATCTCTGCAAAACCCCGGATATGCTCTGCATGGTCGACTGCATCCTTGAGAAACATCATAGTTGGGCCAGCGGATCTTGCATAATCGTCGCTATATCCGGCGAGTCCAAGAATTGTCGTGGCAACGCCAACGTTGTCCAAACAATTTTCGATTTTCTTTCCGTGGATGAGATATCGTGCGCTGTTGAATAACGCCATGATGTCGTTGTTGACAAATACAAACCAGGTATCGGAGTCGTAATTGTTACCGTTGTCACCACGAACAAGTTTTCCCTCAATTTCCATGAAGTCCTCACACGAAAGAAAATATCTCGACGTGTCCTGCACTTGTAATTCTATTCGTCCACGTTCATTGGGGACCCTAGCTCGGTACGAATAATACTGATAATCTCGGACACTTCTATCACGCGTTCCATGTCCAAATCGGGATCGGATACATCTTTGAATTTTTCCATTGTGTTCCACTTTATACATTATCGGTTTCTCTAATACCTTTTGTTCCGTCCACAACCTTAATCGGCTGCCCATTGCCAGATTTGCAATGATCGAATCTGCATTGGCTTGTGCCAACTCGCTAGACGTCGTTGGGGCAGCTTCATTCATGATTTTATCAACCGGGGCTGGCATTGTTGCCGTCGATGGAAGCGTAACTGGAATCTTCGCTTCCCGCGGTACCCGAGTCACATATCGTCCTAGTCGATCTCGGATTGATTGAACCGCCTGCGACCCCAGATGTTTTAACCGATCCTCAGCGGCGCTTTTGCTGCTATCAACGACTAGCATTGCAACTTGTTTGCGATCGAAACCTCTGAAGCTCCTGTGAGCAATCCCCAGACGACATCACGAAGGTAATTTCCGTAATATGTCGCGTAAACTGGTTTTCTCGCGTTGATAACACGAACGGGCGTTACTCGTAAGACCGTTATTCTATTAAATATCAGGTCGATCTCTAATGTACAGTTGTATCGTCAGAGTCTCCCCGTGGAGGTCCAATGAGTGCCTGTCCTGGTCCTCAAGGGAAAAACGAACATGGGTCAACCGGGGATTGTTACATGGAAGATACACGGATACAGGAGTAATTGAAAGCAAATCACCCGGCGGCGCATTCGGAGAAAACCCAAACAATATAAACGGTAACTGCCACTGATGGCGTCATAGGTTAGATTAACCTGAATGGTCGATGTAATCCTAGTATGCCTGGCGCAATATTGTATCCCATGATTCGTTTGGAAATCTCATTCATATCTTCGGGCCAACCAAGAACTGTTCTCAGCGATGACTGTGCAATATATCAACAGCGTACTGTGGAGATTCGATCGAAATGGCAAAGCTGAGTGGACGCGTATGAAAATATTAGAGCCTTTGCCCGTCATCAACAAAATCCTCCGTCGGATCTCATCATTGATTGAGTCAATATCGTGGGAAGCTCAACAACGTTCCAGAGTGCGCCAGAGTCCCACAAAAACACGAGCGAATTATTCGCGTCGAAACCTTTAAATGGCATCGATCGGATATTAGTCCAACTGCGATAAACGCCCAACGACGTTAGTGCGATCGTAAGTGTGCGGCCTTCTCCCGCAGTAATTGATGTCGGAAAAACCCCGAGATTGTAATCTTCGCGGTGACGCTCGGGGTTGTATTTGCAACGACACGCTTCATCGCATTGATTTCGCGTAAGACATGAAGTGCCTCAACGGGAAGCCTCTCAGAACTCATCATCGGTGTACGCGCGTTCATCACATATATCATCGATGTCTTCAATGAGTTCGTGAATTAACGCGCGAAACGTTTTCGGGTGCATGATGTGGTCGGTGAGCAGCCGCTGACAAATCGAGGTTCGAGGTAGCCTCATGGACGACTTCTGGCGCGTTGTTGCCGGCGCAAACCGACCCAACGAGTGTTTCCAACAGATCCACAAATTCTTGGACCTCTGCGGGTCTGTGGTCAGGCAATCAATAATGGACAAACGTTGCGCCTTGCCAATACCCTGACCTTTCATTGAAAAGTGTGGTCATCTATGTTGATGTTTATAGTTTTCGACGTCATAGTTAAAATTCTTCCAGTGCTTGCCAGATGCCGCATGCTCATTAAATTTCTCCCAAAATACCCACTTAATCCAATTTTTAGATGCATTTTTTCCCTGTACATAATCTTTCCAGCTAAATAAGCGGCAAATGCTACGGCATCCTTGGAGATCTCTTTGAGGCCTGTCTCATTAAATATTCTAGGCGTTTTTTCATGGCTGTATCTAGGTCTTCTTGGAATCCCCCAATCGCCGCTGGTAACCGTTTGATAGTCGCCGCGATTTCTTCTTGGTATTTTTTAAGCGTTCTGCGTTTTCGCGCGCGAGCTTGATCAGTGGCGCAAACCTTTGTACTAGGTCTTCCCGCTCGGTCTGTCGCAACTGAAACATATCTTTGACGCGTTCGCGGGGATCCCATGTAATTGCGGAGAAGCTCCAGTTGTTCGCAGGCAGCTTTGAGGCGTCGGTCAGCACCCTCTGCTATAACATCGCTGGCAGAAAGCGGAGTTTTCTTAGCTCTGCTACTCGCGGCTTTCTCAACTGTAGGTTTCTCTGTTTTTACCTTTGTTTATATGTATCGTGGTCGTTAAATTGCTTTCGCACCCGCGCAATACTTGTGTGGTCCGCCCGGTCAGGTCAATCGTAATTAAACTATATTTGTAGTGGGTGACCTCCGCGAACATATTTCGAAAATAATCCCACTAGCAATCGATGGCACACCAGGTCCAATGAATGTTATCAAGACCATGCGCGTCCACCCCACGAAATATCATCAACATATTGCAGTTGTCCCGGATCACTTTGGCCACGTGTGCGTATCGTTGGGTCACAAAGATCAAGTCTGTGTTCTTGTGCCAGCCCCGAGAAAATATTCTCGTGGGGTTGTCTTGCAGGTCAAGCATAACATCGTCGTACACGACAAGATTATTATTTTCCGGGTCAAGGTTGTCAATGGCAGGGACTTCATCGATCGTGGAAAAGAACTGGATGGCTTACGACAACGATTCGCTGCTGGCAGTTTCACTGGTCGCAGACGCAAGCGCGCTCGCAAAATCCCTGAGTACTCTATAACATGGTTGATCGCTTGTGGATGGTACAATCACGTACAACGGATCCTAGTTTAAGTATTGCATAATCAAATTCAGCAATAGTTGAGTTTTCCGGGATACGTCAGGAGCACTGATCATCGCTCGAACCGAGTTTGAAACACTGAACTGGTTCCATCGGAACAATGCTAGGGTGGTCTTAGTTTTGCAAACCTAGAAAAATCAATGACAGAAACTTTTGCGGCGATGTCATTCATGACTTTGGTGCTGTCCTCAGTCCATTGTCGGCGATAGATACTCCGCCGTCCGTGCTGCATTAGATTACTTGTTAAAAATTTGGGGTTGCTGTGTTTACCAGCCTGACGGTTGTGTTTATGAACAGAATTTGATGAAATATAGATCAACAAAATCTCGATTTGTACCTAAATTATTGTACACAACTTTGTTGGTGTAACATCTGATTGGCTCCGGTTCATATCTCAGCTATAGTCTGGTCCGTTTTTTATTAAACTTAGTTTGCAAGCTTCAGTGACAAAATTCTAAATGATTTCAATAATGATGAAAATATACGCATGTTAATAATATAATCTGGCAAGTTATAACTCCAAATTATGTTATGTTTGCAAAGGTTTATACTTTGTATACACACTTGTAATAAAAAGTTGAAGGAGGATTCATAATGAACAGAATAGACATATTAATACTTGTTCATTTCACACATGAAAAAACACACACACACACACAATTATCTATCCACCCATCCATCTATCCATCAATCTATATATATATATATATATATATATATATATATATATATATATATATATATATATAGAGAGAGAGAGAGAGAGAGAGAGAGAGAGAGAGAGAGAGAGAGAGAGAGAGAGAGAGAGAGAAATAGAAAGCTTCCGACAAACGAACATAATATTTTTCATTTATTTAGATTTTAAAAAATTAAAAAGACACTATCTGGAAGTTAAGGTAAGAATGTTAAAAAAAAAAACAACAAAAAAAAAACAAAAAAACATTAACTGTAATATGATGACGTTAATTGTCATGGATATTCTTTATATAAAATTAAGTTACATGTGGACCGGTGAGGGCAAAGGGTCTCCCTTAATACCAGCAAGAATATTTCTGGCCGTCAGTTCTGCCATTGCACCTCTAGCCCTTTCAGTAGCGCTGCCCATGTGTGGCGTTACAATGACGTTAGGTAACGTCAATAACGGGTTGTCTTGAAGTAAAGGTTCCGGTGTCGTGACATCCAGCCCTGCTGCATAGAGCTGACCTAATGTTAGGGCCTTGTACAAATCGTCCTGGTTCACCACCACACCCCTGGAAGTGTTAATAAAAATAGCCGATTTCTTCATCTTCTTGAAAGCTTCTGCGTTAAACAGTCCAACGTTTCCTGGATTTACCGAAAGGCAAACAATAACAAAGTCGGATTCTCTAAGCAAATCGTCGAAGGTCACATATTCTGCATCGAATTCTTGTGCGTACTCTTTCGGACCATTTCCGGAATAGAGAATCCTGGAGGGTTTGAATGCCTTGAGCCTCTGTGCCGTTGCGAACCCTATTCTTCCCATTCCTACAATCCCGATGACCGAGTTTTTCACTTCCTTCCCACACAGGTATTGGGCGTTGTCCCAAGTTCCCCATCCGCCATTCACAACAGCATCAAATGCTACAAGAAAGTGAACGTACGTTACCATGGCGATAATGATTTACATACAGACTGATAATACGAGTACATTGTCAGCGTAACATACGAATATTGCATTGTGAACGCTTTCTAATCTCGATTGGAGATAGCAGTGAAAGTTAAAATCATAAAAAAGGGGAATAACATTCTTATTTAGCACAACACAAATTTGTGCACAGATCTAACTTTCTTCATGAAAAATAGCAAATACAATAACAGTAACAAATTTGTTCAATTATAATGGGAACTACGATTAGAAATTGCTGGCGTTTGGCTGTCTCTTAATCTGGTACCCTGCCCTTCATACTTCTCCTACCCCGTTAAATGGAGCTACAAATGAGTGGAATAATGGTTAGGGTACTAGACTAAAGTCGATGGCAAACGATCCAATACCAGCGATTTCTCAGGTCTAATGCATTCCGCTACAAAAATCGGAAACTAAGCTGACTCTTATGAATAATCTCTAACTAATAAATAATAAGGGTGACCACGTTGCCCTTAAGACACATCTTGACACTAGTAATTTTGAAGACAAGCAATCAATAAACTCTGACATAGGACGTGAACAAGTTTAAAGGCATTTTCAGTGAGATTTTTTTCCTCCGTAATATCTTTATACCTAGACATTACTTCCTCCATTATATACGGATCAAAGAACTTTGTTACGAATATAACAAGGACGAACATTATATATTCACAATATACATAAATTAATATCTTGTGTACTGAAAAAAAATATAAAAAATCGCACAAGACGGTTTGGGTAGGTTATGATATATAAAAAAATATTTCCCAAAAAACGTTGGCAAAAATATATATAATTATCGTCTCATTGTCGCAAAACAAAAGTTCTATACAATTTGCGAGGGAAAAATCCACCCGTATAGCCAGTACACTCTAATGCTGCATTGGGACATAAAAAAGTGGACATTTCTGTACCAGTTAAGGACATCTCTAATATATTAGTTGTTTGGAAAATTGTAGTCTAACCTTTTCGGATATTATACTTACGTCAAAATATAGGGTATATAAATTGTAAAACATGGAACAAAATATCTAGATTTATATACCATCTACTTCATCCAGAGAAAATTCTGTGTTAACTATCTCCAGGTACGAAACGTCAAGGTCATGAACACATAATAAATTCCTCAATTTATCATGCAACTTTGCGTTTGAATTCACTCCATACAGTGTATCCAACAAACCTAAACTTTGTTGGGTTAATACCCAAATAAAGTCACATGCTGCCTCAGACGTCTATGGGAACAATATCATAATTGGTGGCGGGGGCCGGTGGTGGTGGTGCTGGTGGTGGGTGGGTGGCCTGAGATTTTTCTTTCCAACCAGAATATTTTTTTTTCTTCTTTTATCTCAAGATAATTTTATATTCAAATAATGTAGTAAATAGAATAAGTTAATTTTCTTTCTACAAATCAAAGCAAGAGTAATTTTTCAAGCTATTTGGGGGCCGGAAATGTTTTTACCCCAAACTGCCAGGCCTTCCCACCCCTCCCCAATAAATTAAATGGTCGCTCCCTAATGACCTTCTCACTGTTTTCAACAGCGCATTTATTGACCTCTCCAGGCATGTAAACAAACAAGTGCCCACAAACATCTCGTTCCAAGACGGTGATCAGAAAATGTGCCTCCAACAGACATAATGCAAACTGGTTGAAATCAAAATTTGTAGCTCCATCACTAAAAAGCAACATAAAACCTATTTAAATAGGCTAACCAGTATTTGCTCATCCGTCCACACACTTAAAAATCTCCCGCGAATACAAATCACATTCCCCAGTGTCTAACAACGAGTCTCAATTTCTCCTCGAAAACTTCGCATTCACAACCACATTTCTTTTTTTCTTTTTTTTTTTTTTTTGTGTGTGTGTGCAACACTCCGTGTGCAAAATGTTAACATTTACACAACAACTAATCCACATGCTGAGACACATAATCCTATATGAGGGTCAATCCAACAGAATCAACTTTTTGCTTCGTTAGTGGACCCTGTGTTTGACCTTTGGACAATACTATTTTGGAACTTTTAGATTTCGTTCAATGACCCTTCAATTTGTAAACTTAATTATTCTATTCATTGTGCTATTTTTTTTAATTAAAATTGTGGTCACAAGTGATTCACTGACAGTTTATTGACAGTGTTGGTACTTTGTGACAAATTACCACCAAGCTTACTGGACGACAATGCTTTGTACTCAGTATATACTGGTATTGGTTTGTACTTGCATTGTCGGCAAGTTTCGGAAACGGTTTCTTGTTCGTGTTTCTTTCATAATCTTTTGAAAAAAAAATGCATTTAGAACCCTCCACAAACTCACCTTCTTTAAATCGTCTGCAAGTACTTAAAGTCAGGGCCACAGTCAGCTCTGCTGTCGCATCCGTCAGAACATCTGGCGTGTAGCCAACTGCAATTTTCCGCGAAGCACACTCTCTCAGATCTATATGCTCCAAACCCACTGACATGGTGCCGACGACCTTCAACTGTGGACCTGATAAAAGAGTTGTAAAGTAGATATAGAAAATAGAGATAAATTTTTGGGGGCCTCCCCCAATTAAACAAAAATGCCAGACCCTAAGCCCTAAGCCTCACCCTAATATTTTTATTTCAATGTTTACTTTTTTACAAATTCAATTTTCCATTCCTTGAACATCAGCGCTGAGTACAATGCATATTGATAATCCATTTGATTCTTATCAAAACCAATTTTTTTTCGAGTTTTACCAAAATCCACTTGTTTCAGTAAGCCATCAAAAGCCTTCTAGTCCTTGCTACTGTCATACGTAACTGGCCCAGAAATTGTAAAAAAAATTCATGATTTATTCCAAAAGTTTTCTTCTTTGTGATCTATAATTATATGAGCGAATTCTACCCTTTGTCTACGTGAGTTAAAACTTATGTACCCTTTTGATAATTACATTATGTATTTGGTCATTTTGATAATTACATTATGTATTTGATCATTTTGATAATTAAATTATGTATTTGGTCATTTTGATAATTACATTATGTATTTGGTCCATATGCACAGCAAAACACTATACATTGTAATTTTTCTAACTGATAGGAGTATATAGATTACATTAAGGTAATTGCTAATAGGTAACAAATATTTTATCAAATGCCACTTGATTGACTAGAACAACGATTTAATTTTATTTTAGTATCCAAAAGTTTACCAAACTTTGACTAAGTCCAAAACAGAAACAATCGCTATAGATGGCGCCCTATGAAAAGCGATCTCCTCGCCATGACGTAGATAAGTAAGTCACGTCAAGCATTACAGCACTGTGGTGACAAATTCTCATTCGCTTTATTCCTAGATAATATATCTCTTTCTAGACATGTAGACTTAGTTATTTCTTGTTAAGTTTTTTCTTTTTCTTTAGTTTAGACCTTTTCATTACTCTGGATAGATTTCCTTCTCTGTAGCAAAATGAAAATCGTTAGTGTGTGTGTATGTGTGTGTGTGTGTGTGTGTGTGTGTGTGTGTGTGTGTGTGTGTGTGTGTGTGTGTGTGTGTGTGTGTGTGTGTGCAATTGCATGACCTTTATTATCCCCTGATGAAGACCCTTGCTTTAAGTCGAAACGTAGGGAAATTTATTTTCCCACACCTTTTTCCACACACAGACATATATATATATATATATATAATATATATATATATATATATATATATATATATATATATATATATATATATATATATATATATATATATATAATGTTCGTGCGTGTTTTGTCTAATGAGAAGAGACACATGCACACAAAGATAGAAGGAAAAAAAAAAGAGAAGGAAGAGAAGTACATTCGTACAAGCGTGTGTAACCTGCAGCGTCCAGTATTGTCTTGTCCACCATGGTTGGTGGATGTACCAGCAGACCATGGATACCAGGTACAGCTTGGCGGATCTCTTCTGGCGTCATCTCCCTGTCCTGACTCCATACCCGTAGGTCAACATGTTCCCTCAGTAGGTCGGCCGCTGGGGGCGGTATGCCCCGAGTTACAAATACTATAGGTCTTTGTGTGGCGCTCATTGTACGCTGCAATATAGCGAAACACTTGGCGTTTTAAGGACTTGAGAAAATGTGGATTCTTTTCGAAATCACCAGGTGACTATCACTAGACTTAAGGAAAGTGCCCCAGGGCTATGCACAAGATGATTTATCAAATTGAATGCAGATAACACGCGATGTACATAAATGGCATTTGAGCCTAGATAGATAAAATGTGTACATAGAGACTAGGCCATGTATTGAATAAATCGTATACACGGTGTATGTTTAGTCAATTTCCCTTACCAATGTGCTCATGATGTGTACCATAACCCTTCCTGTTTTGTTTACGTCAAAGATGTCGCGTGATATAGGAATTATCTCGTCATGACGATGACAGCTTAATACTTCTATAGATATAGTCTTAAATATTGTATAATAAAGCAAATTACTTGTGAATATACTACTAACTCTAATAATACACGTCCCTCCGCTGTTGTTTGATAAGTTGGTACATAGGACACTGAATGTGCTGATAAGTTGGTACATAGGACACTGAATGTTGTTTGATAAGTTGGTGCATAGGACACTCAATGTTGTTTGATAAGTTGCTACATAGGACACTGCCAATTTTTGATAAGTTGGTACATAGGACACTGAATGTTGTTTGATAAGTTGCTACATAGGACACTGAATGTTGTTTGATACGTTGATACATAGGACACTGAATGTTGTTTGATAAATTAGTACATAGGACACTAAATGTAGTTTGAAAAGTTGGTAGATAGGACACTGAATTTGTTGATAAGTTGGTACATAAGACACTGAATTTGTTGATAAGTTGGTACATAGGACACTGAATGTGTTGATAAGTTGGTAGATAGGACACTGAATTTGTTGATAAGTTGGTAGATAGGACACTGAATTTGTTGATTAGTTGGTACATAGGACACTGAATTTGTTGATAAGTTGGTACATAGGACGCTGAATGTGTTGATAAGTTGGTACATACGTCTTTATAACGCTGTTCATAGAAGCCATGCATGTGACACATTTTATCCGGACAATTCGGTGTCGGACAATTCGGAGAGGATAATTAGGAGCGGACAATTCGGAGAGGGGACAATTCGGAGACAGACAATTCGGAGACGGACATTTCGGAGAATGGACAATTCGGAGAGGGACAATTCGGAGACAGAATAAAAACACGATTAAATGAATTGATTTGTTTTTAGAAACGTCTATGGATTCAGTTACACGACAACATATGATTATGTGTGTGTGTGTTTAACTGTTACCAGTGATAATGCATTTTTTAAAAATCTTTTCCCAATCCAGATTCTATCACTGAATAATAGTAATTGCCATGTAATACCAACATAACCCATGAAAAGACTATGTGAAATACAGCAACATAGTAAAAAACAGACTGTTACATACCGATATAATTACGCGCCTTCTTAACAATTACTAAATAAGACCATTCTTTTGCGTACACGCGATAGATATTTTCACAAGTTATAGCTTTTTCCTAAACCATCGGCCGTCACTGGGTATTATTAACACTTAACTGACACGTACTCAATGAAACAATTTACATCCGCAACATCCATCTGTCTTTCGACTTTTCCATCTCTGAAATCATTCTTCATGATCTCCAAATTGCCTGTCTCCGAATTATCCATTCTCCAAAATGCCCTAGAACCGTCATAGACTTATATCTTATATTGAGATATTGAGGGAAGTTCCAATAAGGCTGTGTCATAATATTGCATATAAACACAAATATAAGATATTTCGTAATGTGAAATCACATATTTGGTTTTAATTAGCCACGAACTATATATATATATATATATATATATATATATATATATATATATATATATATATATATATATATATATATATATATATATATATATATATAAGTAGCATAGTGTGTGTGTCAATATGGAGCAAAATTGGCTCTATGGGGTCTATTAGAATTAACATTACGGCCTCCATTTTTAAAATGTGGCTCTATTGTGTCAATGGGAATTCCGTGTTAAAAAAGTCCATAGGTTTAACATTAATTTGGCCTTGGGGTCAATGGGAATTTTAATGTTAAAAATGTCCATAGTACATTAGTATAACACTATGAGGTCAAGGCGAAAGTTAATGATAAAATTAACATTACATTTTCCCTTGACCCCATAATTTTATTTGTTTTGGGTACAGAAATTTAACATTGAGATTATAATGTATGGTTTTAAAAATTGCCCTATGGACTCAAGAGAGGAAATGTATTGTTAAAACTACACTTACTAACCAATACGCCTTTTTGACTGACCAGCACCCATACTACCTGCTGACCAACACCCACACCTACGAACCAACACAGGGAGAAGGGATGCCAAATCATACACTATACACACATACTTATATACCGTCATACATGAAGTGTAAGGAGAGAAAAGGGTGGGAGTATTTACACACTATACACACAAACATACTTATATACTATCACACATGGACTGTAAGGACAAATAAATGGTAGGAATGCTCACACATACACAAACATACTATCATCGCCGAAAAGGGTAAGAGTGCTCACACATACACACACGTTTTCACGAAAAAGGTAGAAGTGCTCACACACTATACTCACAAACATACGTATATACTATCACACACAAGAGAGTATGAATACTTACACGTACACACAAACTTATATGGGGAGGGGGTAAGTTCAAGTTGTGAAAGACATACAAAACATACAAGACGAATATTGGAAATGATTGAGTAGTATATCTCTCTTTCATTGATGCGTGGGAATTTTCTCTCCCTTTTCTGTCTCTCCCTATCCCGTTTCTCCTCCCCCAAAACTCTCTTTATTTTAGCTGTCTCTTTGTCAATCACTTCTCTTATCAGTTGTTTTTCCGACATGAAGGCGATCATCTCCCTCGAATACTGATTCGAAGTCACATTCCAGTCAGGAGCCAGCCGTCAAGGAAGAAACATCGTCCCGCACCTGCTGTGATAGGATGAAGGGGAGGTGGCCACATGTGGATCCACTGACTGCCAGGTGCAGGTATGACCAACCTACTACTGAATACAGGAAGTCAGGGGCATACCTGCGAATACGTGGCAGAACGACACAGATGATGACCAACCTACCCCCACCACAACAAGTGGTATATCAAAGATACAGAGTACATATATTGTATTTATTTGACATACAAATACACATACTTTTGTTCCGCACTTGTACATCGTATGAACGCTCATGGGTATGTTGCCGTAACCCGTGGACCTGGGTTCGAGTCTCGGTAGGGAACGAATTACAAATATTCTCTAACCTGTATGATCATATTCTTTTCAATATATAATAATTTCACCCTATATTATCGCGCATCCTCATGTAGGATCCAGGGATAGCACTTTCCACTCTGTCTTGTGTATATTGGTACCTATCTATACTAATTTCTATATGGCTTGATTTCTGTCATGGAATACGGAGTGCCTGTGTTTATATGAGAGTTAATGGATAGTTCCGATATCGAGCGATAAGTTCCGGCCACTTAGTTACAGTTACTAAGTCTCACAAGCTATCGTCAAAATGGCGGATTCGGTAGCATCAGCAACAGATTCATTGGTAAATATTCCCGACAATATTTCTGAAACTTTCCTACATTATTGCAAGAATCTTTCAGATCATGTGTTAAAGAAAGACTTCAACTACTACACACAAGGATATATTCATGAAATTTGGATTTTCGATGGCGACAATCTGGTGAAAGTTGCAGCACGTTGTTGGTGGTCTATGAGAAGGAAACGAATAGCCTCACATAATTCAAGTAGACATTTCGTTAGAAATGGACAAAATAACAGAATCTTTCTGCTCTTGCAAAGTTAGAAATGTTTATTAATTAGATCAGAAAATTTTAACAAAATCAACACTAAAGAAATATGGTTCATGATTGCAATATTCCAAATTGAATTTTAAAGAAAGACAAAACAATCCAAGGTAAAAAAAAAGACAAAAATGAACAACACGTATACACACCACATTTTCTTTATTGCATGTAACATTTTGACTAAAATAAAAAATACAATACAAACATAAGAATACAATTATCATAACATTTTATTCAAAATTTTCACAAGCACAACAAATAATGTCATTGTTTTAAAATAGCTCTGTGTATTTATACATGAAATAGAATCATAATTAATGTATCACTTGCAACAGAGATATTTTTCCATGTTGATTTTTGGTTTAGGAAAATTTACAACGATCCCCTCCACCTTGAAGCCGGTCAGGATAACGATAATCTTCATTGCATGTGCCCCATGCACAACGGTGAACCATTTTCTAATAAATGTTCAGTGATTTTCTGCGTAATCTTTCAATCCTGCGCTATGTAATAAGAAAGTATTCAAGCGGGATCTTGTGCTTGTGAGTAAATGTGGTGGATGTCAACAAGTAACTACCCAGTGAATTCGATACTTATTTTTGATTGGTCAAAAATAATGAATGTGCCCGGGTTGATTGACAAGCTGGAAGTATCCATTGCCGGGTCGTCATGCAAGTGTATCTGCTACGCACGAGTGCTTATACCAGGGACTAGGTTGCATCCTTTATTTGGGATGTGTTCATGGTCGAGGGGGTATAGGGTTGGTGCGTGCAGAAATTGCGATTGTTGCCGTAACCAGCGGACCTGGGTTCGAGTCTTGGTAGGGAACGAATTAAAAATATTCTCTAACCTCTATGATAATATTCTTTCTCAATATATATATATATATATATATATATATATATATATATATATATATATATATATATATATATACAGAGAGAGAGAGTGATCTTGATCAATTTAGGTAAAACTGACATGCTGACTGAGCAACGAACACAGGCTGCGGGAGAGAGACAGACAGACAGACAGACACAAAGAGAGAGAGAGAGAAACCTTCAGACATTTTTATATTTAAAACTGATATGTTTTAGAACCCTATTATTGGTTAAAAAAACAAAAACAAGAAAAAGCATCAAATAGATTACAGTAGGTGCGTGCCAAAGAATTTACCGTTCGGCCCACTTGTCTCCGCAACTTTAATATCATTATTATGGTGTAACTCTGAAGAAACATTCCTTGGAAAGTATACACATACAATTATAAGGACTCGAGTTCCTCGATGTTACTTGGTGTAAATTCAAGTTCAAGGTTTTCATCCAGCTCAAATTCTTTCACTCTCTCACTCCACAGATTTCCACGTATTTTTGTCCCTTACGACACGAGAGAGAGAGAGAGAGAGAGAGAGAGAGAGAGAGAGAGAGAGAGAGAGAGAGAGAGAGAGAGAGAGAGAGAGAGAGAGAGCAGTGGGGATTTCGATGAAATTGTTTAACATGTTTAATTCATTACAAAACGGGAATTATTATTTTTTCTCATTATTTTCTAATTTTATTAAAAGCTAATAAGTGGAAATTCATCACTGATATAGAGAGTACAGAAGCATTAGTCTAATCTTGAAATCATAAGTATATGTATTTTGAAACCATAATTATATGCGTATTGATACGCCATGGGCGAATCACAATTTGATATACCAACAGTATTTGTATATCAAATTGGGTTATAGCAATACTTTAAAAGTCATATTATCTTTAATATATGTGGCGGGCGTGTGTGTGTTTGTGTGTGTGTATATATATATATATATATATATATATATATATATATATATATATATATATATATATATATATATATATATATATATATATATATATATATATTGTTATGTATATTGAATCTATTGTGTGCTTAACTTTTTCTATTATAGTAAGGTTGTACTTATTTGTACTTTAAATTACGGCTACTTGTCAACAGGATGTTGACCAGCATTAGAGTTCAAGGCCAGTCTTATTTACAATTAGACTGTTTTTTTTCCCATTAGGATCACTCACGTCCTGTTATGCTGTGGGTCATTAGAAGATGTGTATATAATAGAGACTTGATACGCATTAAATTCATTCCTGTCTTAGATCAGTCTGTCAGAATCCATTTGTGATCATATTTTACATTGTGCTATTGAACTCAGATATCATTCGAGAGGAATTATTTATTTAAACATTCATTGGTATTACTAAGTGCTCATTTACTTTTTGGATTAATATATTACTTTGGACTTTTGTGAACTCATTCAAAGACATTCTGGATTGTATCATCGTGGTATATCAGGACATTCAAGACTATTGGAATTCATTCGGAACGTTCTATATTTTTGGACTTGTGATTAGTACATTTTGGATTATTGGAATTTGATTCACAATATTGTATCTTTTTAATTTTTACTTAGTAATTTTGTATTATATGGAAATAAATTGCTTGATGATATTACATACATTGTTGGTTTCACTTTCTTTATGTTACTTCATTTTAAGACCTAGAGTCGTAACAATATGTATATTGGTGGAACATCCAAATCATTTTTTTCGATCCGCCTGTAGAGGTGCGTTTGCCATTTGTGTAACCTATTCTGAGAACAAGTCAAGACTGGTATTTGAAACGTTTATGAGGGGTCATCTCTAAAGCTCTAACCAGCTATATCTGCTGGGACGGACTTGGAAGTGACCACAAATATATTTTTAAAAAACTGGAGTCATCGACTATCATTTCAAGAATGCTGTTTGATCCAGATCACGTTATGTCTCTGACGTCATCGTGGGCCATCACCAAGGTCAAAGACACTGCTATCTAGAAGTGAAGAGTGTATATGGAAAGGTAAGGGTGCTGGAATAGAGTACTGATCTATGCACCTGCAGTGCGGAGAAACTTGCGAAGAAGAACAGTGGTTAACAACCCCAATGGCCCTTTTCAGGGCCACCCAGTTCCCTCATAAACAGAGATACCACTGAGTCATTGCCTACAAAGTCTGATTTTTATGTGTGTATGTCTGTCTTTTGTCTTTCACAACTAAAACTTATACCCCATATATGTTTGTGTGTAAGCATTCACACTCTCTTGTGTATGATAGTATATAAGTATATTTGTGTGTATAGTGTGTGAGCGCTCCTACCCTTTTTGTGGATGCTTGTGTGTATGTGTGAGCACTCATACCTTTTTCAGGGATGATAATATGTTCGTTTATATGTGAGCGCTCCTACACTTTTCTCTCCCTACACTCCGTGTATGATAGCACATAAGAGTGTTTGTGTGTATAGTGTATGATTTCATCACCCTTATTTTACATCCTACCATGTGTTGGTTAGTAGGTGTTGGTGTTGGTCAGTAGGGAGTATGGGTGCTGGTCAGTCAAAAAGGCGTATTGGTTAGTAAGTGTAGTTTAGCAATACGTTCCTCTCTTGAGGCCATAGGGCCATTGTTACAAACATAAATTATAGTCTCAATGTTAAATTTCCCTTGACCCTATAGTGTCGTTTTTATACCATAAATAGAACCAATTTATGTAGTCAGGAGAAAATGTTGTTGTAATTTTAACATTAACTTTCCACTTAACCCCATGGTGCCATACTAATGTTAATCCTATGGACGTTATTAACATTACAATTCCCATTGTCTCCCCAGAGCCACATTATTCTTAAACCTATTTACTATATATATATATATATATATATATATATATATATATATATATATATATATGCACACATATCAAATGTGCAGCTTAAACCATTTTAAGACATCCTTTGTTATATATGATGTTTATATAATATTATAGATATTTTAGGAAATTATAAATGTTTCTTGACTTTAATATTTGCTTAAATCTTAATGTTGTTTATCAGGAAAAACATTCTTTAACTAGTGTCCTTGAATTAGGTTGTTTACTTCAGATTTGAGCTAAAGGATAGTTTCGATAAACAAGATGTTTACTGAATTTGAGGTCAAGGTTGATTTTGTTTACAGATAAAACTGGAAAATCCTTAGAGTTATGTGTAAAAAGTCATGTCCATACAAGTAAAATTCCATTAAGATGACACATATTCTAGAACATTCTGTCATGTGACCAATCTTTATATATACCATGTTTAGTGGGCAGTTTTTGAGTTTCGACATTACGATCAGTCTTGTAAAGAGCTATTACAGTTGTGGAAAGTAATTCAAAATTCTAAGAGAGGAATAATTTAAATATTCATTGGATTATAACAGTGCTCATAGACTTTTGGATTTTGGATTTTTAATTGATGATTTTGGAATTTATGTGAACTTATTCAGAGATATTTTGGAGTACTTCATTTTGACATCAGTACATTAAAGACTACTAGTACATCAGGACTTTGAAGACCATTGGCACATCATAACATTCAAGGATACAGCCATGAATTCAGAACATTCTATATTTAGGACTTGTGATTACAACACTAATTCTTATTGGATTATTTGGATTTTAATACACATTACTGTAAGTGTCTTTTTTGATTTTCATTTTAATTATATAGAAATAAATTGCTTGTTGATTTTTACTTGAGTTGTTGGTTTCACTTTCTTTCTGTTACATTTTTCTTAGAGCATAGAGTCGTAACACTTACGTAAGACTTCATACAAATAAAATACAATTGTATTTCAGATAGCTTTGTTATTGTTGCTTTGAACGGCCGATTAAACACATTACTGGCTATATCATGTCAAGGAAATGGGAGCTAAGTGCCTTTCCAGAGGACGCACCGAGGCAACCGACCCGCGGTGGCATGGGATTTCAAATAAATCATTTATGTATTTATTTTTACAAAAAATTGTCTTGAAAATACCTTTAAACAAATCTATAGTAAATACCTATTTATTTTCACTTTGTAAAACAAATAAATCAGTCAAGAGTACCGTAGAAACTGTACATAATACGCCCGGCCTGTCTTTATTTAGTCCTGGACACTAGCATGGCATGACTGACTCTATATAATATTGACAAGGCAAATTATTTGTAAATCGTGTTCAAAAAAAGATGGTGGAGAAAACCAGTTCCACATCTGTAGCGTATTTCCTTCCCATATAGCAAGTCCTCTTCAACGTTTGGTGTCATTATTAACTGTGTAATACAAGTTATTTTACAGAAACCTTTTCCGTTGTTTGTGTCACAGTGGTCTTGACCTTAGCCCTGTTGGCCACAAAGTCAAAAGGTATTTTTATCGAATGTGCAGGCCATCCACAAAGCTTGGTCAATTTATGTGTTTTATAACTACATTTTCTGATGAAAATCATGTGTTCTTATTTGAATTACAGTGACATTGACCTTTGACGTTTCGGCCCCAAATATTTAAAGGTATCTTTCTTGCCCGGGTTCAAGCCAGCCGCAAAGTTTCGTCAAGGAACTTCAGCTATAATAAAGGTTATTGTGTGGAAACTACCTTTCTTTTTTGAATCATATTTACCTTGACCTTCAACCGTCAGATCTCCAAATTATTAGGTGTCTTCCTTTCCCCATGTGCAAACCATGCACAAAGTTTAGTGTGAGTACATGATCTAGAATTAAACTTGAATTTAGAGCTAAAATTACTGTGCAAAAATCATTTTTTCCTTTTTCTGTCGTTGTAACATCAACCTTTGACCTTTTGACATCAAAACGAACAGATATATTTAATACTCCAAGTACAAACTCATGCACAAATCTTGGCTACGATATGTGTTCGAGAAGTAAGGTTATTGTGCAGAAATAATTTTCCACGTTTAATTCATAGTGATATCAACCTTTGAACGTTTGACCTCAAAATCAATACGCTTTTGTTATTTTAAGCCCAAATGCAAGTCATCTATAAAGTTTGGTCAAGATGCATGATCTAGAACTAAATTTATTGTGCAGAAACCATTATGCTTCTTTCAATGGCAGTGACATTGACTGTTGACCATTTGATCTCTAAATCAATAGGCTTCTTCCTTACCCCTAATGCAAGTTATGTCAATCATTTGGTCAGGCTACCTGGTCTACAATTAAAGTTATTACGTGGACACCATTTCTCTTTTTTTCAGTCACAGTGACCTTGACCTTTGACGTTTTGATCCCAAAATTGCTAGACTTCTTCCTTACCTCAGGTACAAGCATTCACAAAGTTTGGTTAAAGTGGCAATATCTATATTTTTTGTTCTTATATTTCTTTTGCTGAAATTCACACGATCTCTTTGAATTCAATAAATAGAATCTTTCAAAAAATTTCATTGATATAAAATATGCATCTCGATCCCGTGTTGTCGTAGGTAGGGACTGTCCCTTAATCCCCTTTCCTACAGCTTCATCTGATCCGATTTTCACTCCAACCGAGTCAAAAAATTAATCACAACTTCCGGCTAGTACGCCTCCTTTTCTTTTGCAGAATAAAACGAAAACTAGTGCTAAAGATGCCAAACCGGGAAATTTCGAAATGTGAATTCTGTTGTTTGCAAAATAGTTTTCTTTCTTTCTATCTCAACTCTAGCTCGCTAAATTCTATTACCCTTCAGCTGAGACGAATCTACCGTATTTATCCATGTAAAACTTGAATCTCATTACAAACAGCGTAGACCCAGATCTGTTGTCTTGTGTTACGACGACAGAGACATTGTACACGAGAAATATAGCACACAATTTAGGAGAAAATAACAAACACTTCTACTATCGATTTCATGAAAAACATATTACATTCACCTATATTTATATCTATACAATATTGATTTCTCAGTTTACGAGTTTTAAAAAAATCGGCTTCAAAACCAAATTACTGTTTTTTATCAGTACAACCTAGTGAACATAATACAACGCTGATTCTGAAAGGATGTTCTCTTCTTGAGCAGGATGAGAACATTATGTACACAAAAAAAAAAAAAAAAAAAAAAAAAAAAAAAAAGTCAATATTTATAATTTTCAGGGCAAGTATATAGTTGTCTCACCGATGAAGATAACTTTTCATTGACTGGTCCAGTAGGAGTTGATGGGTTAAGTCGTCTCGAATCGGCAACCTTTCGGTCGCGAGTCCGGCACGCTAACCGCTGAGCCAACTATACAAACCGAGACTAACACACACGTGTTATATACTGTCCCTGAACAACTACTCAATTAGGACATTTATAATCCCTTTTATAGTTATATAATTTATAGTGATTCATACATTCTCTATACGCATTTTCGTTAAGGAATATCAATGTTGATACAGATGGACCCAGGTACACCCACTCTATCTTTATTGGGTACCCGTCAGATACTAGTTACGGATTATAATCAACGTATTAAGTCAACTATAAACTTCATGCAAATTCATTTTTAAAGCTAACAAGTTAGGATTGAATATAATGTCTTTTTCGCTGAGAACACGGTTGTGCACTTGTTACAGTGAAAGGGAGGTAACTTTAACAAAATCCCAATACGAGTTCGCGTATGTCGGTTAATGTGTCGCAGGGGTCAAATACGAAACTCAAACACATGATGGCGTCATGAAATAACTCTGTATTAGGTTGACTCAGTTCCCTATTTCTATTGCATTGTTATAGAATAGACGTTTACCAGTCTCTCTAGTGCGATTGGTTCTCATTTCAGTCTTAGTTAAAATATATATAGGAAACCAGGCGAAATAGAAACATAAATTGAGAACCAGTTGCAAAATCAGATCTCGAGTAGTCTCGTTTGACCTATTTCATGTAAAATTCGCCATTACTACTCTCTGGCGCCAAACCGGGACACCCGAAAAAGGTTAAATTTAGTCTGTTTATAATGATTTCTGTGGTAAGTAATGGAGTTAGTTGCAAAGATAAGTGTTTTCTCTTTTCAATGACATACAGAGGATGGTAATCAGGTGCATATCTGAAAGTTGCAGCCACAACGAATATGTAAAGTGTAGAAGGATGTCATGGCAGATCTCGAGGTTTCTATAGAAATTACTGAACCGTTGATCGATATGTTCTTAAACATAAATTATCCTTAAATTCAAATATTACCTTTGTTCTTGTAATCTAAAACACGGACATATTTTTATCCGTATTCCTATACCGGGTCCTGTACTTTAGCGAGGATTTTGTTTACAACAGTCAATCATGAGTTGTCCTATTATGGTCACCATTGAATGGTCAATTCTAGTTCATATGTCGATATTGAATGGTCAGCCTTGGCACAGTGATTGAATCATCTATTCAGTATAGACCATATGTCATCATTTTGTCTTAAAATGGTCCATCTTTCTTTTAAATATTTTGACAGTTTGCCAAATATACGTCTGCAGATCGCATTGAATGACGTTTCATGTTTTGAATGAGGCGGGCTTTACAAGTTCTGGGGCACAGTTAGGGAAACATTCCAATGGCAACAAACAAGTGTTGTTTTTTCAGAGCACTGGTCAAGGCCATGGAAAAAATGGACAGAAAGTTAAGTCAGCTATAATTGTGAAAGAATTAAAGCACATTTAATTAAGGATTGCTATCATACATACTGAATGTATATTTTTTCTTAAAAGAATTTATTCAGCATGTGTAAAAAGGTATAGTATGGATCCAACCCATTCTGAATCATGCCCCACCTTCTCATATTGCTAAATTATTTTAAGTACCAAATACCACTATTGTCTTTATAGCATTGTTGTAAAATTTTACAATCAATTTTCTAAGTATGGTAAATAATTTGAAGTTTATTTTACCACATGACTTTCGCAGGTTTCTATTCATATTGGGGCTTTCATGATTGACTTAAAACACAATTAGTACATGTCATGTAGGCATGTTGTACTGACTATTTCAGCTATTGGTGTAATTTTTTAGAATTTTATTACACATGCCTTTAAATGGTGATTATTTGGTTTATTTTGCTCCCTTGTCAATCAGTATTTCTTGCAATATCATTATATAACTTTCCCAATAAATGCATGTGATGAAATCAGTGTTGGAGTACGTGAACATTTTTAGACCCGGCCAACCAATAGGTATGATCCAGTGTAAACCAGATTGAATGTCGTGTGCTATGATGTCACAATGAAAGCCCCATGTATTGGAAGTAATTAGACCACCCTGCACTGGTAATGATCAGACCCAATGCCCTCTTTTCTTGACACAGTTTAGTACCCTGCCACCATTGTTAAAGTCTGTAGTGATTGTCGATTTTCATCAGGAAGTTTTGTGATGACAGCTAAGGTGCTTATTACTCAACAATGAATACTGAACAGAATTTGGGAAAACTATATCAAAGTTTAGAACTATAGCTAATATTTTATTTAATATCAATTTAGCTCAGTAATTCAAAAACTGAAGAATTTTTCACATCTTTTATCATGTTGTTAAATAAGAATATTTTAGGATTTTTCTACCCATGAGAGAATCTGAAGATTTCATTGATATTTGATAAATTTAAGCAACAATATTTCATGTCCACATTGAGTCTGTAAAATCCTACCACCCAGGGTTAGATTCAAATGACAAGTCACATGGCTAGGCTTCGCAAAATGTCGCAAATTGAGATTTTTTTTCCTGATTGGCGACAAAATATATCATCTGGCGATATCTTTAGGCGACAACATTTTTGGCTGTTCAAACTTGTAGATACAATCTTGGGTTTGGAGTTGAGGAATTCAAAGGCACCATGAAAGGTAGCCACAACTTGGATATAAAATGCACTGGAATCTATCTATTGTTGCATAAACAAATCCTTTGTTCATATTGACAAACCATCTTACCAGTGTATTGTTATATCATAATCCACTTATGCTGACATCTGACCTGTGTACTGTATGCTGTGATACGCTCAATTAGTCATGCTACAGGACTAGCTACAATCGACCAAACGATGGCTAATCCATGTTTTTTTGTTGTTGTTTTTTTTTTTTTAAATGTTCCAGAAAAAATGGTTTTGCTGAAAATTCAAAGAAAACTGATTACATTTGAAGCACCATTCATTCTGTATAAATACTAAGCAAATTAAAAAAAAGAATCAGTTTTAATCGGGACTATATACTGTCATGGGTAAATGTAAGTTAGACTTTTTGTATTCATCATCTCATCCTAAGAGTAGCATATATACTCGCGTATAAGCCGAATAATTTAGGAAAAAATAAAAGGCTGGAAGAATGGGGAGACAGCTTTTTTTATTCACAGGACAAGGTCTAAACTTTAAAAAATTTAAGTTTTCTTGCTGACTACCGGTATATATTGGAGGAGACTGGATAGATAGATAGATAGCTAGGAATAATAAAGACAAAACCATTGTAAAATACAATTAGGTATATTATCGAGTGGAACATGTCACAAATAAATTGACAACTTACATTTTGTTCTTCATTGTGTCATAGAAATCTATAATGATTGACATTTTCAATCCATTGATATGATAAATCCATGAATTCTATCATGTCATATACCAGCATAAAAAATAGTAGCCCAGAATGATCCAATTCACAATATCCCGTAAAATGTTAATTCCACACGTCTCACAAATAAACAATGAAAGTCAAGTCCACACTTTTCTGATTCACAGTATCCTATAAAGGTCACTATCTAATGTCATCGGGTACAAAACCCAAGAATTCATCCATTCGTCTGAGTGACCAATTATAGTTCTGAAATCCTCCATTGTCGTCTATCATCGTAAATATCGTCCGACTCCGATTCCTTTTCTTTACTGTCATATGCGGGTGCTTACGTGGAGACTGAGCTTGGGCTCTATAAGTGACACTTCGATCATAAAGTCTATTAAATCTATTCAAGGATGCAACTGAACAGGTGTCAATTATGTGGCAAGATCACAGGGGGTTCAAATAACCACCCTCTGTTTACTTGGCTTTGAAAAAGTATCAAATACGTGGCTCAATCAAAGGGTTGTAATGTGGAGAAAACAAAGAGATTGCTAAGGGATTAAGGTCAAAGACGTATATGAAAGATGTGTAGGACTCTACTTGGCACTGAACAAGTATCAAATTAACAAGGTATAAATCATTAACCAGAAAACCGGAGAGAGTAGTTAAGATTGCTGCTGTTAGTAAATGTAAAAATGACATCAGCGACTGTGAACGAGGGTTCAGTAAGATGAATCTCATCAAAACTGACATCAGGAATAAACTCGGCATCTCAACTCTGGAGAATCTAATGAGAATAGGCACATACAAATGTGAAGGAGGCTACAACTTTGAAACTGCATTCAGCAAGTGGGCAGCCGTAAAATCACGATGCATACTCGTGTGACATTAGATTTTATTATTTTTATGAAACAACATTTTAACAGTGCAAAACATTATAAATAAGCAATCAAAACAGTCATGTAATGATTTATTCTGTAATATTGTGGTATTGTATTGTTTGTTGTCAATAAAGTAATTAATACCCCATCTTTTTCAATTTTCATTGCCTACTACATTAATAGACATGGACAAATATTGACTCCTTGCTTGGCGACATTTTTGTAAATTGGCGACAAAATATTGAGTTTGGCGATTTTTTTTGTCGACAACTTTTTTGAAGGCAGCACCATCCCTGCATGACCATGGAACATAATATGTGAAAGGGCTGTTACAACACAAGATCTAAGTATTTTAGAAATGGGATTTAAATAAATTTGTCAGCGTGTCTTTTTTTTTTATCATCTTGGGGAATAATTTTCATGTCAAGACCTTTTCTCTTTGATATTAAAACCAAATTTCAAGGCTCAGTATAATTAATAGAAATTAAATTACAAATAAAGTCAGAGAACAAAGATATCAATAAATAAAATGTTTTATATCATTTTATGATTGAAAATAATAATCAGTGATCCATCTATACAGAAATAGATGAGTGCTCCTGCCCCTCAGGAGTCCTCCCCTCTATCTCTCCAGATCACAGGATAAACATGAATATTTTGTATGCTTCCTCCTTTAAAAAGAGGATATTTCATAATTGGCATCAAGTCCTTTTATTGCAAAAAAGTGCCATTCTTCCCCCCTCCCCACTGTAAGAAATTAATAGTTGGAACACAGATAATCAATTGATATGTTATTTTGATATTCTCTGAGATTCTTATTTTTCTTTTCATTTTTAAATGACTTGCTTTTGAGTTAATATTAACTAATATTCAGTTTATGAATGCGTGCTTTAAATTAGCTTTGAAAGGAATCTTTTACTTTATATGGCATTGTCTACAAATATTTATTTCAGAAATTTGATTTCTTTATTGCTTTTGCATAGTTTTACAGTCCTATCTAGAAATTGTGCTTAATTAATAGAGTTGGTTACCATTCAGATTTTTCCCCGCGGTATTTATATATATACCACGATATGTACCACAGTATGCCACAATTATATTATAGTAGAAGAATTTGCTTTGTGTATGCAAATTATTGCATCAGTTTTAACTAAACTGGGATGATTCGGTTTACACTATAGTTGACACTAGAGATGCACGATATTACCAGTATACCGTTTTACTGCTGTATTTCTTTCAGGTGGTACGTACCACAGTACTTTTTCATTGTGCCAGTACTTTGGTTGTTTCCATCAGAAATTCGAGAGTAATTTGCTTGTTTCCATCGGAAATTCTAGAGTTAAATTGTTACAAACTTAATGATATTAACAGCATGTTTTCATTTTTCATGAGAAAATAATAAAAAAAATGATTATATTTTGTACAAAACAGTTGTATTTGTCACAAATTAATTTTGAATATTACAAATATAATTATATTTATGATCTTTTAATCATGTTTGACACATGTCACGTACGCCAATGTTGTGTCCAAATGGGATGTTTTGAAAGTTATTCGGGCCAAATCCAATTTTTGGAAAAAATATTGATTTAAGAAAAACGTTATTTTTTTATTTATTTACTAGCGTATGTTAATGTCTTAAGTACGTGTATTTCTTTTTGTAAGACTGCAAATCATCCGAAGATGTTCAGGAGAGCAGTTGTTTTCTGTTTGAAGTTTACATAATTTCTCAAGTCCTCGAAATATTTTCTCGTTTGTTGAGTATGTATGATTTATGTTTACTGGCCCTCTCTGATAAATATCTTGCCCGGGTGTTGGCATCCCACTCAAAGTTTTCCTGCCTATTATATCAATAGTATAGCTAGTAACTTGTCGGCTTCAGTGTCAACACTTCCTATTTTTTATCAACAAGCTCTCTTATGTCAGCACGATGTCTTTCACAGGGTGTCAGCTATAGTAAGCTTAATGATCCCACTTTAGTTACAGTTTTTAGATTACAGCTTATACAACAATTAACATACACAGCAAATTCATCAACTATAAGGTACTGACCATTTAAATTTCGGGGGGGGGTCTGCGATTTTCTTTTGAGCTGCAGTGCTCAAAGAAAAAAAATTCAGACACAGGCCATGGGCTGGTGACTTTAAAACAATCACAAGTCCGGAATCTAATTCCATGTGCCCAAAAGGGCCCTAGTTTTTACTGTGAAAAGAAAGAAACAAAATCATATTAAATTGAATTGTGTGTTTATTCAGATCTCAAAATATTTTACGTAAAGCAATGTCTTCCTCCAGGTCCTGATGTCAACCATTGTCCAATTGCTCTATCCATGTCATCCTTACTCATTGGATCAGCAGTGTTGATATTCATTGGCATATGAAACATGTCTTGCTTTACACAGTTTCTTTTTACACTTTTGATGTTGTTCATATGTGCCGCTTAATATGTTTAAGAGGTGTTGCTTCACTTACTCAAGTGTTTCTAACGAAATCATTTTTTTGGTCAGTCTTTCCTTTTTATCTCACCTCCGCCAAAGGACAGCCTATTTTTATTAAAGACTCAGAAGACATTATGGACCACCTTTGAGCCTTTTATTAATTATAACACCTCAAAAAGCATCCCGCATTTGGCCTAAACTCTCCAGATTACAACAATAAGGTAATCAATTAACAGCTTGTTGTGAACATATTTTGTCTTTAATCACTGCACTTGTCGCAACGACTGCTGGAACTGTTTCGGTCCTCAGTAGACTGATTTCTGTAGATTGTGTATAGAACGTGTACAAATAGTTTTTTTTCTTCTTTTTTCAATTTTTTTAAAAAGTCAGTTAAATTTTAAAAGCGGTAGATTTCAGCTATAAAACGGTATGTGCAGTAGGCGGCCTTACAAACAGTATTTTTGTCCTACCGCTGGTATAATCACATGTATGTTAAAGCCAAATAAGCACTAATTATAGGTAACCCAGGCAATGTGTTCCCCATTCATAGGTCACATGCTTAGCTTTGAACACAGAGTTTACAGTTTTTGACAGAAGTACAATAAGTAGACGATCTTTATATGTGTAAGGGGCATACATGGGGATAAATGTTAACAATTGACTAGTCTATCAACAACTTGAAAATAAAATTCCACATTTTGTCAGCGAGATCAAAGTTTTCTCGGGCAAATTAGATTTGTTTTCATTAAGCCCGATGGGCAATTCACTTTGAAAATAAGAGGGGCCCGATATGAAATTAGAGGGGCCCCGGGTGTCTGGCTATCATATTTTTTTAGCACTGAGCTGAGATATTTTATTCTTTTATCTCAAGATAATTCATTTTTTTCAAATAATATAATGGATGTAATGTGGTCCTTTTTTTGCTATAATTCAGAGCAGGATATTTTTTTCCAGCTACTGACAGACAGAAATTAAAAAGAAAGTGTCAGGCCCCTGCTCTGGAACATTCAATTGTTGGTCCCTAATATAATCGCAGTAAGTTCAGAAATAATGCGGTACACAATTGTTTGTGGTACTCAGATCTAGTTGACATCCTGTGAAAGACATTGAGCTGACATAAGAGAACTTGTTGATAGAAAGGGATGTCTTGACACTGAAGCTTACAATCTACTAGCTACACTATTTACATCATAGGCAGGAAAACTTTGAGTGGGATGCCACCACCCGGGCAAGATATTTATCAATAAACATAAAACAAACACACTGACTCAAGAAATGAGAAAATATTTAGTGGACTAGAGAAATTACGTAAAATTCAAACAGAGAACAGACACTCTCCTTAAAATCTTACGATGCTTCTCTGTCCTATGTAGGAATACATGTGCTTAACACATTAACAGTATGCTGGTAAATAACTGAAAAATTACATTTTTTCTTCTTTTGTTTTTAATCGGAAATTTTTCCAAAAGTTGGATTTGGCCAGAATATCTTTTCTCAACATCCCATTTGGTTGCCATGTTTTGCATATTCGTGATACATGTCAAACATGTGATTTTTTTATAATTATAATTATTTTTGTAATATACAAAATTAGTTTGTGCCAAATACAGCTATTTTGTATTAAAACAAAACGCAATAATTTTTAGAATTATTTTGTCATGAAAATGAAAACATGATTTTAATATCATTAAATTTGTAACAAGATTACTTGGAAATTTCCATACATTCCTTACCGACAGAAACTACAGAAGTACCAGTATAGTGGAAAGGTACCATGGTACGTACCACCGGAAAATAAATACAGCGGTATACAGGTAATACCATGCACCACAGTTAATTAGGAGGGACAAATGTTAGATTGATTTTTTAATATTGCCAAAGTCTCAAAATAAATTTATTGTGATGCTTTTAAAAGGTGCCATTTGACTCCTTCAGAATTTTAAGGACAGTGGCCTTCAGTGCTCAGTTATCTCCTGCTTAGATTGCCTCACAGGAAAAAATGGTTCTAGTCATTTGGATTATATTTCTTCCTAACACTTCTTAGTTACGAAATAGCAGATGTCACTTTTATTTAATTTATTTCTCATACTGAAGTACAATGTCCAAAATTTGTCATTGTATTTCTAATGCTGAAGTACAATGTCCAAAATTTGTCATAGTATTTCTAATGCTGAAGTACAATGTCCAAAATTTGTCATAGTATTTCTAATGATGAAGTACAATGTCCAAAATTTGTCATAGTATTTCTAATGCTGAAGTACAATGTCCAAAATTTGCCATAGTATTTCTAATGCTGAAGTACAATGTCCAAAATTTGCCATAGTATTTCTCATACTGAAGTACAATGTCCAAAATTTGTCATAGTATTTCTCATACTGAAGTACAATGTCCAAAATTTGTCATAGTATTTCTAATGCTGAAGTACAATGTCCAAAATTTGCCATAGTATTTCTAATGCTGAAGTACAATGTCCAAAATTTGTCTGAGTATTTCTAATGCTGAAGTACAATGTCCAAAATTTGTCATAGTATTTCTAATGCTGAAGTACAATGTCCAAAATTTGTCATAGTATTTCTAATGATGAAGTACAATGTCCAAAATTTGTCATAGTATTTCTAATGCTGAAGTACAATGTCCAAAATTTGCCGTAGTATTTCTAATGCTGAAGTACAATGTCCAAAATTTGTCATAGTATTTCTAATGCTGAAGTACAATGTCCAAAATTTGTCATAGTATTTCTAATGCTGAAGTACAATGTCCAAAATTTGTCTGAGTATTTCTAATGCTGAAGTACAATGTCCAAAATTTGTCATAGTATTTCTAATGCTGAAGTACAATGTCCAAATTTGTCAGAGTATTTCTAATGCTGAAGTACAATGTTTTATAGTGCATTTAATCAATATAAACTATACAATTAGGAGATGTTTTGGCTATTCCATGTGTTTAAAATATCAGTAATTGATCACAGTGAGAACACTTACCAAACCGAGCCCAATAATAGAGCTTAACCCAAATTAGTCTTGGTCACTACACTGTTTGACACATTTTCTAAGGCATTTTGCACTTGTACCTATTGCATAATAACAAGACTTGTAGAAATATTCCATTCTTTAAACAAGCCCTACTCGAATGTAAATGCATGCTGTTGTCAGTCAGCAGTTTTGATCTGTTCCAATTCCGATAAATGCTCGTATATCAGATGTGATAAAATAGGTTTCAAATATGTTTATGACATGACACTATATGAAGTAGATGTAATTTAATTAAAGAGTTTTAATCCTATCATTATTTTCTTTATTAGCTTGAAAATAGCTTAGCTCTCTGTCTTTCAAACCTTGAGTAACCTTTGTTTATTACATTACATGTGACCAATGTATGAATGTTTACATGTGTCAAACACACAGTGAATTGTCCAGTGTCATTTTTGTACAGGTTACAAATAAAGGATAAGACAGGGACAAGTGTAGAAGAGAGTTTCTGCCAAAATAGAGGAATGCATTGTGGCTGGATTTTGATTTAACTGACTCTTCTCTTAGGATCATTGACTGTTCTATTCATAGATTTATACTAAAACATTATAATCATTATATGATTTAATCTTTTAATAATATATTGTTACATTTTTGTTTATGTTTACACACAATCATCTATATTTATTATTTGTACAATACAGGGCTAAGCAAATCCCATAGCCCGATGTCCCGGTCTATTCATTTTCGAAGTCAGGCAAGTACAATTGTCCAAGTCGCTAGTCCGGGACACGTGCTTTATTCCTTTTTTTACAACAAGTCAGGCAAGTGCTTATTTTCATGCCATAATCACTTTATTTACCTTTATCTGGCCATTCGTGCCCTCCGGGCGTACTGAATGCTTGATTCTACCTATCCTGTATCACACCTGCCAGTGGTCATTAACAGCTTGTTGCATGTGCGCACATTCTATTACCGCTTGACTGCATATTGGGCTAAGCGGCCAAAATTATTGACTAATCAAAACACGTGAAACAAAACAAAGCCGGTATGGTTACTTAGCAGTGTTTTCAATGGCTTCGTTGTATTGTGTAAACCAGATCCTCGCGAATGACTCACCCTTTGATGAAAGGCACTTTACGACATTAGTGTCGGTTCCCTTTATGAACTGATTAAATGGCAGTGATGATTCATTAATATTTAATTGATTATACAGAGGATTAACTTTCACAATTATGCTAATTAAGGAGCTGTCTCTGTTTAATATTTAAAGGACAAAATGTATGTTGTGATTGCTTTACAAGTAGTTGTCAAGCAAGGTGATATTTACTATGTGGATAAAAAAAAGTTTACTAAATTATTTTAGCAAGGAAGTTAATAAGAAAGATTCAAAGAATGAAAATTCATTTGAAAGTGGAGGGGTAAAATGTAAGACTGCCACTGAGTGTGAGGTAACTATTTCTCCAAAGAGACATAAGCCAGACTCTGTGCCAACAAAAAATGTCAAATATGACACTACTAAGAGACTGAGAAATTTTCAGCCTCATTGGGTTAATAGTTATCCCTGGCTTGAATTAATTGACTCAGAAAGAAAAACATTTTGCAGTTATTGGAAACAATATCCCAAACTGGCACAGATTAGAAATACAACAAGTGTATATGTCAGTGGAACTGACAAATTCAGGATTGAACCAATCAAGTCTTATGATAATTCTGGACCTCACGAGGCCTGTGTAGCACAGTATATGTATGACACTAGCCAGCATGTGCAGAAATTCCTGAGGTTATAGTTGCTGACACTACGCAAGGAAAGGCCCTTTCAGAACATAATGAGACTGAAATGAAACAATTGAGAGTTCTCTTTAACATAGGCTACAATCCAACCCATTATCAAAAAGCATTTTCTTTTATGGAAATTATGTGTGCACTCCAGGAGAAGAACGCTGTTGAACTTGGTGCTAATTATAAAAACAGATTCAGGGCAAGAGACTTCGTTCTATCAATCGATCAGGTCTTGAGGGAAAAAGTTAAGGAAAGACTGAATTCTGGGAAATTCCTTTCCATTCTTGCTGATTAAGAACTGATGATATCATATTAGAGCAAAAAATAGTGCATGTAAGAGACCTGGACAATGGAAAACTGAAAACCTCTGATGTAAGAAAATGTATAATATCAACCTACGTTTTTGAAAAATTTAATTTTTTTAAGAAATAAATATGTTGTACATTATTTTGTTTGTTCTTTCTATGGATTAAATGCATACACCTTATCAAATCTTGACAAGTGATTACAATTTTGGGACAAGTGAAAAGGTAGGTGGGACAAGTGAAGTTTCTGAAACCAGTTGTACTGGACAAGTGGATGGAAAAAAAATTAGTTCAGCCCTGCAATATGCATTTTTTATTTCAGTTTTGAATTTTGTGTTCATTAGATACAATTTTTAGCTCTAATGGTCATATACCAGAAGAGCTTATGGGATGGCCTGTTATCGGTTATCCATCTCTCTGTCCATTAGCACAAGTTTGTTATAAAAGCCTGTATTGTGCAATTACAATTGTTTCACTTTAAAATTAGTTAATTTTTTTGGTCACAAAAAATATATTCAAGTTGTTTTCTCCTCTTCTTATAGATATCAACGAGCATTTAGCCTTGGATTTGCCAGTCTCCAGGAGAAGGCAATGTCTCCCAACAAGAACAAGAGGGCAGCGGGCAGGGACGATAGCCCTGGTATGTTGAGGCTAACTGTAGCTGGAGCAAAAATAGTTACATAGATATAGTTATCTTTAGCTTACCTGGTCATAAGGCCAAATGAACTTATGGTATGACCCTGTGTTGTCCATCATCCATCATTTGTTGTCCGTCATCAATATTTTCAACTTCTTCTTAAACAATGCTGGGCCAGTTTGGATCAGACTTGTTAGGAATGTTTGTTAGGATGTGTTGTACCAAAATTTTGTTTTGGGTGGTTCCTTAGCAAATGTTGTGGCTTTGATAGCAACTGGCTAGAAAACCTATTTTTGACTTCTTCTCTAGACTGGAAGAGCCAATTTCAATCAAACTTGGTTGTATTGTTTCTTAGGACATGCTTTATCAAAATTGTGTCCGGGCAGGTTCTCCCTAGCAGATGTGTGGCTTCCATAGCAACCATATGGAAAACCTATAGTTGGCTTCTCCAGAATGGCTGAGTCAGTTTCTATCAAACTTAGTAGGAATGTATGTTATGATATGCTCTATCAAAACTATATCTGGGGCCACCTAGCAACCAGGTGAAAAACCTGTCATCAACTTCTCTAAAACAGCAAAGCCGATTTCAATCAAACTTTAAAAAAAAAATTTTTATTGATATAATGATGAATGTGACATATATGTAATAAATTAAACTTTGGAACAATAATGCAAGCCTTTATCATTAGACAAAAAAATGTAAGCAGTTCTAGACAATTGTTTTGTGTCACTGTAAGATAAAAGGGAAAAGCTAATTTAAAATTGTTTTGTAGAAATTATGCTAGTAAATACACCTCTACAAAATAAACATCACCAGAATATGCATGGCATACTCATTCTCAGAAATCACCACCAGAGTATGAAGATGATTGGTATAAAGCTATGTAGCAGTGTTTCCAAGGACATGCTTTATTAAAATTGTGGCCAGAGTGGTTCATCTAGCAGTTGTGTGACTTTCAAAGTAATCATGGTAAACTTATTCAACTTGTTCTCAAGAATGGCTACAGTCAATTTTGATCAAATTTGGTAGGAATATTTCTTAGAACATACTATATCAAAACTCTGTTTGGGGTGACTCCCTTGTAATCGTATACATCTGTAGCAAAAAGGTGTGAAACCTATTTTCAGCTTCTTCTCTAGGGTGTCCAAGCCAATTTTGATTAAGCTTTGGTATGAGTGTTTCTTAGGACATGCTCTATCAAAATTGTGTATGGAGTGGCTCCCTAGCAATGGTCACAGTGTGGCTTCCTTAGCAACCATGTTGAAAAACTATTTTCAGATTCTTCTCTAATAGGGCCGGGCCTGTTTCGACCAAATGTAGTAGGAATGTTATTTCGGACATGGTACTAAATTTGAGGTCATAAAATAAGTGTTACAAAATGTCAGTATTTCCAGAAATAGTCAACAGAACTTTAAGCTGGTGCTTATATCATTCACAGTCAACAGTAGGGAGATAACATTTGTATCTGTTTAATTGATCATGAGTAAAATAAATTTAAAAACTAGTTTTCAAGCAAAATGTTAAGGACATTCCCAAGTTTTATCATGTTCATAATGAGGGGTCATGATTAATTGGCATTCAAATTATTGAGAAAGCATAACTATAACATCGAAAGTAATGTGGAGATCCTCAGAACAAAATAAATAATAAATTATCAAATTATTTTTCTCTATGTCGGGACATAATATTCATATCATAAGTGTTATGTCCCAAAATCGGATTATTTTTATGCCAGTCTCATAAGTTCCTGTTTCAATTTGACCTTGCAAGGAAAGTACATTTGTTGACCGAATTCTTGATACAGGTCATAAAGAGATGGCACCAATAGAATTTCGGACACAGTTTTCCAAATTGTTTCAGTCAGTTTTGTGTTAAAATGTTACATCTCAGATTCTTATCAAATATTGGCAGCAACTGGAAAAATAGCTGGAATTGTCGACATCAAGCAGGGTTTATTTCACAACATCTGTACACATTTTCTGTTGATTGGTGTATGAAAGGGAAGTATGTTCTTACCACAGTTCTGCCTGTCTAAACAACTGTTTGTGTATGGAATATTGCTCATTAAAGATAGAAAATAACATAAATAGTTCAAAATTGGTGAACGGTTTCAGTTTACATGATATTTTGCTTTAAACTTTAGATTTTTCCAGGCTCAGTTCATGCTGGATAACCAGTTTTTATTTGTGTCCATTGTTACGTACTCGTTAGATTTCAAGTTTAAAAAGAACTTTTTGATATTGGATTGAGGATGATTTTATAACAGTAATTCGTTGAGGAAAAAAAGAATAGAATTGTCGTATGCAATCTGTGTGACCCAGCATACATTAATTGTATACGATGTAATGAGATAGTGGGTGGTTCCTGTTGTCAAATGGGAAAGAAAAATCCTTGCCATTGATGTAACAAAAGACACCAAAATTGTAATTACCCAAATCAAGAATATTCATCCAATAAAACTGCAAAACAAGGATATACAAAAATTATGTCAACTTAAATCTTTAAAGTTGATGATTTATTCATTTTTAAAGACCTCTAATATGTTTCATAATCTTTAGTGAAAATAATGGCATCCTGTTATATCTCCAACCATTTAATGATTTCAGTTTTCATATATTGATCTTAATGTTCAATATACAGGGGTCTCCTTTTATAAGGCCAACCCTTCTGTAGCAGGAAAGTGGCCTTATAAGAGGGGGGACCTTTCTAGAGGGGGATTGCATAGATGCGAGTAATAATTACATATGAAGTATGAAAGGTGTATCTAATTTGTAAATATTTATTATTTTCATTTTAAAAATCTCAGGCATGTTATGGAATCAGTTTGATAACATTTATATAAATGTTATTTAAAATAATTATGATTAATCATCATTCGTGGTGAAAAAACCACCTTGTCAATAAAATCAGGGCAGAAACACCATCTATTCCATTTTACCACTGCCGTAGAATATATAACTGATGATGTTTATTTGAATCTTTATGAAATCAAATTTGTCAGCAGTGCTCAAAGGACTCTCCTTCTTTTTGTTTAGTTGAATTGCTTTCACTTTTTGCAACACTTTATTCCTTTGTTGGCAATTTGTAGTTATTACATGAAATGCTCAGTGTTTACAAAGGAAGTTAGCTTGTTACATGATTGGCTGGGTTTAGTATGGTACCCTTTTCAAATAGATTTTGTAATCTAAGAGAGAGAAGCCGCAACGGTTAACATACCATTTTTACCTCTACTGGTCATAGACCCGAAAAGCTTATGGGATGGCCTGTTCTTTGTCGTCCAATGTCCATCCATCCGTTAGCACAAATTTGTTATTGTTACTCCTCCCAAACTCCTTAGAGGATTGCCATGAAACTTTACAGATACATTCCTCCCAAGGTCTAGTTGTTCCTCATTGAAAATGGTGCTGCTCAGATATTCAGTATGGCCACCACATCAGCCATCTTGAAAATCTTTGTTATCACTACTCTTCCTGAATATATGGTCATATCAACATGGGGTTTACACGAAAAAACTTCTTATGATGTCTGCTTGGTCCTAAATGAAAATTGTGCCTATCTGATGTCCAATATGTCCACCATGGCAGCCATCTTGAAAATATTGTAATTGCTACTTCTCCTGAACAGAAAGTCATATTGAAATAGGGTTTTCACCAGAAGACTTCTTATGAAGTCTAGCTGGTCAAAAATGAAAATGGTGCCACTCAGACATCCAATATTTCCACTACAGTGACCATCTTTAAAATCTTGTTATCACTACTCCATCTGAATGACTCACTGGAAGACTTCTTATGGTGTCTTGTTGGTCTTAAATAAAAATTGTGCCAATCTGATATCCAATATGACCACCACAGTAGCCATCTTGAAAATCTTATCACTACTTATCCTTGATGGAAAGTAATATCAACATTGGGTTTTCACCAGAATACTTCTTGGTACTAAATGAAAATGGTGCCCATCTGACAATCAAGTATGGCAACCATCTTGAAAATCTTATTGCTACTCCTCCTAAATTGAAATTTATAACATCATTAGGGTTTTCACCAGAAGACTAATTATGATATCTAGTTGGTCCTGAATGAAAATGGTGCCAGTGTGATCTCAAATATGGCTGCCACAATGAACAGATTGAAAAACCTGTCACTAAATCTCCTGAATGGATGGTCATATTGGCATGGGGTTTAAGCAAAAGTCATGTAGTGGTGCCTCCAAAATGAAAATGGTGCTGATCTTACATCCAGTTTAGCTACCACAGTGGCTAATTTGAAAATCTTGTAGCTTAAGAATATCCGAGATGGTTTCAACACTCAGCAGTTGAAAAGAAGAAATTGTCTTCGCTTGAATTCCTGGAAATTCTTTTTGGCAGTAGATATTCAGTCCCTTTGAGGGACTTTTGTTATTTTATGGCGACTGAATGTCATGCTGACTGGAGCTGAACAATACTGTGCGTCACAGTGGTAAGCTTTTGACATATTGTTAATTATCAGTGGTAATAATAGCCAGTAATTATCAAAGTGACAAAAATAACATCTAAGGAACACACAGAAGTAAGGATAATTGAATCACTTACTTATTTCAATGGATTGAAGTAAGTTACTTTATGAGCATGTTGGAAGAAAGGTCAATGTGTTGAAATTAGAAATCAGTAAATATTCATGAGATTTTTTTCTGGAAACTGCATTATGTAGCCACATGTGAGGGGTACAATTTGACAGTTTTTGCATTAATATACCATCCACTGGCCATCATATAGGGATGATTTTAAACACAAACTTGTTGGTGCCATGGAATTTTGACCATATAAAGCAGGTGGCCGCTGGTTGGGGGGGGGGGTCATTCAAGAGGGGGACCACTGTAATAAGTAAGATTGGTTCTTTGGTGTGTCCATTGTCACACAAGCACAACATCAGTTGGATATTTTCATTAATATTGCAAAAATTGCTGGACAAAAATTTCATTGGTGTCTTACATTGCATCTTTTTGCTGAACCAAAAAGCCAAGGATGTAACAAAGGACACACACATTTAAATCACCCAAATGAAGAATATTATCCCAATAAAACTGCAAAACAACGATGTACAAATGTTTTGTCAACTTAAATCTTTCAAGTTGATGATTAGTGAAAAAACAACTGGCATCCTGTTACATCCCCAACCAATTAATGATTACAGTTTTCATATACACTTTACTAATCTTAATGTTCAATATAGTAAATAAGATTGGTTCTTTGGCATCTCCATTATCACACAATCACAACATTAGTTGGATATTTTCAGTGGTATTGCACAAATTGTAGAACAACAATACCATTCTTGTCTTACATTACATCTTTATTTTTTAACCAAAAAGAGTTAATTTTTTTAAAGTTCCTATGAAGAACTAACTTGTCATTGGAAATAAATTATTCCTAATCTGGTGATTAAAAATTAGACAACTTGGGCAAGTTATGAAAAATAAATTTTGGAAAACTTTGAGATGTAACATGAATTTTATGACATCAGATTCTGTACCATATGCTCGATCAAAATTATGTCCTAACTGCCTTACCATACCAAATGTTCTATGTAGATTGCTAGCATGAACACCTTTCACATTCAGACAAAAGCTGCCATTGTACCATTTAGTCCAGCTGAAGTTACAACATGTCAAATACCACCAATTTCTACCTGATAACTGTAAAAATTATCCTGACATGTATCTTTCAAACCAAGGCACTTGCCATTTTACTACATTTGCCTTTTGGACCAGTGTGATGCCAGGCCTAAGTGCGCATCTTTGTTTTTTGTTTTTTTTTTAATGCCACTTCCATATCAGCGGAGAGATCGTAGTGTTGCCCATGTCTGTCCACCCTTTCATTCATGTCCCATAACATCATATATGTAACATGTGACAAGTTTTGTTTCTGCTCTTAACTTTTGAAGGTCTTCATGGATTGAAACTAAATTTGGTATGAGGCTTTACATTAGAAAGACCATGGTCAAGTTTCATTTTCACGTTTTTTTTTTTGGCAAAATGTTACAGAATTATAGCTAACTTTGCCCTTCAGTTTCACTTCTAGAACTTTTAAATGACTTAATGGACTGAAACCAAATTTGGTGTGAGACTTTTCATTAAAAAGATCCAGGTCGGGTTAGATTTGAAATGTTTCCTGGAAGAATTTTATGTAGTTCTGATCCCTGTTTGACTTACAACTTTGCCCTTCAATTTCCATACAGTAACTTTTGAAGCCCTTATTTGCCACCATGGTGTGTCCCTGATCAATGCACTTTACTCCAATTGCCTCAGCACTGAATAACCTACTTGTTTTAATGTGCCTTAAAACACAAAACCAAACATAACTCAAGGCAACCTGATTGTCTTATTTTCTTATTTTCCAATGCTGCTTATTCATTTACAGATCCAGAGGAGAGGAGATCCAAGAAAAGGAAGTACAGTGATGATGAGGAAGATTATGGGAAAGATGAAGACAGTAAAGGTGATTCTCCGCGACTATATCTTCTCATCCTTTCATTCTTGTTGGTGGAAAGTATCGGTTTAACACAATATAATCACTGTTCGATGAGACACGAACCATGGTGTCATTTTTTCTATTTTTAACACACAAAATGGGTCATAAAACTATGTAAATATCGAGGATTGTTAAATGGGAAGCACCAAGTTATATTTTGTTTTATCATGCAAAAGCTTTAAAATACTACCCGATTCACATTTCAAGGACTATCATGGAAAGAATATATGGCCAAAAAAGAAATATGTGTGTTTCCTATTGCACTGGTTTTAAAATTAGGGTAGGCAGTTTGTTTGTTTTTTAAACATTATATATAAATCAAATAATATTTCAAGCGCTTCAAAGTACTGGGCAAAACAGGCTTAATTAGATGCACAAATCAATTTCGGCAATGTGATTTTTTTCGGGGGGTGGGAGAAAAGTGCTAGGGTCGGCAACGAGAAACAGGAATGGTCAGCTGACCGACCGGAAACATGGAGTGCCTTGAAAGTTGAGTTGTTCACACCTTCAACTGTTGAAGTAATAGCATAGTTAATTACAATACAGTACTGATGCAGTTAGTATAAAAGAGAACAGCGGAGGTTACCTTTATTTGTAAGTCTCTAGTTACATTGATGGTAGGGACTTTACATCTAAGGTCAAACACATAGACATTTTCAGCTGAGTTGCCAGATGCCAGTGATCTGGTACTTGGGACTAGTACTGTGGAATTTCTTAATTGATTTTAAACAAATTAAAATAATGATACTGTATTCTACAACTACCACTTTTCGACTTATTTCAAGTGATTTTAGGTGCAGCAGGACCAGAAAGCTACCATTTTTAACTTTTTATTTTCAATTACCATCTACTTTGTACTGATCATAAATTGATAATTAGTAAATCTCGTTTCACAGAACTCAAGAATCCCTTGCTATTTTCTAAGAGTCAAAACCTGGACTCCTAATAAAGAAATTCTGTTGAGACCCCAGTTGTCATGATTAGTTATTCTCTGTTGTCATATTAGTTTTGAAAGCTGGCATAATATGCAGGCACAGCTTGCAGAATGGCATTAATATTTTTTGCAAAGAAAAATTATTCTGTTTTCTGGTTCATATAATTGGACTTTTGATTGTGTATGGTAAAAATGAAATCAGCAACATTAAATAAAAATTTTTAATGGTATACAGTAGATTATAAATGACAATACCAGAACTCCCATGCCCCCCCTCCCCCATTACACAATTTCCTTCATGCCTGTTTCTCGCTATCTCAGTGACTTTCCATTTTAAAGTATAAATGGTTGGAAATGCAATGAAAATGTTGCCATGTTTAGTTACTTCTTGTACTTTTAATTTGAAAAATCCACAAAGTATCCTTAGGCCCATATATATTTTTCATTTACAAATAATGGTTCTGTGTTGTATATTGAGAATGCTATGTGCAGATTTATAAGCACTTATGTGATGAGAGAAAGCGGATGTATTTATGAGAGAACATCTGTGTTATGTTTGCGAACGAGTGAACAAAGAAAGCTGTTTGTTCTTTTAATAATTTAATTAAAAATTAGCTGAACCACGCACGTTCCATCCAAAAATCACATCTGGGCACATGAATAAATACAGTTGTTCCACTTAAAATTCAGTTCTTGTCTCAAGAAACATTTAAGAAATGAAATAATTTTGTAACTTTACCACAAGTCCATTAGAATTATGAATGATGATCCATCATGTTTGAATACTCCATGTAATTCATAATGTTCCTATGCCAAATTCTTCTTCAAGTTTCTTCGACGTAGGTTGTGACACAGATTGACTCTTTGATCAGACTAATTTTATCTGTAGGTATATGCTCAATCCTGCAACGCTTAGATGGTCATTCTTGTAGAATACTGTTTTGTCGGTCGCCGTTGGCACAGCATCAAAAGCAAGGCCGCATGCCTGGTTAATAAAGTTTGAGTATTTAATTAAAAAAACAAACATAAAAATTTTCTTTGGATCATTTATACAAATAAATAGCAAGAATCACAATTCGATAATAAGCAGATAAACGTAATCTTTCTGAAATGGCTTATCTACAAGCGTTAAGTTATTAATAATTTATCTTAAAAAGCTGGCCAGCTCGTTTTTATGGTGCAAAGACTTCAGATTAGTCTATTGTTGAACTTAATCTGTATCAGCCTGCGTGTCAAGTATTGTTTTAATCTCACGTGCCCTTGGGACGTTTTCTCACCGATAAGTCTACTACAGTATTTGCTAACTGTAAATAATAAGGTCTAGTGCATGTGAGGAATTTAGCAGCTAAAATACTTTTGCAAGTTTGAAGTGAGTTTCTGTTTTATGGGGCTTTTGTAAGTGTAAAATTGAAATTTCTTTCAATTTTCAGAGTAGAGTGGTTTCTGTTTACTGGCGGTGGTGGTGGTGGTGGGGGGAATGATGAAATTAAAAAAAGGAAAATTTGGGACCCCAACATTTTTTTTTTGATCTTGAGTGGATTCCGGTATGACAGGGGGTTCGGTTTTGAGGGGTTTCACTGTGTGTGTGGACGCGCACACACGCACAACCGATCAAGAGCGGCCACACATGGGAAAAGTCAGAACTGACCTTTGTACACCGGTGACCTCTGTACAAAAGTTCACCTATTAAAATTATTTTTTTTATATTATTATTATTATTATTATTATTGTTATTATTATTATTATTATTATTATTATTATTATTATTATTATTATTACATTATCAGGATTGTTTTATGTGCACTATTCAACAAAATCATAAAATACGCGTATATGTTCTCTCCCAAATTTACGTTCCACACAAGATTACTGTATCCTGCTCACTTTAATCCATCTGATATATTAAATCAACACTGACTTAAAATAATCACCGATCTTAGTTTGTTGTATGCACCATGACAAAACAAGGATTTTACTACTGACCTACAGCTTACATATGACTGTAAAACAGAGCACTGGCTCTTTCATCTGCCAACTTGTATAAGTTTCACTTGGACACAGCTGTTCATGCTTTAAAAATAATATGTGCATTGGACAGTTGCTCAACTTGCTTAGATCAAAAGACAGTTGGCTTATGCATGAAGCCTGTGATGAATAGGAAATTAAAAGAAGCTGTATATGGCTATTCTTGTGACCCATGAACCGAAACTTTGCCTGACTTTTCAGACCAGTTTTAAATATTGAATGACCCCTGACCCTAATGTCAAGTGATGTAACTCATATCTCTTCTCAAAGATGAATTTTTCTTCAGAGATAGCTTTAATTCACAGGCAAATAGATGAAGATATTAAACTATATCTGTCACACTGGCACATTTCTGCTGTGATAACACAACTACTTTTCCCACCATCCAGCAAATGAATTGATTCATTCAACCCTCTAGTCTAATGATAAAAACTGCCTTGCTTTTGATTTTTTTGACATATTGACATCTTTGAGTTGCACTGTCAACTGGCTGGAGTACAAATACAAGCGAGATAAGAAATGTTTGCACATCGATTAATATGATATTCCTTTATTTAAACAATGCTTTCCACATGAAGCAAAAATTCAGTTTGTATTGACTGAGTGCTCACTGTATATTTGCACTAGTGACTGCTTAAGGCAGGAATAAACCATTGTTTGGTTAGGAAACACCTGGCTGCCGACCGCAGGTGACCGTTACATACAGGACATTTATATAGGTAATTGGAGGGGGGGAATTAGAATGGCCGTTGTGAACAGGTAGCCACTGAGTAAAGGTGACCGTTAGGACAGATTTGACTGTGTGTGTGTGTGTGTGTATATATATATATATATATATATATATATATATATATATATATATATATATATATATATATATATATATATATATATATATATATATATATATTTAAGAACCTGAATATGCTGTATTTGCCAGACATGACCGACAGATCAAAAATTCGGTTTTGAGGGGTTTAACTATATATATATATATAGCCATTTGCCATTAGATGCATGTTGTACTATAGCCAATACAATAATATGAGTGTTTTATTATTTTTACAGCTCCTTCCACAAGCAAGAAAACTCCTCTCTCCGCTCACAGTACTCATAATAAACCTGCTGAGGTAATAACAGGAGGTGGTGTGATGTTGATTAATTGCAGTATTTTCTCTTGCATTAATGTTCTATGATAGAAACTTAAACTACCGATACATGACAATAGTTGAATGAAAAGTAAATGCAGAGATGCCAATCCTTACGAATTTTTGAAATGGTTAAGCTGCATTTGGATATGTGACATCTGAACCTTTAGATAAACATTGTATTTATATATTTTACACAGAGAATTCTAATGTTGTTAGTGTATTGCTGCTGCTGTAAGTACAGTCCATGTTGTAAGATGGCATGTTCAGTCAATATAAACTTTGCTATCAGCTCAAGTTCCAGATGTTCCATGCCATTTGAATTGATAGTACTTGATCCCTGTGAGAAAAGTCTCTCAGATAATCAGACTTACTCTAAACTTGACTTGGTCACTAGCTACATTCATAATGCTGCATCAGATTGGCTCCTTCAGTGTGTGTTAACCAATAAGCTTTCGTGTATCTTCATCTTTTCCAATGTATGTGCTGGCGCAAAAATGTTGGACAAAGGCATAAAGAGTCGGAGCAGCCTTCAGAAGTTCCAGTGTTTTTTAAAACAAATTACATAGCGGCAATGGTACAGAGTGGAGTCTGAGTGGGCAAAGTAGGGCAAAAGAAAAAAGCCCTTCAGAAGTTCAGAACTGGGTACACCCAAGAAAATGACCATGTATTATACCATCACAAAGAGGCAATTCATTGATATTGCAATGTGTGTGACTCTGACATAAACATCAGTCACCGTGGAAGATATGAAGTGCATGAACACATCAAGTCATCAATGCATACTAGAAAAAAAAAGTCCTTCCACCAAAACATCAAACATGAAGAAGCTTCTTGCATAGTAGCAAAACATTATCACACAATAATGCTATTGTAAAAGCAGAATGCCTTGTTACTTTCTAGTGGAGCTGAAATTTTTTTTTTTTTCAGCTACTGTAGGGAAATAAGTGTAAAAATATTCAGTACAATATGAGTATCAGATTTTCAACAACAAAAATTGATCATCATTTCAAAGTGAATTTTCCTTTTACTTACTTATCTAAAGGTCAAGTGATCACACCAAGGTATATATACGACTCTAATTTCTGAAATGGATAATTACAGATTTTCTACTGGGGGTTGGCATCTCTGTAAATTACATATACTGTGAATATTTTCATGTCATCTTTCTATCCCTTCAAATGAAGTCAACAGCAAATCTGCTTACACTATATCCAGAATGTGTACTTGCACATTCTTATCAATTTCCACTTTAAAATGAATTTTAATCTGTCATGAGATAGTGCTTATTATTTCTAGAGGTTTTAAAGTACTTTTAAAATAATAATGGCATACTGCCGGGTCTCTTCAAGAATACAAGCATATTTTCACTTTTCAAAATCGTATTTCTAAATATGTTCATTACCAACTTACTGCAGAAACAGTTCTTGTCATCCCGTTTATGTCACTAATATATTTATTTAAGTGTTTGTTTTTTTGGTTTTTTTTGTGCATTTTTTTTAATGCTTTTATACTTAATATCTTATAAGTGTGGTTTTTTTTAATGCTTTTATACTTAATATCCTGTAAGTGTATTTTTTTAATGCTTTTATACTTAATATCTTATAAATGTATTTTGCTATGCTTTTATACTTAATATCTTATAAGTATTTTTTAAAATGCTTTTATACTTAATATCTTATAAGTGTATTTTTTTAAATGCTTTTATACTTAATATCTTATAAATGTACTTTTTTTTTTAATGCTTTATACTTAATATCTTATAAGTGTATTTTTTAAAAATCTTTTATACTTAATATCTTATAAGTGTATTTTTTTAAAATACTTTTATACTTAATATCTTATAAGTGTATTTTTAAAAATGCTTTTATACTTAATATCTTATAAGTGTATTTTTTTTATGCTTTTATACTTAATATCTTATAAGTGTATTTTTTAAAATCCTTTTATACTTAATATCTTATAAGTGCTAATCATGTCAAGATATAGAAATTGCATCAAAACTTACATCCTTTATTTTTTCTCCTTATATATCTTTTATTCAGCACTTGTGAATTCAGTGCATGCATTCACACCCAGCAAAGTGATGTAAACATGATGAATTCATTATGATTCAGGTCTGCTTTTTAAAAAAAAATTCTTTACAAGGTATTGTTGATTATTGCTCTTAAAACTTAGTTTGAAAGGCACTAATGGATGAAAGAACACATAAGTAATTTAAGTTTTAAAATCTGTGCTTTTTGAGGACCATGACAAGAACTGGTTGCAGACTAGAACTTCAAAAGATTTTATGTAAAGATACAAGTGATGTTTATTTTGCACATTTTTGCATGCAAAGTGTCTAGAAGGAAAAAATGTATAAACTTTATGTGTGATGTTATCATGATATATATTATATTGAAAACTATTGACCATTGTACATATAATGCTACAATATGTATGTGATGTTATCATGATATATATTATATTGAAAACTATTGACCATGGTACATATCATGATATATATTATATTGAAAACTATTGACCATGGTACATATCATGATATATATTATATTGAAAACTATTGACCATGGTACATATCATGATACATATTATATTGAAAACTGTTGACCCTGGTACATATCATGATATATATTATATTGAATACTATTGACTATGGTACATATCATGATATATATTATATTGAAAACTATTGACCATGGTACATATCATGATATATATTATATTGAAAACTATTGACCATGGTACATATCATGCTACAATATGACTGGTAATACCCAGCTCCAGTAATTGATTTGTACAGACAATTTGTCTAGTGTCATTATCAAACTTTTTTTTTAGATACATAACTTGTTTGAAAATCATATCATGATTGGGAACAATTACAGGGTTTGACATTTACACTAGTCTGGTTGCCTGTGGCTAGTAGCAATTATTGGATACTAGTGGAATTTTGCTTGTAGCTAGTCTGTTGGACAAGTGGAAGAGAAAAAACAATGAAAACAAAAAATCATAAGAAAGAGATACAATCTGGTCCATACATTCATGGCAACAGACTATAAAATAATGAAATTCCAATTCACATAACAGGATATAACCAACTATTGTCCTGGTCATCAACACATTGGACTTTTGTGCACAAACATGATGGTCAAGTGTCCTAATGGTTAGGACTAGATTACACAAGATCGGATTAGCTATTGAATGCTGCAAATGGCTGCTCTCCAAAGGACCATGTGTTTTGCGTGTTGTAGCTGGGTCACATGAATCTGATGTTCTATCTTTAAAATGGTGCTAGAATTTAAATTTACCCTGATAGATACCCAAACTTCGTCGGCATTAATTGGCATAATTAATGTTCTATGTCCATTTTAAAGATAAAATGTTAGATTCCTGTGTCACATTGGAGAAGTATCTGACTGGAATTTACCACAAATTTCGTTAGATTCCTGTGTCACATTGGAGAAGTATCTGACTGGAATTTACCACAAATTTCAAGGTACTAGCTTTTTGGGGACTACTAAAATCTCCTGGGGACCAGTGATTTTGGAACCTACAGTATTCCCCTGGGATAGTGAACATATTTGGCAGATGACAGACGTCTATCTCCGAATTGAAATTCTCTCAGAAGTGAACAAGTTTTACTTGGGCAACCAAATTACAATGGGATTGATGCACATTCTTGATGCAGCGTTCTGCATCATGTAGCCGAGTTTTAGCCCTTGATTGTCAGATCCACCCATTTTTGTTTCCGCACACTAGCTCATATAATTACTATTGGATTTCAACCAAATTCTATAAGCAGCTTGATATTGATGAGGCCAGCGTAAGGTGGATTGGGAACAGCATCATTTCATATAATTCATGTGAGCAGTGACTTTGCAGTGCAACTTGGAACATAACAGGACAAACTTGAAAATATTAAATCTCCAAATAATATTTTTTTAATTGACATGAATTTTTATCTGAAATATTTGATCGACTTATGCGATTTTGGTGATCATTACTGCAAACATGGCTTAGTTTAATCAGATATGAAATTTGGTGCAGCCATGGACTTTACCCTTCAGTACTGTAGTCAGAAGTGTCCAGTATGAAGGGAGGAGCTGATTTATTCATCTTGATAAAAAAAAAAAAAAAAATGTATTGATGCAAAGTGGTGGCTTCATCTGGAGTTGTTTCTCTGCTTAAATGGTATTCACAATTTCTGTGGCTAAATGATTAGATCTCTTGGAACTGTTGGCACTGAGAAACTTTTTTTTTTGTTTCTAAAGACAATTGTTTATCAGACTTGGATCCCAGAAAACGAGCAAGTCCGTTGGCAGTTTGTATGAGTCTGAGATCTTGCACTTGAAGAGTTTCAACCCCAGCTGTTATCACTTGCTTAAATTAATTAATAGTTATGAATTTAACATCAGCGTGAACATTTTATTAGGCATGCAGTGGAAAAAAGCATTTGTCAGTTTATGTTATGGAAGTTGCCCAAATTTGTTCCTCTTATGTAGAGACAGACTAAGTCAAGTACCCTTTTTGTCTCGCCTGCGAAGCATAGGTGAGATTTAGGTATCACTTTCCTGACATCATTGTGATTATCTCCACACTTCATTGAAGAGCCGGGATATTGTTGCTCCATCGGTGGCCAAGCTTGTCATTGATTCTCCCACACTGCTTGGAGGATTTTAATGAAACTTTGTAGACTAGATGTGTCATTGTTGTAGATGTGCAATAAAATTTTACTTATTTCCTCTGGTCAGTTTTGAGGAAAATTTCATCCAAAAAAGGTATGTTTAGTGAATTTAGTTCGTCATTGCTGTCTCCAACCAGACCACTTGGAGTATTTTATTGAAACTTTGTAGGCTAAATATATATTTGATCAAGATGTGCAGTAAGGTTTTCCTTTTTTCCTCTGGTCTGATTTTGGAAAATGTTTGGAAAAATTATCAAAAATGGTATTTGGGGAATTCAGTTCATCATCGCTTCTTCTCACACTTCTTAGAGGATTTTATTGAAACTTTGTAGGCTAGATAGGTGGTTGATACAGATGCACATTAATGTTTCACTTTTCCTCTGGCCCATATTTTGGGAAATATCTTGTAACATTGTTGAAAAAAAGGGTTATTTTGAGAATTTAGGTCATCATCGCTTATCTTGAACTGCATGGAGGATTTTAATGAAGTTTTGTATGATAGTTATATAGTTTGTGTAGATGCACAATAAGGTTTTACTTTTTTTCCTCAGGACCATTTTAAAATGAAATTTTTCAAAATTGAAAAAAAATGTCACTTTTAAAATTCTGAATTTTTGTTGTTTGCATATTTTCAAAAAATACTGAATAAATAAATATGTAAACAGGGATAAAATTGGATGGATCAAATGACATATGACACAAGAAATCAAAATGTCAAATGTTTAAAACCGTCACTACAACAGTCTTTTTATTAAACCTTTGATCCAGATGTAGAAATAAGAGAAATACTCTTTGAATATTATAAAAATATTTAAATGTTTCTTAGTTTGATTCAGCAAAATTGTTGTATGACTTTTATCTGCAAAAGAATTTAACATTGAAAGTAGGTTACTATTGAAAATGGGTGATGTCTCCATGTTTTGGCCCACTCTTCTTTTTTATACTGTATGAAATATTAAATAAACTTGTTGACTTTAAGTCTATATAAACCTCTAGAGGGTAATGGATTGCTTGCGTGGATTTCACTCACTTCATTTGAAATTTCAGATGGAATCACACTGATTGAAACATGATATGCAGAAACAAATAATCATTAAATTGTCACAGGAGTTGATAAAAAAAAACATACAAATACCATGATCAAACTGTTTTACATTGCTTTTTGAAAAGAGAAGGTCAGTTGATATTGTACTCAAAATAAGAAAGTATTCAAGGGCCAAGAATGGGTGGGGGAGGAGTCAAGACATCAACTCTGGGACAAAGTTAAGTTAACTTCACTTTCTTTGCTTATTGGGGAAGAATGATAGGCAGTGGGTTGACTGTTTTGACTGAATCACCCCCATTCATTGTCCCAGAAATATTGTAATTTATATAGAAGTATTGTAGCAGAGTTTTGTAAATGTTCGTTTGACTGGTTTTAAATTTTTCAATGCCAGCGACAATGTCCTTAACCTTTAAATGGCTTTAGAGGTTTTGTTTGTTTACACGTTATATTATAATTTTGATTGCTTGTGTAACTTTTGCAGCCTTTAGTTGCATTGTTTTGTTTTTTTACCAAATAATTGCAGCTTTTCCGCAAAGACCTTATCAGTGCCATGAAGATGGCCGACTCAGAACAGTTGAATGAAGAAGACTATATACTTATAGCTGACCAGTGGCGTCAAGATTGGGAAAAGGGAGTTCAGGTTCCTGTGAATAAGGAGGGGATACTTCCTGTTGATATGAGGTATTAACTCAGTGGCAGTATTGCACAGTATTTTTTCATTTGATTGTAGTACTGAGAGACCCTACAGAGTCCCAGTGTTATCTACAGAGTCCCAGTGTTATCTACAGAGTCCCAGTGTTATCTGGAAGGCCCAAGTAAATGTTCACACCGTTCTGTAAAACGAATGTCCAGAATTTTAGTGCCAATAAAATCTGGCAATGACAATTAATTTGGAAAAGAAGTAAAGCTGTAATAATCAAACAACTTAAATGGATCGCCATCTGAAATCCCCATGCTGTTTTAGATCACCTGACTGTAAGACCAAGTGAGCTTACGGTATAAAGCTGTGTCTGTGGTGTTTCATCATCATCTGTTGTGCATTCATTGGCAATTGCTATTTTCAACTTCTCAAAAACTACTTGACCAGTTTCAACAATCCTAGCATGAAGGACTTTCAAGTTTTTATATGTCCACCATTCTGGTGGAGGGTGTTATGCCTCTGTCCATCTGTCCATTAATTGTTCCTATTCTGCTTAATAACTTCAGTTCTACAGAGCGTACATCCACCAAACTGTTGATAGCTTGCATTTCGGGTTAGGAAGAAACCTATCAAGTTTGGAGGCAAAAGGTCAAAAGAAAAGGTCACTTTGACTTCAAGAAGAAAAATGGTTTCTGACAAAAACATTAATTCTACATTACAGATGGTGACTTAAACCAAACATTGTGGATAGCTTGCACTTTGGGTAAGGAAGAGGTCTATCAATATTGGTGTCAAAAGGTTAAAACTCAGGGTCACTGTGACTAAAAATAAAATTGGTTTCCACACAATAACATTAGTTCTACATGACAGACCTGGACCAAACTGTGTGGATGCACTTGTGTAAGAAAGAAGCTTATCGATTTTGGGGTCAATATGTTAAAGGTCAGAGTCACTGTGACTGAAAGAAGAGAAAAGGTTTCTGGGCATTAACATTGGTTTTACATCAGTGACCTAGACCAAAAACATTGTGTATAGCTTGCAATAGTTTCTGCGCAGAAATTTCAGTTCTTAACCATGTATCTTCACCAAAGTTTGTGGATGACTTGCACATTCTGTAAGAAAGAAGTCCATTAACTTTTTGGTCATCGGTCAAAGTCAATTTTATTTCTTGAACTTTAATGCTTTCAAGTTTATCAGATGTTTCCAAATTTCATTGGATTGCATAGCATAAAGTTGTATTGAGTACTCATTATAAATGGATATCATATGTGTTTTGGAAGTAAAAAGGACACAAACTGAGCAATTTTGATTTTTATTACTATAGCATCATGTAGTCATTTCATTAGTACAGTGGTTTCAAGTTAATTCAATTTTTTATAAGTGTATCATATATTTTTCTCAGCACTATAAATACCATTGGTACTAACATAAATGTGTGATGCTTGTCCATGGCATACAGTTGAGACAAAGGTGCACTTTAAATATTAGCTTGGTTTTTATTTTATCGTGACTTTTAATTCGCAGTCTATCTTGCCCAGAAAAGCCATGAAAATTGATTCCCCGGGAATAATAATGAATTCATAAATAATTGGTACTGAATAAAAATGGTGCAGATCTGATCACCAACATGTCTGCTATTGTCAACGAGTTTGAAAAAAAAAAAGCCACTTGACCTTGGGGTGAAGTCAGAGGTTAATGCTAGCATGTTTGTACATCATTGAGCTTACAGAGACAGTGACTTGTATATAAATAAATGAATTTTTACCAAGCTTTGTATTTTGTTGTTTTTCAGTATGAAATTGAAATGAAACATGAAATTGATATTTAAGTCAGTGGTCTTGACTTGTTGTTTTTTTTTTTTGTATATCTGTCATGGCTTGTGAGCAAGATAAAACATGCAAGTATGAATGGGTTTTTATCAAACCCAATTTGTGAATATATCTAAGGAATACCTTGAATGATGCAAGTTCTATAACTATTTTAAAATTATGCATTAAATAAATCTAGCATATGGATGATTTCAGTACTAAGCAATTCAAAAAATAAAAGGAGAGAAGGAACAGACTTCTTGTGAGTTACTGCAACTTCTTTTCAGCCAGTAGAGCATCAGTCCATTTGAGGGACTTTTGTTATAAATACAACTTTCTATGTTTTATCAGCTTATTTTATTAATATTTTGTGTTGCCTACACATGCTTGTTTTTGACATTTTTTGTATGCGCAAATGTTTTTTGTTATGTTTACTTCTCTTTTTTGTATCTAAATTTTACCATTGTTGTTTTTACCAGGCTGGTGATTGATAAATACTCACTCCCAGGGGATTTCAAAATGTAAGTGAAACCCTCTTGCCATTTCAAACAGATTTTCTTTCTCTTTTTTATTTTCTTTCTTCATTATCCACTTTTTACAAGAATGGGATAAAGCCAGTAATTCACTCATGTATGTGATGATAGATATTGAAAAAAAACAGTATCCATTGAGATGTATTTACAGATTGAAAGCCCATTGTGGAATTATAATCTTGGGAATATTTGCTTTTACTGTTACTTTGTTACAGTTAATAGCAACCATCTCATATATTTTCAATTGGTCATGTTATCCATGCAAGATAGATCTTCAAATATCCTTACTTAAATATGGGATTTATAACATTAATTTGTTTTCCAAGAAGCACTCTTATGGGCTATTAGTTTTTGGAGGACTAGTCTTTGTATATGCTACTTTACGTAACAAGACGCACCAACTGAAGTCAGACTTAACCTTCAGAAATCATGCTTCCCTCCAACAAGTAATGTCAAGGCAGGTTATAACACTTCCCCTCAATAATGCATGACCTGGCAGGTTATAGCAACCACTTCCCTCCCATGAGGGATGTCTTGGCAGGTTATAGCGCTTCCTTCCCATGAGGCATATCCAGGCAGGCTGTGGTATTACGGTACCAATTGTTTTTCCATAGACCTTAATGTTAACATTTGGTGAAATAAATATACCTTCTCTTTTACTTTACCATTCATGTCACACTGTCACAGAGAGCAATGTTAGATTGTCAATTTGACAGAACCAGGTACTCACATTCTTAAAAAAAAATCATACAAAATATAAAATATGATCTAGATATGAATTAACATGATCTCACATGCTACCAAGAGACTAAACTTTTTTTTAAACCTGACAGAAACTACAACTTTTACATAATGCACCAATCACAGCTAGTTTTGTTGTTTATTTCTGAATACAATGTTCCCTACACCTTAAGCTCCACCCCCTGGGTTTGTGCAATTGGTACTGTTATACCTTATAGCAGCCACTTTCCTCCCACGATGCATTTGCAAGTTATAGCAACCACTTCCCTCCCGTGATGCCTGTCTAGGCAGGTTATAGCAACCAAATCCCTCCCATGAGGCATTTCTAGGCAGGTACTAGCAGCCACTTCACTCCAATGAGGCATGTCGAGGCAGATACTAGCAACCACTTTCCTCCAATGAGGTGTGTCTAGGCAGGTTATAGCAACCGCTTCCTTCCCATGAGGCATGCCTAGGCAGGTTATATCAACCACTTCTTTCCCACGAGACATGTCTAGGCAGGTTATAGCAACCACTTCCCTTCCCTCCCATGAGGCCTGTCTAGGCATGTTATAGCAACCACTTCTCTCCCAAGAGGCATATCTGAGCAGGTTATAGAAACCACTTCCCTTCCCTCTCATGAGGGCTGTCTTCGCTTTGCTCCAACGAGGAATGTCAAGGCAGGTTATAGTAACTGCTTCCCTCACATGAGGCATGACTAGGCAGGTTATAGCAACCACTTCTTTCCCTTGAGGAATGTCTAGACAGGTTATTGCACTTCCCTCCCACGAGACATGTCTAGCAGGTTATAGCAACCACTTCCCTTCCCTCTCATGAGGCCTGTCTAGGCATGTTATAGCAACCACTTCTCTCCCAAGAGGCATGTCTGGGCAGGTTATAGCAACCGCTTCCTTCCCATGAGGCATGCCTAGGCAGGTTATATCAACCACTTCTTTCCCACGAGACATGTCTAGGCAGGTTATAGCAACCGCTTCCTTCCCATGAGGCATGTCGAGGCAGATACTAGCAACCACTTTCCTCCAATGAGGTGTGTCTAGGCAGGTTATAGCAACCGCTTCCTTCCCATGAGGCATGCCTAGGCAGGTTATATCAACCACTTCTTTCCCACGAGACATGTCTAGGCAGGTTATAGCAACCACTTCCCTTCCCTCCCATGAGGCCTGTCTAGGCATGTTATAGCAACCACTTCTCTCCCAAGAGGCATATCTGAGCAGGTTATAGAAACCACTTCCCTTCCCTCTCATGAGGGCTGTCTTCGCTTTGCTCCAACGAGGAATGTCAAGGCAGGTTATAGTAACTGCTTCCCTCACATGAGGCATGACTAGGCAGGTTATAGCAACCACTTCTTTCCCTTGAGGAATGTCTAGACAGGTTATTGCACTTCCCTCCCACGAGACATGTCTAGCAGGTTATAGCAACCACTTCCCTTCCCTCTCATGAGGCCTGTCTAGGCATGTTATAGCAACCACTTCTCTCCCAAGAGGCATGTCTGGGCAGATTATAGCAACCACTTCCTTCATGTGATGCATGTCTAGGGAGGTTATAGCAGCCACTTTCTTCCCACAAAACATGCTGGAATCGAGACGTGCACTTAGCACAGGATATTTTTTTTTAGTTCTGAAGTTTGGACCAAAAGAGGGTTGTGTGCTTATTAAGACATGTGCAAGTGTTATGTTGAACAGAATAGTAGTGGTGATATTTTTTTTTTTAGTCTTTCTCTGTTTTAATATTGAAACTATCATACACTTACAGACCCAAGAAGTATCTACACGATGCAAGGGATGAGACGTACAAGCAGGGTACCCACGAGTTAACAGGGATGCAGCAGCTTGCAGAACAAGTGGTCCGCTATGATCTGGATGACCTGGATGTTTGCTGGTTGCAGAAAGTCAATGAGGAGAGGGAGGAGATGGGTACATAGCTGAATTTTCTGTCTCACTAGATACACATATCCAACGTGATCAGTGTTAATATTTTATGGTGTATTTTTTGACTTAATACACATTTAACATGTATTATACCTCATATCACCAGCGAGACAGTATTGTCTCAAACTCTTGTGTACTGTTCTGTACATGGTGATATCTTATATATTGTTTAGCCCTTTTATACAAGCACACACACAAGTAGTAATTTATTCCAGCTGCAAGTATTTCATTTCTTAGCAAAATGCCTCGTTTTGCATCATGGAAGGTAAATCAATTACATGGGGAAAAACACTGCTGTAACAATTAGTAAAAGATATCTCCATATACAGAAATATTTTAAATTACCCAGTATCAGGTATGATCATTATCCACAACTTGATTGAATCCTTTCCATCCATATGTATATGTTCATCTCAAGAAGCTTGCTAGCACAGTTATGCAAAATCTACTTGACTAAAGATATATAGATGACCTTATTAGATTTTAATGTTTTTTGATGATTTTTGGAGTTTAGCAATTTGTATACCCCCAGAACTGTAGTAATCCTCATATATGGCTAGCCTGCCATCTGGCACACAATCTCACTAGTCCAACTAGTCCTGCATTTTTTTATGGAATGCCATAAAACTTGGTAACTAGTATGGTCATCACCTGAATCAACACATAACTGCAGACCACTTAGTTCCAGAAATTTATGTTTGAGTTATTGTCCTTATTGTCTTGTAGTTTAATGCGATGGATGACACAATCTTTTTTGTGGAACTAGTCCTGCACACAATCTTGTTTGTGGAACTAGTCCTGCACACAATCTTGTTTGTGGAAATAGTCCTGCAGTTTTGGATGGATTGTCATGAAGCTTGATAAGTAGTATGGTTATCACCTGCATATTGACAAATCACTGCTCCCACAATTTTTACGAGTTGTTGCCCTTTTGACATGCCAGAATCCTGTGAATGCAGCTAGTCTTACAGATTTCAGTAGATCACTATGAAATTTGTGAAATAGTATGTTCATCAGCTGAAGGTGCTCATCTCGACAAATTACTATGCTGCTGTGATTTTTGTTAGAGTTAATGCCCTTCTACACTTGGAGCCTGATGTTAGTATATGATAGAATCTTGTGAACACAACTAGTCTCACAGATTTCAGTGGATTGCTATGAAACTTGTACATGTTATGGTCATCATTTGAAGATGAGCTCATCAACAAATTACTATCCTTGCATATTTTTAGAGTTATTGCCCATTTTGTATTGCAGCTGAATGCAGTGTGTGTGCCAGAATCATGTGAATGCAACTAGTTCCAACTTTTGGTGTATCACTGTGAAACTTGGTACATGTTATGGTCATCATCTAAAGCTATGTATGTCAACCAATTACAGTGCTCTTGTGAGTTTTGTTGGAGTTATTGCTCTTTTGAACTCGAATCTGGATGTGGAGTATGACAAAATATTGTGTACGCAACTAGTCGCACAGTTTTCAGTGGCTCAACATGAAACTTTGTTATTGCCCTTTTGACTTACATCTGGGTGCCATGTATGACAGAATTTTGTGAATGTAACTACTTGTGCAGTTTTAGTCGATTGCTGTGAAACTTAGTACATACAGTGAATCACTTAAAATTTGTGGGGTATACATTTTCTTGGTTATCATGGGTAAGGTAGACCATGATTTTAAAGTTACAAAAAATATAAACCAAGCCAATATCCCCTACCCCCCCCCCCCCCCACTCACACACAAACACACAGTATTCATTGATATGCAGGCTCCTCTTCGTTCCCCCAACCTCCATGCCACATGCAATGGTAAGGCAAGACCTGCTTCTTTGTTTTAATACTAAGGCTATCTGTAGTACTGAGAAATATATATTACGATATGTATATGAATGAAGAGGCACATGGAAATCGATTGAAAATGATTTAATTTGAATGCAAAATTTCATGAGCATGAAAACTCTCTACGAATGTAATGGTGCTGATGCTAGTATAATAAATGCAAATTTGCTCATGGCATATGCCCTTCTTTATTTTCCAAAAGCACATAATATACCCATTTATAATAATGAATACTCACTGAAACTTTATGCAGTCCAATGAAATTCAAAACATTTGAGAAACATGAAAGCATTATTGTCCAATAAAATAAAATGCTAAGCATAGTATACATTTTTTGTAAGCATACATATCCATTATTCGTTTTATGAATAATAAAACAAAAAAGTTTTCACTGCAGTTTGTTTATGTTGATCACATGCATTTCATTATTCCATTAAGTAAGTGTAACACAATGTTCATTACTGTTACTAAATACCTTTTGCACATATAAACTAACTGCTGAATAAACAATCAGTAGACAAGTCCCACTTTTTTGAAGCCCATTCCAATCAGGTCTGTCCAAGCAATACTTTGGCATGTGTGGAGATGTCACTTTGTGTGAATTGGCTTCATGTCTTCTATACCAACTTTCTTGAGTTTAATGAACTGATCACGTATACTGCGGACTGTTGTTCACTTCCTTTCTTCCCAAGCTCAGCGCTGAACTTTCTTGCTGCTTTTGCAACTCCATTTTCAATAGAGTATCTCACATTTTTAGAACAAGTTTTGTCATATGAGCTGTACTCGTCTCGTTGGCTTCCAAAAAGTCTGGGATTTCATGATAGTGTCAACAGTATCATTTGCAGTTTCAAGAGAAAGAGCTTCTCTCCTTTCAGAGGGCTCCTTAGGATCAGGAAGACCCACAATGATAGGAGATTTTACTTCATGTTTTCTGCTCTTTAACCAGTGTCTTTGACATTGTGTTCCTAGCTGAGAGAGTAAAACTCAGTTTTGACAGAACTGTTTTTATATGGCAAAGATTGTTAGAGAAAATAGGTTTACTATTATTGGCTTTATTGTAGCTCCTAATATGTTTTTATAGCAGCCTTTAAGAACACTGAAAAACCTAAAAACTGTAGATTACAGGAGTGGAATTAAATTTGTTAGCTCAAAGAAAAGGACATTGGCTTTTTCATTGATTTAGATCTCCACATTTACATCAGGTGTTAGCAATGAATAACTTGATTAATCAACCTAATTACAGCAGTAGGGATTAAACCTGTTTGTTTGCAAATGTGTGGAATTGAATGTTGGTATAATCTTTTATAGAGACATGCATCATCGCTCATATATATATTTTTTATTAATGACAAATCCATGAAATTAATTACCCTTGAATATGTACTTTTAACCAAACTATAGAATTTGATACCCATGAAAATAAATCCTTCCCAGTATTATGGTCTTTATCAGAAGATATGCATGTTGACCAATCATTGTACTCTGAATATTTTCAGAATAATTATGCGCTCTTTTTACTATAGACCCTTCAGCATGATGGGGAAGGGTTAGGATGTGGGAGGGCTAGCGTATATTTGTCTTGTTAGCATGATTATACAATCCAGTGAAATTAGATAGGTGTATTTCTGTATAAAATGACTTAAGCTAATCCAGTGAAATTAGATAGGTGTATTTCTGTATAAAATGACTTAAGCTAATCTAGTCAAATTAGATAGGTGTATTTCTGTATAAAATGACTTAAGCTAATCCAGTGAAATTAGATAGGTGTATTTCTGTATAAAATGACTTAAGCTAATCCAGTGAAATTAGATAGGTGTATTTCTGTATAAAATGACTTAAGCTAATCCAGTGAAATTAGATAGGTGTATTTCTGTATAAAATAACTTAAGCTAATCCAGTGAAATTAGATAGGTGTATTTCTGTATAAATGTGGATGAGCAAAAGGAAAATGTTTGTTTGACATTGTAAAATGTCTTGAAGTTTTTTTTCCCTATCTGATCCATTTCTTTCTTTGGTACTTTCAGGGGAGGTCCTCATTCATGAATGGACAATGGAGAGATTGATCGAGACATTTGAAAATGATGTAATTACAATTCTGTTCAAACATCACACAGTGAGGAATGCACATGCTAAGCTTATTTATCATCACCTCAACCATTTGAACCTCTTCAAACTTTTCGCTCGTGGTGTCACATATCACCCATATCTCTCTCTCTAGCAATTTCTGATAGTCAAATAGCAGATTTAATTGGCATAATAACATTCACACATACATTAATGTTTTGCATTAATTCAGGCAAGTGTGATTATACATTATTTTTTATAATCTAATGTTTATCATATATATTTCTACTATTACAATTAAAAAAGAAGTTACAGTCCTAAAAGTTCGTTGTTATGGTTGGCAAATACATTGATGTTTCAGTGTCAGTAATGTACAACACAAACATGTTGGCCATCAAGAGTGTGTGACAGAGGTTAATAGAACCTGTATAATCAATGTGAAAGAACTAGATTTGAAATTTTAATTAATTAGAAAATTTTTTACATTATTGGACTGCATTTCAGTGTCATGAGACCATGGAGATGAAGAAAAAGACAGAGGAAGGATTAGGAATAGAATATGATGAAGACGTAGTTTGTGAAGTGTGTAGATCTGTAAGTATCTGGTCAGGGTTTCACCAGCTGAACTTTTGACTGTTACTTGAGTCTTTAATTCATCAGTTGGATCAATTTGACCAATCAGATTTCTTAGTCAAGCCCTAAACTTGAAACATATTGTTAAAATGGCATATGGTAAAGCTAATTCTTAAATTGATTAAAAATTAAATGGGTGAGATTTCAGAATTTATTGCCAGAAATCCTTGTAGCCTTTCCACTTAACAATAATTAGAAAAACAAATTATGGAAGAAAGGAAAAATACTAAAATAAATTGTAGTTGCAAACATAAGTTATGACTAGGCTTCTATATTAGAATAATTCCAAAGTGCCACAAAACTTACTGATAGAAATCTTAAATTGCTAATCGACTCGAACAAAGGATAATGGGTATTTTTAGAGAAAAAAATTTGTTTCACATGATCAGACCAGTTTTAGCTGGTTTGACATGTTTGATTTGGTAACATCAGCTATAACTGAACATTATAATACCTGTTTGAAAACAGACTTTTTTTCCTGCTTAAAAAACTTGATGTTTGGTTCTTCATATGAACATGTTTACAATCAATTTTTGAATTGATAATAGCTTTTGTGTCAAATCAACGTTTGAACTAATAATAGCTTTTGTGTAAAACCTTTTGGATCTTCGTAAAGCTCAGCATTTGAAGTTCCAAAATTTCAAGTGAAGCTTCCAAATTAGGTATCACTGCATGAATTGAGCCTATCAGCAGTTATTTCATCTTCATCTTAATCGTTAACATTTGTTCTGATTTTACCTGGAGATTTGCTAAGCAGTCAAGAATGTTGCTTGCATTCAAATAGAAGCAGCATTTAAGTGTTCCTTGAGTTCAGCCTCTTTGCTTTGCATAGAATGACATACACCAGACTCATTATTTATTATTATTTATATCAAATCTGGCCCGTCATAGCAAATGAGTTTGACACCCATGTTCTAGAGTAAGTTCCTTGATCAAACTTTGTGGCTGACTTGCACTTAGGATAATAAAGAAACCTGTAGATTCTGGGTCCTAGGAATCAGAGGTCATGGTCATGGTAAATCTAATAAGAAAATGACAGTTTCTGCATGGTAAGTTAAGTTCAAGACTTCATACCAAAACCAAGATTGAGGTCATTGTGACCTGTTAGTCAACCATACCGTACTAGTGTCTGCATAGAACACTATTAAACTTGAGGCTGGCATATAATGTGCTGTTCATGGTGCTCTTGTTTGATATGTTGTGTACAAGTTAGTGCCTAATATAAGTAAAATAGTCTAGTCATAGTGCATCTGAAATTATAGCTAATGCAATGGATTTCATCAAATATGTAGAAAAACGAAGTAAATATATAAAGAACTTACTTAGTGCCATGATGCCTATTACAGTCAAACATCAGTGATTTCAGACTGAATTTGGATCATTGGTTGTTTGTGTAATTGATAACAATAAACAAATGAGTTCTGAGGATCTTTTGTCTGCCCTTGTGATTGTAAATTCTGTGTTAATTATCAGTATATGCAGCATTCTACTGTATGGAATTTTGTCTTTAAGTTTTTATACATTTTCTCATAGCCCTTTCATAATGAGGACATTATTGACGGTGAAGTACCATATACACCCACTTATAAGTCAGGTCCAACTGCGTAGCCCCAAATATGCCATTGCATAATGTGCTGGCAGATCTGGGTCTATGCAGTTCGGAGTAATCAGTAGAATCATATTTATCCATTTTTATTCCAGCCTGACAGTGAGGAGAACAATGAGATGGTTTTCTGTGATGGTTGTGATATCTGTGTTCACCAAGTAAGTCATATGTTTTGAATGTTTCTTTGGCATAATAGTGGGTATTCTTTGGAGATATATTCTTTTGTCTGCATAAATAAATGCAAATTTTTAACAAAGACTAGTCTTATACATGTATTTAAATTTTCACAAGTAGCAAATATATCTCTGCAATAAATTTGCAAGCAATCTTATGTCAATCAGCATATTTTGATTAATTAATGCACATAAATAAACTCATCTTGGACAGTCGTGTTTATCAGACGTTGTTGTTGGTGTTTGTTTTATCACCAGATCTTTACTTCATTTGACAAGAAACTGATACATAATTTGGAAATTGTCTTGGTTCATCAAATCTACACTTGTCATCACTTGCTCAGGAGGGCAATTTATGAATAGGGGTTATCTTAAGACAGGTCTCATGTGTGTAATTGTTCTACGATAAGGGTTTTTCTGGTGTCAATGACATCACTATTAAAATTTTATGCTGAAGTTGTGTTAAAGTTTGTGCATGTCCGTTAAAGGGAGGGAGAGTACATTGATAATGCCTCGTTCAACAAAGTCTGCTGAGCCTTTTTGTAATCATGTTCCTCTGTCCATCAACAATATGGTTTCCACAAGATTACTTTACTTGGAATTGTTGCATGGTTCATACAACCATGAAAAATCCTTGAATTTCAGGGGTTGCCTTGAAAACTCCTTGAATTTTGACAAAGTTGGTTTTATCCTTGAAAAATCCCTGAATCTGTTGAAAAACTCCTTGAATTTTTCCCCAAACAACTTTGAGTTTATCTGAGGGAATACAAAACATTAAAACAATAAAATATATATATTTTTTTCAGAATTTTTTTTATGTACATATTTTCCAAAAATATAAAGTACATAAAATTATGTCAAATTGTATGGATCAAATGACACAACATGGGTAGTTACCAAACAGAGAAAAATCTCTTTACTGTAGTAGTGCACTAATTAGTTACGTGTTTTTTCCGTCTACTTTACAGTGTGTTACGACTAGGGGTAATGTAACAAAAGAAAAGACACAAACAAGCTTTCAAGATTTAAACTACAAATATTTAATTTCCTTAAAATATTAAAACATTTCAACAAACAATCAAAGTGAAAGAATTAAAAATAACTTACAGTAAAGAATATCCTTAAAAGTCCTAAATTGTTTTAAAGTTCACTGATTCGGAAGTCAATCCAAATATTCCGAATGTAGCATGTTCCAAATGAAGTAACCTTCACTGTACTAATGCTAATAAGAATCAAATATATCCAAGTGTTATAAATTCCAAATAATCCCTGTGAATTGAATATCACAAGTTCTAGAAATGTTTCCGATAATTCCACGGAGCTGTATAATTATTAAGGTTGAAGAAATGTACTAATCCAGAATGCACTGTATTAATAATATCACAAAAGTAGAAGATCCCACACACAAAATGAACTAGATTCGTGTATGACCTCTCAATCCAATGTAACTATGAAGAATGAAGAATACTGCTATTAATTCTATAATATAGTCTCCCACTCCGCAGAAACAAAATTAAAACCCATTTAATCCTTCTAGAAACAATTTTCTCCAAACCAATCAGAAATTAGGGTACCGCTTGAAGTACCTCTATACTGACATTATCAATAACAAAGTGTCTACTCATAGAATCTAGGTCAGAAGCTCATACTCTCTCACGCTGTCTAAAACCACGTGATATGACTAAAGCTTGTGAAATATCGATCGAGCCTACCATATGTATACTCACAGCAAGATGACAGCTGTTAGACTAAGAACAGAGATCATAAACTAATAAACTATACAATTATTAAAAGAAAAATTATATATAATTCAGTAACAAGTGACAAAGTAACATACAGAGAAAGTTTGATTTCTGTAAGAAAAACATTTGGATGTCCTTATAAACTTCTGGAAAAGTCCTTGAAAATCGACTCTGGGGCTGTATGAACCATGTGGTGGATTTTAATTAAATTTGGTATGCAGCTTTATATTGACGAGATCTCAGACGAGTTTGATTTTCAGTCTTCTGTGCATTCATTTAGAGGAGTTATGGCTTTTGACTACTTTATCTCTTGCTTTCATTTTTGCAGCATAACTTTACCAAGGATTGTTGAATTTCAACCAGAATTGGCATGCAGCTAAATATTGTTGAGATCTTAACTCAAATGGATTTCCAGCATTCCACAACATCATTAACACAAGTTATGCCCTTAAGTACCTTTTGTCCTGACTTTGGTTTCTGCAGCATAACTTTAGCACGGATTGTTGGATACAACCGCATTCAGCTTGCTGCTTTATTTTGATGAGGGCTCAAATGAAGTTGATTTCTAGCATATCACGTCATTTACATGAGTTATGGCCTTTGATTACCCGTCATCCTGACTTTGGTTTCTGCAGCATTACTTTACCAAGGCTTGTTGGATTTCAGTCAAATTTGGCATGCAGCTTTGTATTGCAAAGACTTTCAATTCATTCCATTTCCTGCATTCCTTAATTTTGAAGACTTATGGCTCCTGATTGCCTATATTCCTTACTTTGGTTTTTACAACACAGCTTTTCCAAGGATTGTTGTATTTCAACCAAATATTGCATGCAGATTTATATTGATGAGACTTAGAATTATTTCAATCTCCAGTATTCCACATCATCGATTAGAGGAGTTATAGCCTGTGAATGCACGTCTTCTCATAACTTCGATTTCTCAACACAAGTTTGTCTGTTTAAGGACCTATTAAGCAAATTGTAATGAGCATTGCCCATTGTTATTCACTGATTGCTAATAGCTCTAATTGTAGTGAGCATGGCCCATTGTTATGCACCCATTGCTAATAGCTCTAGTTGCATTGGTTGCAGATGAGACTCGTTCAGTGGAACCCTCATTGCAACCTTTATCAACCCAAGACTTTCAGCCTGTGGATTGAAATGGATTGAAGGTTGATATGATATGATTTGAAAATTAATCATATGATAAGCTTTTTCTCCAATATTTCAGCCATGTATTATTTTTTTTGAGGACAAGAAAGTAAAATGTTTTGTTATTGTCTCACCTATGAATGGTGATACTAAGGTATTGTGTTTCTGGCAGCGACAGCTTTGTGAACAATATCACGTTGCAGTCCTATTGAGAGTGACATATCTTCTACATCAGTTGCTGTATTTAACTGAAAGTTTGGGATAATATTATAGTATGTCTAAAGTTTGGGATAATATTACAGTAAGTCTAAAGTTTGGGACAATATTACAGTAAGTCGAAAGTTTGGGATAATATTACAGTAAGTCAAAAGTTTGGGATAATATTACAGTAAGTCGAAAGTTTGGGATAATATTACAGTAAGTCTAAAGTTTGGGACAATATTACAGTAAGTCGAAAGTTTGGGATAATATTACAGTAAGTTGAAAGTTTGGGATAATATTACAGTAAGTTGAAAGTTTTTACCTTGATGTACTTTTGAGTTGCTGTATTTAACTGAAAGTTTAGGATAATATTACAGTAAGTCTAAAGTTTGGACAATATTACAGTAAGTTGAAAGTTTGGGATAATATTACAGTAAGTCGAAAGTTTGGGATAATATTACAGTAAGTCAAAAGTTTTTACCTTGATGTACTTTGAGTTCATCCCTCTCCTGTGTAAGCAGAAAGCTTCATCATCATAATGATGTTTACAACCATGTCACCACATTCTTCAGAACCATTGCTTGAATAAGTTCGTGATTTCAATATTGTTGTATTTATTTTTGTTATGTATCACCCCCTGTGATTAAAAACTGACAAAGTGCAAAAGAGAAAATCCAAAAATTAAGTATTCGTCTTGTGACATTTTGGAACTTTTATTGGGTTTAATTTAAAAAATGTTGGGTTTTTAGTCTTGACTCAGCCAGAATTCTTTAAGATTTCATATACAGTGTGACTTATCTGTCACACAGTTAAAATGTAATGCATTCTCCTATGGAAATATATGATTTATTTTTCCTCACTTTGACTCACTTCAGGCTTGCTATGGAATTCAGAAGGTCCCTGAGGGAAGTTGGCTGTGTAGGATATGTGCTCTGGGAATAAAACCAACCTGTATATTGTGTCCTAGGACAGGAGGAGCTATGAAAAGCACAAGGTATGTAGCCATGAAATGACTAAGTCTTACACTGCAAGTAAAAAGTCTTCAAATGTAGTCTTGATTACAAGGCATAAACTAACCACTTTTGTGATGTGTTTTTTTAAAATTACAGTCAATAATCACTTCCGATATTAATAATTACCCTGGATATAATGATGGGGAGTTGAAGGTAGCAGACATTTCTTCTAATAACCTGCATGTTGTCAGATTTATACTCTTTCTTGTTCAGTGGTTGTACAGGTGTGAAAACAAATTCACACAGGGCTTTCCATACCAAATAGTTTTAATTTTGGTGATGATGCCATTAAAGAGATTGTTCCTCCTGCTCTTGGTACTTTTTCCTGAAATACCACTAAGACAGTCATTAGTCTAGGTCATAAGTACAAAACATGTACTCAAACAAGTGTCTTTCTTGTATTATGCACATATCTCTTGAATAGACCCCATGCAAGAATTCTAAATCTGATTCAAATGAAAGGGAAAGAAAAGAAACAATTCAGCCAGATTTCCCTTTTTTGTTGTTCCTTTTAATGAGAAAGATGGGGTGGGGGATTATCTGTTGTTCCTTTTAATGAGAAAGATGGAGTGGAGGATTATCTGTTGTTCCTTTTAATGAGAAAGATGGGGTGGGGGATTAACTGTTCCTTTTAATGAGAAAGATGGGGTGGGGGATTAACTGTTGAACATGTAATTGGAACCTTTATTTAAACTTTGGTATAATAATGTGATTATTTGACATATACACATGCGACATGACAGGCAACTAGTACAGTAAACACAGCTAGTATGAACATTATAAAACCAAAAAATTATGGGTAGTACTAAACGAATTCACAAATTCATTGAAACGTAATAATGTATATAATATAATAAAGACATAATGAATTAGGGATTAAACAAAAGTAGTGTTGGGAGTCCTGAGAGGTTTGTTATAAACTGGTTTTGGTCAAGCCTACTTTGATGCAAGCTCCAAATGGCAATCACTTTGGCATCTTGTGTCCTCCCATCTGTTTTTTTTAGATTAACCTCAGTGTTCAAGTTTTTTACTCTTCAGGTAAATACAAGGCGCGCTTGACAGAAAGGAGGTCTCTTGTATGAGGGGGGACCCTTGACAATTAATTGCAGGAGCATCATAAATTCAAGATTGGAACTTAAGGTCATGATGTGGTGTTATATTCCAAGTCCTTTAAATATTTAGATGCCATTTGACAACAAAATGTTAGCAAGGTTAACGGTCAAGTAAATGCATACACGTTGCATTCAGTTGTGCATTGAGTTAATTTCTCACAAAATTGTCGTCTAAAAGATAAATGCAAAACTATTCTCATGCATATTAATGCTAGCAATACTTGATATTGCCAATGAAAAGCAACATTTTGAATCCGAAATCTGAGATTTTGTAAGTCATGTTTTGAATATTTTGTGATTGTGCTTTTTCCCATTATTGTATTACATTCAGCAATGCTACATATTCGCTACAAGATAAACAGCAATTTACCATACCTGGCATAATTTGTCTCTTTAGGAGTGGAACAAAGTGGGCCCATGTAAGCTGTGCTATTTGGATTCCAGAAGTTTCAATTGCTTGTGTAGAAAAAATGGAGCCAGTAACAAAGATTTCTCAAGTACCGGTTAGTATTTTGAATTATCTTTATGATCAACAGTCACTAGAAGAACCAGACCTGCCAACCATTATGATTTGACAGTAAGTCTTACTGAAATGACCCTTAAATTACAGACTTATGGAATAATAGCAAAAATTATGAAAATATTATCATTGTGGTCAAATCCAGATACTGGCTTTTCTGTTCTTGATTTGAATCAGGTTTCATATTAGATTCAGTGGAGTTGGTCAAGGAACCAGTCTAACTTTACAGGAGTACATAAGACACTTCAAACTGCCCATATTTTTCATGCAAAATGCCTGCGTGATCATGCTGTTGCTTACAGCATTTTCTGGAAATGGTGTCCAACAAACAAAAACGCTTTGAAAACAAATGGGATAATAAGGCACTAAAATATTTTAAAGAATCAGCATAGAAATATAAAATGGAATTTTCAGATTCTTGAGGGGGTAAAAGCAGGAAAGGCAACAATTATGTTTATTGGATATCATGTGCTGATTTGAGTATGTCTCATGGCAGGAGAGATGATTGCTCTCACCACTTGAATTTGAAAAAAACAATCAATGATTATGTCAGGGTGAGAGATCTAGCAAGAAACCTTGGAGCTCCATGGGGTTTGGAACTGCAGTTTCTGAAACTGTACTAGAGGTAATTAAGGTTTAAGTAGACTTGACTTGACTTTTTAGTTGAACATTACGATTGCCTTAGTTTCTGAACTTCTTAAATGCATGTTTCTAAGTCGACAAAAGCAGTACATGAAACTTGGTTAAACCTTACAGAAAATCGGTCTAACTTGTGGAAAAATTTTGACTGCCTTACTGAGAAGGTCTTGTTAGGAATGGCAGGTCTGGAAATCACGTTAAAAATAATGTTTGCTATTTAATCAACATGGACTATGATCTTTCTTTGCAGGCCAGTAGATGGGCACTGATCTGTACCATCTGTAAGGAGAGAACAGGGGCTTGTATACAGTGTTCAGTCAAGACATGTAAAATTGCTTTTCATGTCAGCTGTGCTATTCAGGATAACTTGGAAATGAAAACGATATTAGTGGAAGAGGAAGAAGATCCTGATGATGCTGTAAAGTTAAAGGTATATTAGATTGGTGAAATTGAACACAGTTTGTAGTAAATAGATCTGTTAAAGTTAATATGATATCAGAGATTTTGGAATAATAAATTTTAAATTTACTTCTTGGCACATTAATTGACTACAGGAACAACTTGTAAGAGTTAGTTCCCTTTTAGAACCTTTCAATAAGTTGGGGTTTTCAGTTATCTTCCCTCAATGACATCACTTGATAGAAAACATAAAATGGAAAAGTTTCATTTTGCTTATTGTTGTATAAATCATTCTTTGATAAGGTCTGGTTATTATTATCTTAAGTTGATAACTAAACTTTCCCTGACAGGGCCTGGTGAGTGCTGATAGACTAAAAGTGAAAGAGTCCACAATCACACTCACACAGGAAGGTGTAAACCATATGCCATTTTTGACAAGGTGATCCATTAAGCCCATGCCATGTAAATTAAAGAATTCAGATAGTTCTGACATATCATTAATAGTTTTGATTTTAATCGGGAGACTTTCACAATAAAATGATTATTGCATTCTGTGAAAGAGTAACTCCCTATCTTTTTAAGTAAACTCTACATTTGTGAATTTCGTGTACGTTGGAAAACCTGTATTTTTATATTTCCTGTTATAAATCAAGATTGAAATATGACATAAGTAATCCAGGTTGACATTTCAAATAATCCTAACATTAAAAATGGGTTAATAAAAGAAATTACATACACTTTTTTCATGTAACTATGTCAACCATTTTTCCCTGTAAGATGAAGATCATAAATTGATGTCAAAAATCAAGGGTGACTAACAAATAGTAAAGGTTTAAATTAATAAAGCAAAACAACTATCCTAACATTTAAAAATTGGATTCATTAATTTAATAAAGTAAGAAATATAACTACAGTGGTCCCCCACTTATAAGGCCACCCCTTCTGTAGCAAGAAAGTGGCCTTATAAGAGGGGTGGCCTTTCTAGAGGGGGATCACACAGTTGTGAGTAATAACTACATATAAAGTATAAAAGATGTAACTAATTTTTATATATTTAATATTTTCATTTAAAAATCACTGGAATATTATCTGGTTAAGGACTTAATGTGATAAAACTAATATCAATGTTATTTTTTTTAAAAAAATATGAATAATCATGAATCGTGGTGCAAAACCACCTTGTCGGTAAATTCTGGGCACAAGCATTTGGTTGTAACTATCCCTGTACGTCCGTCGATTCCGTCTCCGACTCAATGCAGTTGAATGTATATTGACGATATTTATTTGAATCTTTTTGACATCATTTCTGAGCAGTGATCAAAAGACTCTCCCTCTTTTTGTTTAATCTAATTGCTTTCACTTTTCGTTCTAAACTGAGAATGTCTGACGATATTTTGCAACAACTTATTCCTTCGCGGGCAATCACACAAGAGGCACAGTGTTTACAACGGAAGTGAGTCTGTCACATGATCGACATTTTTTTTTTCTTCTAAGAGAGGGAGGCCAAAAAGGCTAACATACCATTTTACTATCTTGCGACCGGATGTCGTGCTGACTTGAGCTGAACAATGCTGTGCTTCTCAGCGGTTAGCTTTTGTCAACTTGATAATTATCGGTGGTAATCATATCCAGTAATTATCAAAGTGACAAAGGTTAACATCTAAGGAACACATGGCAGTAAGGATAATCAGATTACTTACCTTCTTGTATGGATTAAAGTTACTTTATTGGCATGTTGGAACAAAATGTCTGTGTTGAGTTGAGAAATTAAAAAATATTACCGAGATTATATTCTGTAAACAACCATTATGTGGCTGCTCGCCAGGGGTAAATTTGACCGTTTTTGCACTAAAATGCTGGTCGCGTTAGAGGGGTGGCCGTCCTTGAGAGGTACTTTTGAACACAAACTCGTCGGTGCCAAGGGATTTTGGCCGTATAAAGCGGGTGGCCGTTCAAGAGGGGGACCACTGTATATTGACTTTAATTCCCTTATTAGATCAAGACCAGAAGTCAAGGTCATAAAATATAGGTTGATAAAATGATTCTAATGTTACAAAATGGATAAATTAAAGTGTGAAAACAAGAAATGTTTCTTTAGAGACATTTATTCCTAAAAATGTCATTTCCAATGTTTAAAATTAGGCACGCTCTGTTTTGATGCATTTCCTGTATATTAAGAGACTTTCTTTCTTTCCCATTTATGAATTAAAGTATATATATGTTCTTTGATAAAACAAAGAATGATACTGTACACTTTTTCCAATTTTTTAGATTGAAAAGTTTGCCTAAAAATTATCTTGCCATTTAAAAATATGGAGAAATGAATGAAAGTACCTGCATTTGAAATAAGTAGTTACTATGTGGACTTTGCCCTACCACCCTTTTTAAGATTAAAAAAAAAAATTTACATCTTAAATCTTAAATGCATTGTAAATAAAGAAATTATTCTCAAACTTGCAAATGGATAAATCAAAGAATGTACATGTACTTTAATAGAAACAGATGCATTTTTTTAGTATTTTGTTAAAGATTGAAAATCAGTATCAGAAATAGATTAACTAAAAATTATAAAAATATTAAACAATTGATGTATCAAAGAAAACACTTAAGTAAAATAAGCAATGCATATGTGGATTTTCCACAATAGTTCACTCATCAATATTCAGTTGAATTGTTATATGATGTCACAGCTGATAAGGGAAATCACCCCTACATACACAAAGTGTGAATTATTTAAAGCGTCTAAATTCTACCATCCTGTTAGTGGTACAGAAGTTTAAGAATGACAAAGAAAAGTGGTTTTAACAAGGGTAGGTAATTTATGTTGAAAATAAGTTATGTTTTTTTGCATCTTTTGTCTTATAAAATTATTTAAATGAAAGATACGCATATAAAAAAAATCTGTCATGTTAAGGTATGATTCATCATATCTGTCAAAAATAAGGTCAAACAAATCTGCCCTTGGTTATTAGAAAGATCCAACAAATGAAAAGTTAATTTGACCAGATTTAACTGAAGACAATGTTCAAAAGCAAAATCTTTTGCACTGAATTTTCATGCCATCTTTCCACAGAGATATAATCAGATTAATCCAAGAGAAAAATACACACAGTGCAATCTCTCTTAATGTTCACCTTCAGTAAATAGTAACTTCTGATATCTAGCTAGGCTTTGATGTTCCGTTATCTTTACATACATATTTAATCACTCATCAACAGCCAGCTTACTTGTCAAGTCAAAAGTAATCCATCACATCAGTAGTTTAAGAAAAGTTGAACTGTAGAATAACCCTGTTTGAATGAATGCATGTTTACATGTAGATCAGTGGTCCCCAATGCGGTGCCCACGGGTGCCATGGCACCTGCCAAGGTTTTTTGTGTGCCCGCAGAAGAGGTTACAATGAATAATAATAATATTTTAAAAATGGTTCAAGTTAATTGGTTGGTGCCCGCCACTCTCTCATAAACTCACAAATGTTTTCATAGGCAAAAAAAGGTTGGGGACCCCTGGTGTAGACGTAGGTGGGATTAAGATCATCCTTTGTATGCATCAGATTAGGATAAGAAAACTGATTCCCATGGATCAGAATCTTTCATAGATTTTGATGACTTTTTTTTGTTTGTTGAATAGCTAATTTTTTAGATCATTGTAAATTTGAGGTAAGGCCTGTATGCAGTGGTCTTCATGCGATGTGGTGTGTGAAAATACCATAACACCAATTAAACTGATGTAGTTTTGCCTCGATACATTGTATTTTATCTGCACCAGGTTTATGGCATGTAACCAGTATAATTATTATAACTGCTGCAACATGGAAATCAGTGTTTTGGAAATCTTGTATGTTTTCATTAAAATACAGTGCTATGTGCTAAGCAGGAATAAAGTTTGACTCACACTTGAGACATCAACAGTACACTTTCTTTCTCACGAAGACAGTAGCAAAGCATATGAAGTAGACAGTGCTGTCAAAAATAAATTTGTGTGAACCAAGTTAGAGAAAAATGTGGAAATTGAACTCAGTGGTTAAAAAGAGAAGTTGTGCGCCATCAGGCTTATTTTGTAAAGTGGACATTGCAGGGAAGGCAGTATGTACCCTATGTGACATTATGGTGGCAAAGGGTTTGGATTTCTTACAGATCATGCCAATCAGGAAAATACAAGAGGTTTTTTAAAGTGGTTACTGCAGCTATTTCAGTTTCTCATGGTCCACGAGTGGAGTCATAATTTAACATCATGAAAGATGTGATAGACACACAAAGGAACTGCCATCACAACATTGAAATGTACATTGTCTACCAGACAGTAAAACTGTGGTTCCCAAACCCTGGGTCGCGACCCAAATGAGGGTCACAAGGACCCTCGCGACCCTATACTGGTACTGCATTTTGGGTCACAAAAGATGGTATTTAGGGTCGCGATCAAAAAAGTTTGGGAACCACTGCAGTAAAATATGCATTAAGAAATAAGGAGACAACAGCTGTAAGGCTCTTCACTAGACAGGATCCAATATATGACTCGGTGGACATGAAGGGATGCTTCTTTTCAGTATTGGCAAGTAAAGGAGGAAAAGAGGGGCAGACAACTCAGATTCAATCTTAGTAGAGACAGTCATCAGAGTAAAGAAGGAACAAAGTCAGATAAACTTGAGACAGTGGAAAAATTAAGGTAGGATCATTTAAAGAGGCAGGTAACAAAAAATGGCCAGAAAAAGAGCACTTGTGCACTTGGAGGAAAAGTGTATGAAGAAACAGAAATTCTGCTAATAGAAAAAAAGCTCTTATTGAATATATAATATACATGCCTCACACCCATTTTGATAGTTGTCATAGGTCACACACGTGGTAGCCAAGTAGAATTTGAAGAAACTTACTTTGACACATAATGCATTATAGTGCGGACTGAGAGATACATGTCAATATTTGCAGTGAATATGAGGAAGTAACTTTTGAGATTTTATAGTTTGGATGTTGTACATTTAAAGAGGCACATTAGATATGTCAGTCTTAGAGGTATAACAAGTAGCAACTTTAGTTACATTTTTCCATGACAGTATGACCATATATAGAATTCCATTTAATGGGATAAGATATTCAGAATTAATAATAGGTGATTGGAGAATGCATTTTTTTTTAGGGATCTGAAATTGCTAAAAATCATTTTTGATCAGGGGTTGCCTGCCCAGGCCCCCAACCAGGCATTGCCCCAGGACCTCAGTGGGTATGTAGGCAGATCCCACACCCCCATCTGAATTTTCAGGGGCTTTCATAATTCATCATTCTCACCCCTGGATTCTGATGGTGGAATTTTCCTAGCCAACACTGATGCAAAATGTAAAATTTAAATGACATTTAAACACATCAGTGTTCAAGAGCAATGGTTGAGAACATCGAGGTCAGTGCAATACACAGCATCCGAACTGTGGACAGAAGATAGCTTGTGATAGAAATGTGAACAGGTACAAATATAAAGTCCACTTTTCTCAGTAAGATTAAATGAGAGAGACAAGAAACAATAATATAGTCCTCAATTCAGCTTCGATCTAGAATTGATTTTCCTTTCATAAATAATAATGAGATGGTGAATTTTTAAAAAATAAACATTACAACAAATTGCTTTTTTTTTATGCGAAACCAGACTACAGAATCTACCTGTAGCAAGGTCAGTCAGACAGTACCTTCAGCCACAGCATGTTTTAGGATGTAAATGTGTTGCAATTAAGGTGTATCTTGATGATGGAAATTGAGGAGTTCTTGCCAGTTTGTGTGGACTATAAATGCAGTAGAAGGCCATGTGATGAAAGACAGCAGTCACATGATGAAAGATAGAAGTATTTCCTATTGTTGTTCAACACTGGAAAACATAATCATGCACACATAATAATGTGAGAAAACATGGTTCACACTTTTTAAAAAAATTGTCAAAGTTATGACATTTTCTTTTTTTATTATAGGCTTATTGTCCTAAACATAGTAAGAAGAGAGACCGGAATTCTTCAGAATCGGAAACTGACTCTCCCAGGAAATCCAATAGTGGAACTCCTAGGAAAGATATGACAGAAGAGGAAATTGACCATCTGCGGAAAGAAAAGTAAGATTTGAGAGTTATCCTTTGTGAAGGAATTACATTACAAACCATCTTATGTAAAATTTTTAAAAAACTTTTACTTGACTTGGAATTGAAGTATATATTAGTTGTTAAGTCTGCTGCAGGAGTCATCGCTGAATTCTTAAGTCTGCATATATGGCAGCTATATAGGGATAACCTAGATACTGGATCCATTAAGATTTAACAAATAACTGGTTCATGCTCTGTGATATTTCAGTGTATAGTCAGTTTTGTTTAATCTGAATATTAACAATGATCAATGTTTGCCTATCTAATAGTAAGTGGTGTAATATCGATTCCCTTTCTCTGTCATATGTTATTGTTTATCGACATATGTGCTAATGAGAGTGCTACTTGAAAGTTGTCAGATCTTATGGCATTAATATCTTAATTAAAAAAGCTTTGACAGCATTTTTTTTTTCTCCACAGGTTACAGCAACTGAAAGAAGAGTTCTACAAATGTGTGGACCGTGCAAAAGTGGCAGATAAACTACTGTTAGAGCCAGAAATAGTAGATCTTGTATTCATCTATTGGAAACTAAAAAGAAAGGTACAACTAAGAAAGTTAATATAAGCATTCTGTCAAATATAATGTGATGCTTGAATGTTAAGAAAGTGGAAAATGAACATTGGTATGCATGTTTCACTTATTTATGTTACATGATTAAAGGGAAAGTCCATGTTGTATTTATATATTAAATAGTATGTAGAAGACATGATACCAGAATGGAAAATTTCTTCTATTTCTGCTGAATAAATCAATTGAATGTACCATATTATCATGTCATTGTCGGACACCATTAGAGACTGTCTATGACATCACAAAGTCAGTCTGTTTACATTGGCTACATATATTATATAGTTGAATCTTCGTGATTACAGTACTTCCTCATTACAAACTATTTATTTATAGTCAGGCATTCCTGATGCTGAAGCTTAAATAGGAATCGATACTTTTAATTTTTGTCCCACATAAAGCATGACTTATCTGTTTTTAAATGATTATTCCAGTGATCACAGCATCACCTTATACTCTTACTCGGGTCGGAAATTGTCAGACTTTAGTCCTCGTGGTAAAACAAAAGAGTAGTTGAATTGAAAGCAAATATAATTTGAGGTGTAGTTAGAAGTGTAACAATTCATCGATATGTATTGGCATCACTATATTTTCTGCAACAATGTATTGCATCGATATCTTTACTACTGCTAGAATATCCCAATACATATTGCATCACAAGTGTGACAATACATCAGTGTAGTAGTGCTTCAAGGTGATGTATCATGATATACATGAATTAAAGTTAAACAAGAAAGCAATTTGAAGAGCTTTATTCCTCCAGCAAAAGTATTAACGATTTTGGCACTGTTTTTTGTGTATTATAATCATTCTGCTCGACATTAGTTATTAGACTGGTTCCCCTACTTGGCATGAGAAACAATCAATCTCGGTGACAAAACATCAGAATTATTTTATAGTCAGATGTGGTCATGTTAAATGATAACTGAATCATGTGTTAAACATTTCTATTTTGTATTACAAATTTAGGTATGAATGATAATTTCTAGATTTAATGTAAATACGAAAAATGGCAGTTAAAATCTTAATTATAAACCCCACAGCAGTATTTAAAGTCACTATCGGGAAATGTTTTTGGGTTTCTGGGGTAATTTAATTTCAGACACATTGTGCAGTTAATAACAAACCATATGCAGAATCTTTAAAAACAATAAAGATATATTCAGGTGTACTGGTAATCTTGCCAAATACTTAGAATGCCAACACAGCGACATAGCCATTACTTGCAAAGACAGTAGTCAAGGTAGGAGTCTGTATCATGATACGTATTGTGTTGTCACTCCTGTATCACAGTGTTCACCTGCTGTGTGATGCATATGGTATGTATTGTATCGCCACCCAAGTATTGTGATATATATCATAAGGCAACTAAGCAGGCGATACACATCTGTAGGTCTTGCATGGTTAAATATTGGGTTTTATAAAAATGTTTCTCTTTAACGACATTTTTAACTGTAGTGTATATAGCATTGCATTGAACACAAACTGACTTCGTGATGCAATGAACCATTTGGAAATTCTCTAATGCATTCATAAAAGTCATAGATTTTACCTCTGCAATATGGCACTGCCCAACACATAGTAGATATAGTTATTTTTAAAAGTATAAAGTGAATTATTTCCATAAGCATGAGTTTTTCTGAACTTCATTTACATTTTTTGTATTTATGTAATATCTAACAAATAATAAAGAGTGAAAATTTTTAAGGACTTTCCTTACAAGTTATAATCTGCACATTACCTTTCATTGTGCCTCTGCACCCTGCTGTTCATTGTTTTGATATTCCTCAATGTACAGTTAGAAAAGTAGACTCCTGTGTAAACATGTTATGGTATACAGACTAAAATTTACTAGATTTGGATAAGATCAGTAAGTACTTCAAATCAAACATGTAATAATAATAATAATGCTTCATGATTTATTTTCTTTGGATTGAGGCATTTGTGGCCTAGAAGTTAGTCATAACATTATGAACTTACATGTTTCTTGAAGCCATTTTTTCCATTTTTTTATATAAGTTTTTTTTGTCATTTCACTGAGACCCACTTTGCCAAAAAACACATTGTGACATAAATCGTAGAAAATATGATTAATGTTGCCTTCTGTTGATGTAGATCCTGTTGTTTGTGTGATATCAGACTAAAATACAGTAACTTTATGAGACACAGTACATAAATTCAGCTGTTAGAAATCATTTATGCCAGTAATTATACTTGCATGTATAGAAATTATAAGACAATAAATTTTCATTCACAAATTAAAGACAATCATATGGCATAGAAATGATCACCCCATATTACTGTGTAAACATAGAAGATATAGAACAAAAAATGTTGATTCAGTCTTCTGTAAGATAATAAGAGACTTACATGTACTCTTTTTTTCTGTAGACTAATTTTGACAAGCCATTGTTGACTCCAAAGACACAAGAAGCAGAGATATTAGAGAAACAGCAGGAGGACAGTTTGGTTGCCAGGATGAAGATGTTTGTTCGTCTGCGTCAGGACCTGGAAAGGGTATAGAATCTGCTTAATTTTGTGTGAATAAGAATATGCAGTAGATAGTTATACAGTAAACACCAGATTATGAGTATGCAGTAGATATTTGTACAGTAAACACCAGATTATGAGTATGCAGTAGATAGTTGTACTGTGAATGCCAGATCAAGAGTATGCAGTAGATAGTTGTACAATAAACACCAGATCAAGAGTATGCAGTAGATAGTTGTACAGTAAACACCAGATCAAGAGTATGCAGTAGATAGTTGTACAGTAAACACCAGATCAAGAGTATGCAGTAGATAGTTGTACTGTGAATGCCAGATCAAGAGTATGCAGTAGATAGTTGTACAGTAAACACCAGATCAAGAGTATGCAGAAGATAGTTGTATAGTAAACACCAGATCAAGAGTATGCAGAAGATAGTTGTACAGTAAACACCAGTTTAAGAGTATGCAGTAGATAGTTGTACAGTAAACACCAGTTTAAGAGTATGCAGTAGATAGTTGTACACTAAACACCAGATCAAGAGTATGCAGAAGATAGTTGTACAGTAAACACCAGATCAAGAGTATGCAGTAGATAGTTGTACAGTAAACACCAGATCAAGAGTATGCAGAAGATAGTTGTATAGTAAACACCAGATCAAGAGTATGCAGAAGATAGTTGTACAGTAAACACCAGATCAAGAGTATGCAGTAGATAGTTGTATAGTAAACACCAGATCAAGAGTATGCAGTAGATAGTTGTATAGTAAACACCAGATCAAGAGTATGCAGTAGATAGTTGTACAGTAAACACCAGTTTAAGAGTATGCAGTAGATAGTTGTACAGTAAACACCAGTTTAAGAGTATGCAGTAGATAGTTGTACAGTAAACACCAGTTTAAGAGTATGCAGTAGATAGTTGTACAGTAAACACCAGATCAAGAGTATGCAGTAGATAGTTGTACAGTAAACACCAGTTTATTAGTATGCAGTAGATCAGTGGTTCCCAACCTTTTTGAGTATGAGGACCCCTTTTTAACCTAACATAAGTGCACGGACCCCCGCACGCTAATAGTTGTACTTTTAGGCTGTGTTGGGGACAAACATTTAGCATGCCAAGCGCCTGCTTGGTGCACTAAATTTGAATGCCTTGCTCGCAGCAGTGAGGATAACAGAGGAAAGTAAGATCTAGCTGGAGGAGCAATACTTGCTGCTTAGCTCTGTGAATTTTCAGGCCCCCTTGAAATAACCCTGTCGACCCCCAGCACGGCCCACAGGTTGGGAACCACTGCAGTAGATAGTTGTACAGTAAACACCAGATTAAAAGTATGCAGTAGATAGTTGTACAGTAAACACCAGATTAAAAGCATGCAGTAAATAGTTGTACAGTAAACACCAGATTAAAAGTAATGCAGTAGATAGTTGTACAGTAAACACCAGATTAAAAGTATGCAGTAGATAGTTGTACAGTAAACACCAGATTAAAAGTATGCAGTAAATTGTTGTACAGTTAACACCAGATTAAGAGTATGCAGTAGATAGTTGTACAGTAAACACCAGATTAAAAGTATGCAGTAGATAGTTGTACAGTAAACACCGGATATAATGAAGCCCTTTCCCACCCATGTTAGATATTTGGACACCCCATATCTGAGCAAAAATATTACATAAAACTCAGGAAGGGACCATATGATGAGCTTCATAATATCTTAAATTTCCTTACATCCAATTTCATAATAAATGAAGTTTCTTTTATTTTGATCACAGTGATTCAGACTTTTAAGCTTTCCCGAGGTAATATTTTGCCCCAATTCCGATAGTTTGTTTTAATGTGAGTCCAGACAACATTAACATCTTCAGTTCTAGAGTAGAATGAATGTGTGTATATATATATATATATATATATATATATATATATATATATATATATGGTTTAATGGCACATCAGCACAATCCTGGCTATGTAGTGCAGAGCAAAAGCTTGCTAACGAAAATGTTACCTTGTAAAGATTCTCAAGAAGACAAATCCCTCCAACAGGAAATAAATATGCACCATGAGAGAAAAGATAAGAGGTACAGATATTGCAAAGCCCCCCCCCCCCCCCAAAAAAAAGCATACAGAACTAAGATATGGGTTTTAAAAAAAAGGGTAAAATCCTTAAAATGCAAAGTCACATTTTCTTTATAAACTGCACTGTTTAAAAAATCAAAGATCTTTTCAGTTGAAACATTATCAAGGGACATTTACCATGACAAATTGGTTGCCTCTGTTACTCACCTTTTGCAACATGCAACATGGCACACATCAGGCCTATTCTGCATCCCCAAAGGCTGCAGAAGGATATGGAGTAGACCAGGCCTTGAATTCATAAAACTGTCAACACTGAGGCTGAGAATTGACTTAAAAGTTTGAGATGAAATATCTCTAAATGTATGAATGAAACGTGTTTGAAACATTAAGCACTTAATGCTTGTGAAATGTTGCAGTACTTATCTTATATTTATATTTTTTTAAATATCTAAAGACCCTAGCAATCCAAAATCACTAAATATATGTATAGGTTGGTGAGCATTTTCTTGCACCACTCTTAGTCGAATATCTATCCTCAGGGAAGGATCATTACAGAAAAGTATGGGAAAAAGGAACCTGTCACTGATTGCCCATAAAATAATTTGCACCTGTTGAAGATCACAGATTCTTCTTATCAAATACACAAAGAAAAGGATATGTTGGTCAATGAATTTTTTTCACTATGACACAGTTATTGAGATCACATCAGTTTCCTCAAAAGAAAGCCTCCACAGCTACTTTACTGCAGGTCATACATCAATAAAGATTTTCAAAGGTCTAATATACTTTTCATTGACTTTATCATTTTCTTTCACAGGACTGTTATTGTAATTATTAAAATTGTAGAAGTAATCTTTATTTTCATTATTTAAAAAGATACAGAAGTCACAAACCCCATCATTTTACATCCAATCACTTAGGTCTAATGTGATGTCGTATATGTGATATCATTATGTATTGATCATGTGATTTTGAGCTGTGCAGTAAGCATTTGTTTTACAAAATTGGGGCACCTTAATCCAAGAAAATATTCGTTCAAAATTTTGCATGGTGTATAGTTACCATTTCTTAAGATTGAGTTCAGAGTAAAATTCTTAGTCCTTTTCTTCAAAATAGTTTTATTAATTTAAGGCCAGGACTCCACAATATCAGATCCTAGACATATCACTGTAGTGATCATAGTAGCAAATTTCTCTAGGTAAAGATTCTCAAAATGGTTGAATAAAATTAACAATTATTGGTATGAAATAAAAACATCGTTTGCATATGTGTGTTGAGCTCGATACTGTAAAACACTAGTATTAAATTGATCCCATTTCAGGAATATTCTATTCATCAGAACCATTATCTATCCCATTTCATGAGTATTCTATTCATCAGAGCCATTATCTATCCCATTTCAGGAGTATTCTATTCATCAGAGTCATTATCTATCCCATTTCAGGAGTATTCTATTCATCAGAGCCATTATACCCATTTCAGGAGTATTCTATTCATCAGAGCCATTATCTATCCCATTTCAGGAGTATTCTATTCATCAGAGTAATTATCTATCCCATTTCAGGAGTATTCTATTCATCATAGCCATTATCTATCCCATTTCAGGAGTATTCTATTCATCAGAGCCATTATCTATTCCATTTCAGGAGTATTCTATTCATCAGAGCCATTATCTATTCCAAAGAAAATTAAAATATTGACTGAATTCCCCTTTTACCTGAAATTGAAAAATAGGTCTCTGCAAACATAAATGTTGCCTTCAACTTTTATAATATTTATGTACAGTTGTATGTATCTTCTTACTCTTTCATATTTCAGGTCAGAAATCTGTGTTACATGGTTAGTCGCAGAGAGAAAATCAAGCGGTCCTACAATAGAGCTAGAGAAAACATTTTTTATTCTGCATTGAATGTCCTTATGGACAAGAAGTACAACTTCAGTGCCAGAGAAATTGAAAAGATTATCAGGAAGTTCAGCCCACCCATCCACAAGGAAACTCTCTTTCCAGCAGCTTCAAAGAAAAGTCCATCAACTGTACAAACAGAAACAGAAAACATCATCTCAAGTGGAGCGAGTTCAGGTGTATTAATTCAAGGGACTACTCAGTCAGGTTCACTATCAATCATAAAACACAAGAGAAAGGAACGACAAAAACTGAATTTTGACAGTGTATTGATAAGAAAGGGTATTGTGACAAATGATACTACTGTTGAAGTGAAGGAAGAGTTGATTAGTGCTGAAATAGGTACAATGACCGAGGATGAGGTAGACATCTCAGAAGGAAGAGATAATACAAATGTCACTTCAGAAGGGAATTCCCAAAACTCTAATTTTGAAACTTTTACCATAGACTCGGAGAAGAAATCCACAGGTTCAAATCTTGAGGGACCTGTCAAACCCACAAGGGGTAGGCCTCCGAAATCAAGGCTGAAACAAAGATGTAAATCAAATAGATCAATACAGAAGGATTTGCATGAGAGTCTGCTTAATGTTAACAATAATTCTGTGATACCAAGTGGTACTATCAGCACAGTTGAAGGCGAGACTCGGACTCCTATCGATGACTCCATAGATGAAGAGACTGAGTCTACCCGCATGTCTTTACGGGCTAGAGTTAAAAAAGAGCAAGATTCAAGTCCTGCTGAATCAGAGAATGCTAATAGAGAAACAAGAAGCAGCAATTCCATTGTACTTAAGAGGGAATTAAAAGAAACGTTAGCGGATGAGAATGCTCAGACTCCAGATGTTAGAGAGACATCTCTCACTTCAAAGAGTAGGGATAGGAACCAAAGGGATTCTTTGTCAACAAGGAGGAAAAGTAATTCATCAAGCAAGGATAGGCAAGCTTTATTGCAACAGCAAGAGAGTCTAAAGAAGTATTTCACACCAAAGGAAAGAAACTCAAATGATGATGTCGAAATTAAAAATGAGAAAAATGTCAAAGAGGATAATAAGAAAATGGTTTCTGTTCAGGAAATGAGAAGTTCATCAGTCGCTAATTACAGTGCATTCGATATTACAAGATCAACGACAAATGAAGAATGCAAGAGTGTAATCCTCCTGCGTCAGACTAGACGTTCTGTCCCTTTAGGGAATTCAAAATCCATAGTTTTTACTAGAGGTAGAGTTCAGGATAAAGATTTTGTGAGAGACAAGTTTATTGATTCTCTTCCAAGCTCACAAAATGTATCTGAACATATCAAAAATGAGTTGAATGGGTACTTGAGAAATAATAAACTTGTTGTGTCAAACAAGTTGAGAGACAAAGTACAGATTCATTTGCTTAGAAAACAGAAACAAAATCACATACTTAATGGATTTCATAATAAATCCCAAACCAGACTAGATTCACTTTTTGGTCCACCCAGAACACTAACTGATTCAAGGTCATCCCATATATCTAGTCCAGAGTTTAGGAATAGTTTCCGTGTTTTAAATGAACTCTCCCCTATGCGAGATGGTGATGGCAATGTTAACAGAAGGACAGGAAATAGCCCAGGACTGCGATGTCAGTCCCCTCTCTCAGACAAGAAAAACATCCATGAATCAATAACTACACGTAGTGTTAGTAGAAAAATTGATAGGGATTTTGACTCACAGATTTTGGATGGCGTAATAGAAAGGAAACATTTTGCTACGAGTCGTGAAACATCACCCACAAGCACAAATAGTCTACACAGCTTGGGTATAGGGTTTTCTGGAAGTAAAGTTGAAGCCGAGAAAATGTTACTGAGGTCACTCTCCCCCACGCCAAGTGCTAAAAGTTACGATGAATCAGACCTTGTAGATGTAGAAAATTTGTATGACGAGGAGTTTCCAAGGAGAACACGCAGCCAGGGTATTGATGAAGATAGGTCACAGTCGCCTAAAAATTCTCTGAGATAAAAAAAAATGCTCATTCTGATCTTGTAATCCTGTCTGTGATAATATCATTGTTAGAGAAAGACGCACCTTTCTTGCAGTTATAAATCTTACCATGAAGGTTTTTAATGAGTCATAAAGGTAATAAGGGTTCAAAATTAATTCATATGGGCATTACCAGTAAGACTTGTAAAAGTACATTGCTTAAACTCCAGGCCTGGAAATTTTATTTCTTAATCACTAGTCCTGGACTAGTAGAATCCTACATTGCCCATGTCTGCCTAAGCCAAGCATTGGTCCAGCAACTACATCTGACATGCAAATATTTTACTACATTGCATAGACATAAACAAAACACAGAGAAAATTAACAAAATGCAAACTAAAAATTGAGAAATCTACATATCCTATAGCTCATTCAATCATGAATTATTTAGTATTTTTATTTTTTTCTTCAATTACGATAAATTTCAGAAAATGATATATTTACACTTACTATGATTCATAATTTTCAGAAATCTACTTGGCATCGAATTATGTCTTTAATACTTTTTTTTATTTTATGAAGAAAATCTTAACTTTTGCAGCCAAATGTTTACTTAAAGCAGCCTGACATTAGATTTTTCATAACGTTGATAATATCCAGTGATCAGGTAGGAAATGGGGTCAGCACCCTTCTCACCTCTTCACAGGAAGAAACAGATACACACTCCTCAGTTTATTATTATCATAGCATCCTTTTCGGACCTGGAACATTCTCCACCGATGCTGGCATCATCATTAGCAGTGTTAAAACTTTTATTAAAGTGATACATCAATGTATGGATGCAGGTGAACACTTATGGTTCACTAAAAAAATAAAACTTGAAATTTCCTCATCAGTAGGGCTAGGTATCAGCAGCTCGCTTCCAAAAATGCACAATTTCCAATACATGATGTGTATTGATGATACACATTTAATACTATTCAAGCATATTTACCTGTCAGCTTAGAAACTAAGTGGCAAACACTCATCCATTTTCATAAAAACCAACAAAGTATAACACTTACACATAATATTTTACTTAATGTTAAAAAAAATAAAAAATGAAAACAAGCTTATTGTCATAGCTGCAATATAAGTTGTGAAGACAGATGCATAACTAAGACTGTGACATGTACCTCTGCATAGCTGTTAATTGATTTATTCCCTCTATTAAGGATCTTTTTTGACAAGTTGAGCTTTTGTAGGAATTTTAATACAGTTAAAAACAGTTTGTATCTGCATGTAATATTGATTCATACCGGTTTATCAGTATACTTATGGAATGTACATGTTCTGTTATTGACTCTGTTAATTATGCTACTGGGTGTCAATTCTCTCAAAGACAATGATTGTAAATGCAAGGCTAGACTGGCAGTCTTCATGTTTTGAAGATCTTTCGTTTAGCAAGTGTTTGATTGAAGCTTATAACTGTCACTAATTTTTATGGTATTTAGTGTGATGGCACTACATTATTTGGCAATCCTTGAATGATTTGCTTATGCAGGGCAGCAGTCTCAAGAACATGGGAGCTCGAGTCATACTTGCACAACATTTAAGTTTGACACACAAAAAATTTCAGTAGAGAGTCCTGCTGCTGTGCCTATTTTCGAGGTGGTGACACCAATGACTCGCCTCAAATTTGACCTTGAATGTGGTAAATTTCCAACATATGCTTGATTAAAGATAGTGTTGATTATTCCATAAGTCATTACTTTTAACCATCTGTTTACTGTAATCAAAGGAGTGGCAAGTGGTCAGCTAGCACCTGCCATGCCTACTGACTTCAAAGTTGGCATTCATCACACATCTCTCAATTGGCAAGCAAAAACAATTCAATGGAGTATCATCCAATGTGTGGAAAATATATGAATCAGAAACCCTAATCAATCAGTTAGAAACTTGTGGGTCCATCCTGGGGAGCAATTAAGGTGAGTGTTATAGTATTCGGGATATAAAGTCAACTATCATGTCACTTTTCAGTTAAAAGAGCAATCTAACAAGTTTTTACTGAAAAGTTACAAGATTTGTAATCAACTTTTGTGCTGATTTAACTATTTAAGTCTGCATTTATGTACAATCTCGCCAAAAATTAATTCAAGAACCTCCAAGAAGTGAGAGAAATACCATGCTCTTGTAGCCCAAGCATTATTATCTCCACAGAGTTATTTTGTGGTTTATTATCAGTATAGATAAATCAATTTATTCAATATTTCATCTTGTTTAGGTAGGAAAATATAAATTTTACAACAAGATTAGTCATTTATTTTCAGTTGTCACCTACTTTTGAGGCTAGCATCTATGACTGTTACATAGTTGCACAGCAATTATGGCTGATTAAGATGAGAAAAATTTACTATTTTCATAAAGTTTAATGTGTATTCTGCTTTATTGTCATGATTTCAAAATGCATGGCTGAAATGTAATTTATACAGTTTTTCTTAACTTACTGTTTACTTCCATGACTTGAGTACTTCTCGCTATTTTCCCATTATTTTTTCCTATTCTAGCAGGCAAGAGAAGTCTAAAACACACAGATGATTCACATTGTTTGTTTTCCATTTACACACGAGGTATGCTGAATTAAATAAATGAACATAGAGGACACACATTTATTTAATATGTTAAAAAATATATTTATCTCACATGCATAACATGAACAAAGATGCACTTATTACTTACATAAAAAGTAAATTTTTTATATTTTTTTTATTGGAAGCTTTTATTCTTTTTATTTTAATAAATACAGTACCTTGATTTTATTTAGCTTCAAGTTTTTTACTCCTGAAATTTAAATCCAAATTTAGGCATGGGGAAGTCCTGACTCTTCATCCTTGAGAGTTCTTTATCCCAGGATAAAGACTTTCTATTGCATGTAACCTCAAAGACTCTGACAACTGAATATTTATTTAAAAAGGTTAACGCCCACAAACTTAAAGGTTTTAAAGTTCTGCTTTATATCCAAATCTGTATTAATATTTCCTGTTTGCATCAAACTATTTGCAACCTAGTTTCATTGAACTGTCCTTAACAAAGGTATATTCAGGAGGTGGTAAAACATGGGGATTCTTCAATGCTTTTTTCGCTCATTGGGCCATTTAAAAGGAACAACTGAGGCAAACATATGCTTTGCAGTATAGATCTCTGATATTTTGGTCCTGGTGGAAAGGGGGTCAGGGGTGGCTGAGTGGTCTAAGGCACTCACCTTTGCAGATCACTGACATCTCACCTCTTTCTGTGTGGGTTCAAGTCTCTGCTGGGCCAACGTGGATATGTAAGGAAGCTTGCCAGTAGCTTCCCATGGGTCAGTGGTTCTTCCCAGGGGTTTTTCTGGGTTGTTCCTCCACCCGATATACTGGCTGCCGTGTATGGCCTATCATGTGCTGAAAAATTACATTTAAACCACAAACCATAGTGGAAAGGTCAAGGTCACAGTCAGCAATATTTGGAGTAGATGAGACATCAAAGAAAAATTTGAAGGAGTCCGTAGGAAAACAAAAGGTTAAAAGCTCATATTTAACAGATTTATACAGATGTGTTTTTCCAGTTTAATGATATTAATGTGGTTGTATTGTGTTGACAACTAGACCTACAAAATACAATAAAAAAGTTCAAGCTCATGGTGATGGTTAAATACATGGTCACATTATTTTTGGTATATTTACAAATGCTGTCAAAAGCAGTACCATTTTTTTCGCTAATAAATAGCAGTTCAAAATCGAAATAATCAGCAGATTAAGAAGAAAAATAAAATAAAATTTTGTGTGTCATTGGATTCATCTTTCTCTATCATACTAATCAGACACTTATTTTTTTGTATTCATTAATGGATCAATTAAAGCAAATTAATCCTGTCAGTGTGATTATTGCCACCCATTTATGTGGAACAAAGGGAGATTAAAGAGCTGTTGCCGTGACTTGATGGAGTATTTTTATTTTTTAAAAATGGTTCAACTAAGCTCTGTCATTTTCTCTCTGGCTGTGGAACATCCCTCTAAATAAACACCTGATTGGTCCATCAGCGAATTCAGTGTGGAAGTGTCTGGAGTTACTGATAAGGACAGAAGGGAAAGATGGAGAAGAATCCAATTTGGTGATACTTACGATTTTTCAACAGATGTGTGTGTACTTTTTTAAATTTAAATTTAAAGGGCCATTCGCCTGTATAATAATAGAAAGAGGATAACAATTCGGTTGCATTCTCTGTCACATTGCCATATACTTTGGGTAACCATTGCACCGTGGATAATGGACATAAATGCACGACTTTGCTGAAACTGGTTTTACAGAATATTCTATTTGAATATTGCATGCACGTAAGTGAAAACTAGAAAATAAAATAATTGGAAAACTGAATATTCTCTTCCAGAAGAATAGTAATGGTGATATTTTTATCAGACTTGGCCATATCTAAAGGTATTGTCAATGTGCGATTCGACTGAAATTTGGGGATTACAATTTGTTTTACTTGGATGTTTCATTCATCATTTAAAAATTGAATGAACTTTAAAGGCAATACACACATGTAATACTAGGAATTACAAATACTATTATCATATAATTTTACATTACACCAAGGAAAAACTGCGCTGCCCCTCCCCCCTTCTTGGCATTATGATTCAATGATTGTACCATTTTTTACTTGCTCGTGACTGGCCTGGCTACATTGATGAAAAAAAAAACAAAAAAAAAACGAATAACTTATTTTATCTCCACTTGTCCATTGGAGCATTGTAAATATTCTTCAATTTGACATTTATGTGTGAATGATGAGCATCATTTCATAACTTGTTGAATGCAAACGTTATGTGTGGATTTTTGTTTTAAGTGTGAAACTTATTGATTATGTATATATATATTAGTGTTGTATATGTAGAATGTCACTCCAGAGTATATTAACATGTACATAATAAACATCTCTTAGAAACAAAAAATGAGGTGATATTTTATGTATAAGGGCATACTTGTATCTTATATGACAAAGAAAAACTATGACCCAAAATAAAAGACATGCTGAAACCTTGAGTTTTTATGGTGATCTTCCTTTCTCACACTCATCTACACAGCCACCCAGTGAACATATATACACTGGCATATACATACAAACCTTTTCCAGTAGACACTCCTCTCCATACGTGTATTGAACGAGTTCCTGTATATCATTAATTTTTCATGATGCACATCAATCTACTACTATTACTGCTACTACTACTACTACAACTTTCAGTATATTCTGCCACTAAATCTTTCCTTCCCTCCTCTCCTACTTCATGCAGTATTTACTTGAGCACTGTTACTACTACTATTACTACTACCGGTACTTCATGTAAAATTGGAATTCTCGATATACATCATTGAAATTTCAACCACCGCTGTTATTCAACAGATAAAATCTATATATTTATTTTTAATTTTTAAATCGATATATGAAATGGAACTTTCAGCACAAACAAGTTGATTCAAAGTGTGAAATTGGAATTCTCGATATACAACATTTAAATTTGAACCACCACCGTGTAATTTAACAGAAAAAGTCTCGAAACTCGACATGGGAAATAGAACTTTCAACCACCGCCGTGTAATTTAAATTTCAACTGCTACTTTTTCATTGGACCAACTTTTGACTTCCGGCTCCTCATACCCTCCAGTCCTATGAAGATGGAGGATGTGGCAAAGTTTGGATGCTGTAATATTTCAGTAAGTCTGTCATGAAGGCGGATTTATGCGCCGGTGCGTTATTACGGAACAATGGACACATCGGGTACCGGTGCGCGGACGTGTGGTTCGGTAGTGTTCCACAACTTTTGTCAAAACTTTGTAGGCATGCAGATGTCCAGTGACACTAGCAGAGTCATATACATGTACCTGGATGACCGGGCCTTTTGCATAAAACTCTATTGACAGTCCGACCATGTCGAGTGATTTGTGGTCTCGCTCGTTTTCACCGATCCAAACTGCATTATTTTGTCTTGAGTCGTGTTCAAAAAAGTAAATCCATGTTTCATCACCTGTGACAATTTCATTCAAACTTCTCTGGTCACTCTTTTCAAATTTCGCGAATAGCTGTTTGGCGATTTCAACCCGAGTCTGTTTTTGATCAGCCGTCAACAAATGTGGAACCCATCTTGCACAAACCTTTCTGAGCTTCAAATGATTCTTTCATATATTAAAAACAGCTGGCGAATTAATTCCCGTGGTACTAGAAATACCTTCCACTGTATATCGAGGATCTTCATCAATTTCCCTCTTCACAGCAGCCACTTCTCGCCCAATAATGGCAAACAACGGTCTTCCAGAACGTGGGTCATCTTCCATGCATTCGCGACCATCTTTAAAACGATAAAACCATTTCAAAATTGTAGTATATGTCAGAGAATTATATCTGTAAACTTTGTCTAAGTCGGCCTTGATATCAGTCAGTACCCTAAGAGCACCCTGATTTTATAGTATGCTCTTTGCTCAGTAGTAGAAATGTTCTACTTCTCTGGCATTTTTACGTCATTGTTATTTACGTATGTTGCGTTATATATGCAAGTTTCCCGCGTTGGATTTATTGACAGATTAAAAGAAACAAAAAGGTTATAATAAAATATTAATAAATACCCGTCGTATACGACGCGACTTCCTGCTTTGACTGCATATATTGTTTGGTAGGAAAATAATTGAACATTTCGTTATAATTTAAATTTTACATTTGATCCCTTCCCAGGGAGCCCAGTTGCGGAAGTCAAGTATGACCCATCTTGCAGATGGTTACCACAATGACCACATAACTATCAAATTTGGTGATTTTTCACCCAGCAGTATAGGAGACAATGTAACGTATATAAAGATAGACGGACGGACGGACGGAGGGTATCACACTATCCCCAACTAAAGCATACAAAAACCAGATTGCTTCCAAGTTAAAAATTGTACAAAAATATAGTATTCAGCTAAGTACACATCAAGAACAACAAATTTTTTGAAGGTGTTTGTGCCCGCGAGGATATATATACTGTAAAGTTGGATCACATCGTAAAATTTAAACATGCTGATCGGAAATATATGGGAGAGACGATGAGGACAATAAGCTTAATGAATCTTTTAGTTGCTAATGTGAATCTACGGACGGCACCAAATATCTTCTCATTTGCCTTCAGTAATAACAAGGTATTACTTGTATGCAAAGGCGACATTTTCCAAGCAGCTGCGTGCAGACGTTATAACATGATGCATGCCGTACAATAATTACAATCAAAGAGATTATCTTTTGATGTGAGTTTACTTCTAGCAACACAGTTTGTGGACAATCCAAAAGAACATGTTTGGCGGTTTCTGGTACACAACACGAACAATTGTAATTTAAAATGACAGATGGATACTGAAAATATCCAGGTTTTGGTAAACTGCAATCTAGTCGCAATCTTGTTTGTAGAATTTGAGACCTTCTATCACCTTAGCAGTAATAAACTGGTGGAATTTTTTTTTTTTTTTTCCCCTTATCTTTATTCAAAGGTATGTGTAGAATGATTGGGAGTAGAATCTATTCCGTACACAGATTTTGGTAGAAATAACGTTGATATAGGCTTTTTTATGGCAAAGAGCGTTTGTAGGTTAGATCTATGACGAATTTGTTTGTCCGTTATCTGCTGGACATTCGATAGTCCGGAGTCAACCGGGGGGACTACCATGGTACAGTTTTATAAAATGTGAACATTCTACGTTTATACCGTCTTGTTGAAAGTTTTTCCCATCCAGTTTCTTCTAAACTTTTCATTTATAATGTAGATTGTTTTGCCCCGCAGACAACTCTACCTGCTTCTACTTGTACTTTTTTCAATTTCATCATGTTTATCGATATTCTCTCTCTCTCTCTCTCTCTCTCTCTCTCTCTCTCTCTCTCTCTCTCTCTCTCTCTCTCTCTCTCTCTCTCTCTCTCTCTCATCCCAATAATTTTATATGAAGGAAACAACGACTGCATTTGATAAAGTATTTTGTAATACATATATTGTGTTCATCTCTAGTGTTACTGTTACTTCCGCTAATGCTAATCATTTCCTTAATTTTCTGAATTTTATTTTCATTTCGCTGTAGCAGGAAATCTTCAAAGCTACTTGGAACTATGCCAGGTGTGTTCACTTAAATGGTAATCCCACTGTTATGATGTGAAGAAAAACAAATACTGAAAACAATTTATGACCCGACAATATATCAAGTTAATTTTCCTTGGTTCTCACGGTCAATGTTCACTTTATATGCATTTACTTACGCATGATCATTTGTAAATGTATGCTATTTATCACCTTTAATTACTGTTACTTTCCATTTTTGCTGTATTCTTTATACTATTGATTGTACTCTTCGTAATATACGGAGGAAATAAATATAGCAATCTCTCTTTCTCTCTCTCTCTCTCTCTCTCTCTCTCTCTCTCTCTCTCTCTCTCTCTCTCTCTCTCCTTTCTGGAAGCTTAATTCTTGCATCCACAATTCGCTTCTTACAGCAGTTGGGCGTTGATTAGGTCAGGTAATCGAAGATTTTGTAACTTCCCATAAAAGGGGAAGGGTCCCGGGCACGATATGCTACATGTCCTGCTTCCTATCTAGTATGTAAAGGGAAAATGTCCCAGGCATCTGCACGCAGACGCTATAATATGATATATGTCATGCACTAATTGCGATGTATTTATACACATAGAATAAATTATATGTCATGCACTAATTGCGATGTATTTATACACATAGAATGAATCATATGTCGTGCACTAATTGCGATGTATTTATACACATAGAATGAATCATATGTCGTGCACTAATTGCGATGTATTTATACACATATAATTAATCAAATGTCATGCACTAATTGCGATGTATTTATACACATAGAATTAATCAAATGTCATGCACTAATTGCGATGTATTTATACACATAGAATTAATCAAATGTATTTATACACATAGAATGAATCATATGTCATGCACTAATTATGATGTATTTATACACATAGAATGAATCATATGTCGTGCACTAATTACGATGTATTTATACACATAGAATGAATCATATGTCGTGCACTAATTACGATGTATTTATACACATAGAATGAATCATATGTCGTGCACTAATTGCGATGTATTTATACACATAGAATGAATCATATGTCGTGCACTAATTACGATGTATTTATACACATAGAATGAATCATATGTCGTGCACTAATTATGATGTATTTATACACATAGAATGAATCATATGTCGTGCACTAATTACGATGTATTTATACACATAGAATGAATCATATGTCATGCACTAATTGCGATGTATTTATACACATAGAATGAATCATGTCATGCACTAATTGCGATGTATTTATACACATAGAATGAATCATATGTCATGCACTAATTGCGATGTATTTATACACATAGAATGAATCATATGTCATGCACTAATTGCGATGTATTTATACACATAGAATGAATCATATGTCATGCACTAATTGCGATGTATTTATACACATAGAATGAATCATATGTCATGCACTAATTACGATGTATTTATACACATAGAATGAATCATATGTCATGCACTAATTACGATGTATTTATACACATATAATTAATCAAGGAGAGATATCTTTTGATATGAATTTATTTCAGTAAATTTGGGTATACACAGAATTTTTATGCTTGAAAAGTATAACTTAAAAACACTAAGTATACTATATATATATATATATATATATATATATATATATATATATATATATATATATATATATATATATAAACGATTGTACAGCAGCTGTTGTGCATCTTAAAAATTCTTATAAGAGAGGGATATATGTGCCATGGGAAGCCGTGGTAATGGCGGGTATTTGTGCATTCCGCGTTCTTCCTCCTCCCCTCCACCCCCCCCCCCTCCGAGTCAATAGATAACTATAATAATTCCTGCACAATTGACCCCACCGCAGAAGACCTTTATCTCCTCCTACTTCGTTAGCATATTTCAATTAGCATTTTGATTCAGATTTCTTAATTAATTTTTCAAGTATGATAGTCCATGTGACATTGGGTTTAACCTAAACATTTAAAAACATTCGGACCTTAATTGTTTTTAATGCTGATGCTAAAAAGTTACTATATAATTTAACTAAAATTACTGTCAGTTGTCAAAGTGTCTGAGGTGTATGCAGTTAATTAGGTCTTATCAGCAATCATTGCTGACATATAACTGGTCAGTTCGTAGTTGTGGCAGATAGGTAGGTGGAGTGTCGGCATGAGGCTTGTTGGGTCAGTGGGGGTACCAATAACCCATGCCAATTTAAGTAAAAAGACGATTAATCTGTAACCCTGAAACCCGTGCACAACCTCTTGCATGTCGTCATATTCAAGGGAAAAAAAGATACTTAGAGACAGGTCCCAGCGTTACATCAGAATAAGATGAAGATCTGCGATTTAATTTCTGTTCGAATGAGGAAAATAACGGCATGGGAGGATTGGATTTATATGCTATAAATACCATTTTTTAACGTTTACATCCACTTTAGCCGCTCACTGTGAACTTATCTGATATTGACATCAAATTTACCTATTATATCTTAAGCTTGTAGTTTTTCCACCTATTTCTAACAAATGTAAAACTTCTGCGATGTCTGTCACCCGATAACCTTTGACCCATGGGAGCTTCCATGCGCTCTGATGATTAGACCAACAATCTTTTCTCCGCAACTTTTTCGCTCACCTAGCTGAATTTACGGTATAGTCCTTCGTCCGTACACAATTGCTATTTACAATTTCTTAAAAACTGCTTGACCAGTTTGCACGTGCTTTTACAGGAAGCATTCTGACATGAAGGCCTTTCATATTTGTTGAACGGATGCCGATCTGTCATCCAATATGGCTACTGTTACTAAAAATATAGAAAAACCTTAAACAACTTCTTCTACAAAAAATGCTCAACAGAATTTTCCCAAATTTGACAGAAAGCATCTGGGCATGAAGGCCTTTCCAGTTTGTAACAAAATGCCGATCCGACATCAAATATGGTCGCCATTACCAAAAATAGAAAAACATTTCAACAATTTCTCAAACAAACTGGTCTGACCTACCTTTCCGACGAATTGAAAGCTTAGAATGTAACCAAACTGAATCAATATTCATGGAATAATAAACGAGTCTGTGGTTTTCTATGTTCCTAGCGATCCCCAAGCTTAGCAAATGCTGTCTTTGATGCTGATGTAGAAATCAAATTAAATACAAGGTTTGCAAAGTATGAAAATGTATGTATAGTAGGTGATCTCAACTATGATCTCTTAAATACGGAAAGAGTCAAACCTTACCATCAATCTTTAATACTTTCAATTTAACTAATGTCATAGGGAACCCTACTTGCTATGCTAAAGACTGCTCCCCTTTCCTAATAGATATTATTGCTACTAACAATCCAAACTTCTTTTGTCATAGGTTAAATTTCGAATGTGGCGTGAGTGACTGACATCACGTGGTAGCCACATCACTAAAAGCATATTATTTTTCAAACAGACATGAGAAAACAATTTTTTTTTACGAGAAACATTTCCTTGATGATGTTAATAAAATACCATTTCATGTCATTCACATATTTGATAATATTGATCATAAATATTGGGCATATGAAATGCTACTAATGGAGGTCATTGATAATCATGCTCCGAAAAGCAAATATATCCCCCCCCCCCAAGACCGCCCACCCCCACACACACATGAACAGTGAACTTAGAAAGGCAATATATAAAAAGCATATGGCCCATAACAAATTTAAACAATATAAAACTAAACTTACAAAAAAAAACACAGAGAAATTCTGTTATAAAAGGCCTTGATACAAAGAAATCTACAGGCGTTGATAACATACCCCTAAACTGCTCAAATTATGCACACCAGTTTTATGCTGAGAAATGATCATACTTTTTAATACTTGTATTGACAAAGGAAAATTTTTCTAGATCGTCTTAAAGAAGCACAGGTAACCCCAGTTTACAAAACATCTGACCCTATAAATAAGGGCGACCATAGACCAGTCAGCAGTTGACCTTGCACTTCCAAAATGTTTGAAAGGCTTCTATGTAATCAGATCCGATTGCATTTTGATAATATCTTTCATAGCTTTCTATCTGGTTTTAGAAAAGGGTATGGATGTCAAACAACTGTACTGAAACTGGTGGAGGACTGGAGAGGCGCCCTGGACAATGGCTCCAATATGAGTGCAATACTAATGGACCTGTCTAAGGCCTTCGACAGTCTTCTGCACAGCCTCATCATCGAAAAAAAATGAAAGCCAATAACAATGATCTGAACTCAATCAAACTAATTGAAAATTATTTGTATAACCGAACAACGCGTTAAACTGAAATCCTCATATAGTAACTGGGATATAACCTTCAAAGGAGTACCGCAAGGCTCAATACTAGAACCTATGACATTGAATATTTTGTAATTAAGACATTTTCAACTTCACACAATAAACAACACTGTATAATTACGCTGATGACAACACCATATCTTACACCCATAAAGATCCAAATAATTTAATATCTGTTCTACAAAATGAGAGGAAGTTTATGACTGACAGGTTTGCAGCCAATGGGATCCACCCATAACACCTATTTTAATTACTCACCTTCTTATATATATGTATATATATATATATATATATATATATATATATATATATATATATATATATATATATATATATATGTATGTATGTATATATATATATATATATATATATATATATATATATATATATATATATATATATATATTTATATATATATATATATATATATATATATATATATATGTGTGTGTGTGTGTGTGTGTGTGTGTGTGTATGTATGTATGTATAACAACACAAAAATTGATAACGGCGCAAATACAAAACAGTTTCCCAACGTTTCGAGCTAAACAAGCTCTTCGTCAGGGGAAGAAACAATTTACATCCACAAAACAAACACTAAACATAAAAGCCAAGAGAACTTCTTGACTCCTACATGTTTCAATGACGGGGAAATACACAAACAAAGGATAAACAATAGAAGAAAGAAAGAAGACAAAATTAAAAAACGGTCTAAAGCGGGAAAACTATATATCTATTTTATGCTGCCATCAGCCCAGCAAAAGTTTAATTGTAACTTTTACCACCCTCATTCATGCATGTTATATAATGTTTTCATGTCATTTTATCTCCTGTTATCGTTGGCATTGTGTATGCTTTTATCAATAAAATTGATTGTCATATTCCCTACTTAAATTATTAAGTGTACTCCTTTCTGTGATGGGTTATATATGTCCATACCCAAAAAACCCTTTGTTTAATTGCATGTTATTTAATGTTGTATTGTCTTTTAGTCTGTTACCGTTGGTACTGTAATGTTTATACGTGTATTGTTTCACTGTAAATGTGTACTATCTCTGTACCTGTCTGTTGAATTATTAAATACTTTTGTTATGTCATGTCGAGAAAATAGCTCTTACAGAGCTAGTGTTTATGTATTTTACTGAGAGTACCGACGTTAAATAAAATTTCTTGTATCTTGTAATTTGATAAAAATTATACCCATCCGTCATCAAATATAGACGTCGTTACTAAAAATAGAATAACCTTTACATGACTTATTTTCAAAAACATGGATCAAACGTAACTTTCAAAATTGTGTATGCGCCATAAATCTTTGGTAACATAACCACAAGTTTTGGCGACAAATATTTTTTTTGTTTTTGTTGCTGTTATTTTATTTTTGTTTTGTAAAGAAGCTTTTACTGGAAGTCATATCGTAAAGAAGAAGTATTCATCGTTAGTTAAAAGTATCGATCACGCGCGTTAAGGAGTGACTTAGTTAAAAGTATCGATCACGCGCCTTAAGGAGTGACTTAGTTAAAAGTATCGATCACGCGCGTTAAGGAGTGACTTAGTTAAAAGTATCGATCACGCGCGTTAAGGAGTGACTTAGTTAAAAGTATCGATCACGCGCGTTAAGGAGTGACTTAGTTAAAAGTATCGATCACGCGCGTTAAGGAGTGACATAAGTGTTTTGTAAGATTATTACATATGTTTGTGCGACTGTCATTAGCGCTCTTGAATTCGACGAAATGTGACATATTTTAAAACATGTATGTAAAGCTTTCGATATTTTCAATCATAAAAATCCAGAGTGGCGGTATTAAAATGTTCAATCGATTACAACTATCTTTTCTGACCCATTATCTCTCTTTTTTGCTAAATACTGTTGTAACCAAGGAGTAAAACAACAAAAATTAATAAGTATCACATTTTGGCAACTTTAACAAATAAAACATACAAATCCACAGTTGCTTTAATTTTATATTTTACATCGATTTAAAAAGAAAATTTACCCCAACTATTACAAATTACTCTCGACGGCTGTTAGTTGTGCATATGATTTCATGCGCACATCTCACTCCAATTCTTGTACCCGATCCAGGAGGTGCTGCACTCGTTCCATCAAGCTGATCGCTTCGCTCGATTTCCCACTTTACGATGCTCTTACATTGTTCTTTTACACACGAGTCGACGATAAATGACAAGACTGAGTGAGTGAGTTTTACATTTACGTCGCTTTCGGTCCTTTTGCCATGTGCAACTTATAACAATGTGCTTACGGCGCATCATTTAGTTAATCATGTCCGAACGAGGTCAAGTTTGAAAAGGACATTCCGTAGGCGCAAAGCGGCAACGGATATGAGTTTGAAACGCCACTGACCTACTTTTAATAAAACCCTGCCCAGTTATCTAAGTCGGGTTGTCCCTAACGACCAATTATGTGTAAGCCACATATTTTAATTGTGCTAATCAATCTAGTTAAGATTTTTTTTTATTATTTACGTTCAAATTTGGGATTTTGTGTACATCGTGTACCTAATGTTTCCGAAAATGTAACCAATCCGTGGGATAAGTTACCCTTCTCAGTTGAGTGATCTAGTACATAATTTTATAGTTGTATTTTAGACGGTTCCTCAAAAAGGTCAAATTTGTAATATAAAAAGTTATGATCGAAAAGCTAAGTTCGAAAAGTTTCAAAAGCCAAATGGAAAACTCCATACAGTCAGGCAAGTTCGAGTAGCTTGTCGCTGGTGAGTTCTGCTCTTGGGGTCTTCTCCCAGACTTCCGTCTTCAGGCAGGCTTCCTCTACTCCAGCATTTTCTGTGTACAGCATTTCCTGTTGGTTTCCGCTCTTGGTGGGTGGTTGGCGATGATTTCACTGCCATACGCCAGGTTTCATCTCTGCGCTTGCTGTACGCCTCCCACCCGCTGCGCGTGGCTACTTTGTGTAGATTCCCTCAATGTTTATTTAACCGCGGTCCTTCCACTTGTAGTCCTAGACTTCGATGGGGGAGTAGGTTGATCATCTTTTGTGCCGTGTTGTCTCATATTCGCAGATAGTCCCGTGTTTTTTTTTTTTTTTTTTTTTTTTTTTTTTGTAGTAGTAGTAGTAGGATGATCTGTTCCTGCATGATCCAGCATGTGGCAAAGCATAGGTGGTCGCATCCCCTCCTCACTCTACATCAGCGGTGCGGCTCTGATGTTTAGTCTATGACTGCTGGCACGACTTGACTGACTGAATTTAAATTTACATCGTTTATCGAACGATTGGCTATGTACAATGGGCTAATTTACGCACGTCGCCCCTTCTTAATTACTCGTCAGATGAGTTGCCGGACTGCATACCCATCTGCCGCATTACTGCGTGCACGGCACGCTATTTAATTACATGTCTGGAGAGGCAGGCTGGACGGACTCGACAAAGGAGGTGCGAAGCGGAACGGAAGAAATGAAACGCCACGAACGTACAGGGTCAAACTCTGCCCAGCTAAGTCGGGCTATCCCTAACAACCAATTATGTGTTAGCCACATATTTGATTATGATAATCTTGTAAGTTCCAAATTTCTTTATTTATAAAATATATCCATTCAGATATGACTTTTGTGTTACCAATCCGTGAATACAAGTTACTCGTTTTCGTTTAGTATCATGCACATTTCTTCTCACTTCATAGTTATATTTTTAGACGGTGGTTCTAAATCAATAAAATGTGTGCTCTAATAGAGTATAATCGAAAGGAATTTTCAAAAATTCTAAAAGGAAAACCCCATACAGTCAGGCAATTTTGATCAGCGGGTCCCTGGCGACATCTCCTGGGGGTGGGTGCGTGCGACGAAAGCTCATCCCTCTTCAATTGTCAGCACCGCACTATTGATTTCGGTAATCGTCTCCAGTAACCGCTCACCTTTTCCAGTCCTCCTTCTGTTGTTATCTCTGGCTGGCCCTTGGGCTCCTGTCGGTAGCTCGCTCAATGGCTGCTCCAGTTGTTTATTTGTTTGTTCAGGTAGCTTCGATAGGCGGTGGGTCGAATGACTAAAGTAGGGCTGAAAGCACGGCAGACTCACCACCCAGATTTGAAGTCTCCCCCCCCCCCCCCTTTCATCTAGTGGCTCTATCCTACAACCAGCTTGTTCCTTCCCGGATTATACTGGGCGCCCACTTCCCTGCTACTGTTGGATGACTGGCCTCGTTATTATTTCAAGATGGCGTGCCTGTCTACGCACGAGATGGGTTGCTATGCACCAGCTTACACCAAGGTTTCGCCTCGCTGGCTTCATGGTGTCGACTCTGTCTTCCCTAACCTTTTATCCTCAACGGCTGGCATCTGACTGCTGGCACGACTTCTATATATCTATTTTTTTTATTTAAGTCGCGTTCGGCCATTTGGCATGACTTGTTTGTTGTTTGTTTGTTTGAATTAAAGTCGTGTGCGGCCATTCGGCCATGTACGACTATTTACCCCCACAGCGTGCGAAGCACGCAGTGTGGGGTTAAGTGTGCGCTGAGCACACTAAGATTATGGACAGGTGTGTTGTCAGTTTGCAACACACCTGACACATTACTGATTTTATACACCCCTCCATCGCAGCATGATTTCCCCACAATAAAGGAGGTTCATTGAAGGCGCGATGTTGGAGGGTGTGTACAAATTACTTAAATCTATACCTGTACATAGGAGTAGAAACACAATGTTTATTGCGGTCATATTTACACAGTTTTATCAATTTTCCTATTCTCCTATCAATTTTGAAATTTCGTGTACAAAATGTACGTATATTTTCCGAAAATAATGAATAAATTTTGGTTTAGGTAACCCATTCAATTTTTGTGATCTTAATCAGATATTATCAGGTTATCATTTGATTCGGCGGATAATTGATCATATTTGTGTTGAGATTTAGTTATATTCGAAAAGGTTTTTAAGCCAAAGTGAAAACCAATAGGCATTTTAAAAAAACTCCTTTTAGCCCTTAAAAGGACTGAGTGGCTTCAAGGAAACTTCTGCCGGAAAAAGGACTGCACGAGTTGCATGGGTGTCAGTCTATCTCTCTCTTTCGGGCTGTTTGGGTCTATGAAGTCTCCCATGTCGTAGTCTTTCATAGATGTTTCAAAAAGGTATCTCGCTCTCTCGAGTTCGTGGAATGATGCCAGGTTGTTACAGATACATATCGCTATCATTGCTGGACAGTCGGCATACTTTTTCCCCCATATTCGAAAAGACTCTGCTGCTTTTTTGACCCGTGTTTTGGTGACTTTCGATTGTCTGCCACCACGCACTTGTTGAATTTTAGACTGAATGACCAATTTAAAGTCTCCGATGAATTTTTTGGCTTTGGTCTTATCAAGCCATAAATTATTTTGCCCCATTTCATATGACATGTCATATAGAAATTGTCCAGCCTGATTCCTCACTTCGAGGTCACTCGGTTCCGGTGGTGGAGTTGGTTTTGAGGTGGGTGGGGGTGACTTGCACTCTTCTGCCGCTGCCTGTGTTTCCATCTGTTTTTCCGGGGTTATTTTTGCGACCTCGGTGTTTAAGAGGCTGGTGGTGGTGTGGGGGTAACTTGCGTTTCTTTTGTTTCCTTTGGTTTGATTCCCTCTGGAGTTTTCATCCTACGATCAACAATTGCATTTGGAGATGTTGTTGTTGTTGTGGTTTTTGTGGTAGGTGACGGTGTTTTGGTCGATGTTTCCTTGGGTTCCTTGGGAGGGGCAGGTTGCGTGGGTTGACTCTGCCTCTGTTGTGCGGAAGGCGTCTGCCTATAACGCTCCCACTGTGGATTTCTTCGTCATCCCTGTCCCGGTCTTCTGTTGGGTATGGGTATAATCCTTTCCCATGTACTTCTTTCAATTGGGTTTCTTCTTTCTTTTTCTTCCCAAATAAGGAGAAGCGTTGTTCTCTTCTCTTGAGCCCGAAGGCTCCACCCTGTTGCGACTTCGAGGCCTAAGCCTTTCAGAGCGTTCAGGGCGTGCGCAGGGATTAGTAATTCCGTCGCTAGCACTTTTGATACGTCTAGATACTTCTGTGTTCGCTGCTGACTAATGTTGGCACGACTTGAGAGAGAGATTTTGGATTAAAGACGTGTGCGACGAATTTCGTCATGTACGTCTAGTTAATGTACGCACGGCGTACTATTTAGTTGGTCACCAATGTGGTATTGTTATACCCCATTGGTGCACAAAGTGTGCGAAGCACACTTTGTGATTTATTTGTTACACCCCTCCATCGCTGCATGTTTTCCCCAAAAGTGGGGTTCATTGAAGGCGCGATACTTTTAGGAGAGTGTGCAACCTTTACTTTCCACCTGTACATAGGATTGGAACCTCAATGTTTTCAGGTTTTAATGCAATGCATGCACAGCATGCTAATATTCAGTGTGTCAGGAGCGAGGCAGGCGGCTTGGGTTCGGCAAGGGAGACACGAAGCGGAACGGAAGTACTGAAACGCCAGGACCGTGGAAGGTCAAATTCTGCCCAGTTAACTAAGTCGGGCTGTCCCTAATACCAATAAAGTGTTAGCCACTTGTTCAATTATGACAATGCTTCAAGTTACAAAGAATTTTTTTATTTAACGCGCTTATTCCAGTTTTTGTGAAAATTTTGTGTACTAAGTGTACATGTTATTTTCCAAAAGCAATACCAATCTTTGAGTAAGAATTACTCATATCATTTTCGTATCACGCACACTTCAATTTTGAGTAATAATTTTTAGACGGTGGTTCGAAATTGATCAAATTTGTGTTTTAAAAGAGTATAATCAAAAGGGGTTTTCGAAAATACCAAATTGAAAACCCCATTGATTCAGGCAATTATTTTAGCCCTTAAAAGGACTATTTTCAGCATTCTTCATACAGCAGCCTCGGGGGTCTTCTTCCCGTCTGCTGTATACCTCCAACCGCTGTGCCTTGCTGGATATGTGTTGGTCCCCGGTGGTGGTAGGTGGCGGGGTAACCACTCCCGCTCCTTGCCCTCTACGCCTTGCCTTACACTTCCAGCTCCGGACTTCAGGTTGGCGTCGCCTTTGTCTTTGTTGTTGTTGTTGTTGTTGTTGCTTTTGATGGGGGGTTAGGTTGGCTGCTGGGAAATAGCAGTGCGTCGAAATAGATGGTCCCCTGACTTCCGTAGTACGTAGTAGAGTGATCCTATCTGTCGTCGTTACTGCACAGCCCCCTACCCTCCTCATCTCTTGTAGCTGCATAGATTACTTGTTTTTCTGAGGAAAATACTTCATCTTGCTGCGCAGAACACTTGTTCTTCTGCGGAAAATACTGGTTATTCTGCGCTGTGCTGGTTTTAGTACAGATGGTCCCCTGACTTCCTATGTAGTAGAGTGATCCTAACTACACAACCCGCACGAGCTGTTAGACAAAGGCATGCGCCCCCCACAGCGGCTCCGGTCTCGATCTTCACCCTTCGAATGCTGGTGCCTGAATGTGAATGTGGCACGACTTGATGATGATGATGATTCTTGCATTTGCGTCGTGTTCGCCCTTCGGGCATGTACGACGAATTACCCCCGTTAGGGGGATTAAATATGTGATTTAACACATTTCTAGTTGGTCAGGTGTGTTAACAGTTCGTAACACACCTGACACTTACAGATGTACACCCCTCCAGCGCAGCATGATTCCCCTCTAAGAAGGTTAAAATGAATGCGCGCTATTGGAGAGTGAGTACATTTAACACACCCTACAGTCAATGCATGGTTGCCCCACGAAAGGGATCATTGAACGCACGAAATCGTAAGGTGTGTTGATATACCTGTACATAGGACTAGAACCACAATGTTTACAGGTATATGTGTGCGCATTGTAGCGCACGTTGTTGATTGAATTGCTTCAAGTTGGCAGTCAGGAGGGAACAGGCAGCACGGACTAGGCAAGCGAAAGCGCGAAGCGTGACGGAAGCTGAAACGCCAAGAACGTACATACATAATCAAATTCTGCCCTGTTAAACTAAGTCGGGCTGTCCCTAATACCAATTGTGTGTAAGCCACATATTGTAATTGCGGTCAAATTTAATCAGTTAAATCAAATTTTCCTATTGTCCTATCAATTTTGAAATTTCGTGTACATAGTGTACATATGTTTCCGAAAAAATGTAATAAATGAATTTGGGTTTAAGTAACCCTCTCAAATTTTTGTTCTTAATCCGATATTATCAAGTTAACATTGGATTCGGTGGATAATTGACCATATTTGTGTTAAGATTTAGTTGTATTCGAAAAGGTTTTCAAGCCAAAATGAAAACCGATAGGCAATTCGCCCCGTCCATAACAGGACTATTCGTTATCCTCCGGCGGTCGCAGGTATGGCCGTAGATCTTCCGGTGGCTCGAACTTTCGTCTGACTCTGTTTTTACATTTTTCCGGCGGGTCAAACAAGTCTGCCACCACAAGCTGTGAAAATGGTGCCCATAGCTTAACTGGAGGTGCTGAAATTTTGAACATTTCCATTGCGCAGTTCATCAGCAAAATTGCAAGTGGAATGGGGCATTCAGCAAATTTGTTCCCCATTTTCTTGATGTTATCTTTGGATTCTTTGATTTTTGGTAACTGTTTGTCCGAAATTTTTCCCCCTAGTTTTGACTGCTTGGCTACATCCAATATCGTTGTAAAATCAAAATGGAAATTTCGTGCTGTATGGCCAGTAGAGTCCTCCACAATGTTGACAATATCGTGTGGATCATATTGATTTATGAGCCAGTGGTCTGCATCGTGGATAAATTCATTTTCCCTCCTGGCTCTTTTCCTAGTCCATGTAATTTCTTCTAGCAGACCTTTCTCTTTCTCATCCTGTAGTTGTTGTTGCTTCTGTTGTTGTTGTTGTTGCTGTTTCTTCAGTTGTTGTTGTTGTTGTTTTTGACTCTTTTTTTCCTGGAGGGGAAGTTGCGGTTTGCTAGCTTCAGCTATTATCCGTTCCGGTTCATTGATTTTTTCCCGAGTCTGGGGTACCGGTTTTGGAGTTGAAGTATTGCTATGTTCAGATATTTTCCCCTTTGTTGCCTCTTGGATAATTACCTTTGGGGCCTCTTTTGATTTTCCCCTACTACTTTCCTCATTTCCCTGCCGAGCCCCTTGCTGCAGACTGCTTGTCGCAACTGGCTTAGGAATTTCTTTCCTAACTTCAATTGACGGACCTACAAGGTCTGATGTCGAAGTTGTTGTTGTTCTTCTTGAAGTAGGAAAGTCTGATGTGGAAGTTGTTGTTGTTCTTCTAATGGGAAAGTCAGATGTAGAAGTTGTTGTTGTTCTTCTAGTAGGTGGTACTATAGGTGGTACTATAGTTGGCCTTGGTTCCGTGGTAGGTACTGTTGACATTTCCTGTCGCTGATACGTGGCATGCGTCTGCCTAGAACGCCCCCACTGTTGATAATTCCATGCTCCACGTCCAGGCCTTCTGTAAGGGCCTCATCTTCTTCCTTCTGCTATATTTTCTTCCCAAATCAGGAGAAGAGTAGTCCTCTTCTCCTGAGCTCTAAGGCTCCACCCTGAGGCAACTGAAAGACCGATGCCATTCAGTGCACTCAGGGCCTTAGCTGGTATTATTTGCTCCATCGCTAGCGCTAGTGTTTAAAGTAACTGCTTCTATGCTCGCTGCCGACTTGGCACGACTTGTGAACGCGCCCCTTTATATGTTTGAAGCACGGATGTGAAGGAAAACATCCCAAACAAAATACAACCTTCACACAAAATATCAAAGGAAACAGAATTCGCGCGGGCCTAAAAGAAACCATTTTAAATTTTTTTTACATATGTTTACACAAGGGTAAGGAAGTCTTTATAGATACACTACTATACCCACACACAAACACATTATGCCCACACAAACACACATTTTTTTAAGGGAAGGGGTTTTTAAGTTTTTGGTGGGGAAAGACAAAGACATGCACAAACATACACAAAACATCAAACACAAATGTTTTGCCAATAGGATTAGTATGTCTCTTTTCTAGAGATTTGGGTGGCCCTGAAAAGTGTTTGGTTTGGTTTGGTCAGCGGTCCGGAGTTTTAACGTCTGGGAGGACGGCCCCGTCTCACCATCGCTTTCACCACAGCACAGAAACGTTTTTATGTGAAGGAGAAGGAGAACTCCTCCGTCTGCATCTTACATTCCACTTCTCCGTCTTGCTGTTGTTGCTGCTGCTGCCGCTGTTGCTGTTGTTGTTGTTGTTGTTGTTGTTGCCTCTGCTGATGTCTTTGCCTCTGCTCCCAGTCGTTTTCCTTAATAATTTCCTCGCGCAGGACATCTTCTGCTAAGTCCTGCGCCACTTTCAAGAAGGTGACGTTCTCCATATTAGTGCGTTTCTATCAGGTGATGCCTGACCCCGTGTATGTGCACCATAGCTTCACTTAATCGGGCAATCTTCGAGGTCATGTTGTTGACGAGTCAACGATGGTGGCCAGGCTGGTGAACGTACCGCTTTATATGCTTGAAGAACGGACATAATGGTAAACATTCCTTCTTTTCGGTACGCGAACGTGAAGGAAAACACGTCAAAGATCGATAGAGAGAAACGTAAAAGAACATGTTCATAAATTTTGTTTTAAAAAAAAACACAAAAAAACAAGACAACACCATTTTATTTTCAAAATCAAAATGTTTAATAATAATAAGAAGAAGCTTCTCTAACTCAAATACAAACAAACAAACAAACAAACAGTATTAAACATGAACGTATTTACAAGGTTGACAAATCTGTGAAGTCAAACTTGACTTCCAGTGATCTAAGGCACCGTCATTTTGCCTTCGATGCACACTTAGTTTAAGAGCTAAAGACAAGAGATAACCATAATGTTCACAAAACCATCTTTCTATTTAATCATCATTTCTAAAGTGCTCACGATCAAAACAAGTCACTAAATATTCTAAGGTAAATCCACACAGTAAAGTACACACAATATTGTCCACACACTATGGAATCTGATCCTTGTAATCTCACATTATTGAATCGAGTGCATACAACATTTCTTCTCATAAAGTAAATGATGTCGTCTTCTTATAGAGGTAACCCATAAAAATCAAAATAGTCCACATTGTGATCGTTGGGAAATTAGACAGCTATTCAATGGGTTCCCGGTCAATGACTGTCGTCTGTGTTGATGACATAAGCTTGAACCTCTTTAGCTTTGCTATGTGGAAGTTCATCTTTAACACACACCACAGGATTCCAAGAAGCTCTGTAGGAACTGTGAGTCAGCATGTAATAAAATTCCCAGGTATCATTCTTTTTGTTTTGTTTTTTCTCAGGTAATGATAAGTCATCAATTCACACCTGACTTTTTCCTTGAAAAGTTCTGTCAAGTTAGTCGATGATCCACGGGCAGTCTCATTGCTCTGTTACAAGAGAGATTTGATGCGTTTGGTCTCCAGAGAAGTCAATGGAGGTAAGGAATTGGCACACAAGTCTTTATACCACTTTCTCAAAATCTTCTCTTCTGAGATGAGAGACAATGCCTCTTCCAGATACTCTTCCATATTTTCTTCTTGACTGATCATCATACATTTGTCGTGTTGTTTCTGACTAGGATGATCGATTTGACATCCATAACAAAATTTATCTGGTCAAGCCTGTAACTCTTTCACCCAAGTCACGAGCAAAACAGGAAACTAAATGTTGTTCTTGTCTGACCATCTTGACATCATGACTGTATTTTTGTCTTTTTCTTGTTCTGGATCAAAACAGCCTCATCGTCTCTCTCCATAGGTTCTTCGTGTTCCATATATTTTCTTCTAATAGTGTAGAATCACTTCTCTCACACTGCTGATTTCCAGAGTATTGTCATATCCTGCATACAAGATGACGTTCACTGTGTTGACTACTGCAAACTGAAATTCCACGCGAAGTTGGCCTGATTTTATAGGGTGGAAATGTCCCTCGATGCTGCCTTGGTCTGGAGTGAAATCAAATCCGCACAAAGCATATCCTCCTGCATAACCGTCGTACGAAATGCCTTGGCTGCTGTTGGTACCTAACTGTTCTATGGTTTCAAACAGTGTCAAGTAAGATCTCAAGTACTTTTTCTGGGCAAAGCTAGGTTCAACGGGTCTGGTACATAACGTCTGGCCATCACGAGTTAATTCTATCTTGGACACGTTGAAGTGTTGGAACTCGAAAGGATGTTTATCGATGGCTCCGTTGAGGACCGCATTGCTGACGATGCCAATGAGCAAACGTTTGGGTAGTTGTCCTTGGAAAACATGCTTTTCGAGTTTGGGTCGGAGTCCAGAAGCGATGGTGAAGGTTTTTACTTCCACTCCTCGTAGAGGATACTTGGATGTCGTTTTACTCAAAAAAACTTCCACACGGAGCAAATAAAGTCTGGCTTCTTCGATGATGGTTTTGTACTAGTTAGCATTAGCCATCAAATATAACACGGTACTACTTCGATTCAGTCTCAGGGGTACATCCACTCCATTCAACAAATACTGGTCTTGCAACCACATGTCCAAATGCAAACGATCCATCAGTTCTAAACTGCGTCCTTGTTTGATTTTCTTTTGGCCATCATTAAATCCCACATTGTGAGGATCGTCATCTGCTGTCAACGCTGTGTCGTTAAACTTGTCCAATGTGTCAGGTTTCCATACCAGGGAAGCATCCAGATGTATGTTCGTGATTTCTTTTCCGTACGTCAAGACATTTTCCAGGTACGCTTGGTAAGGGTAAGTATCCATGCTGTCGCTGACCAGTTTGTTATTCAAGTACAAATCCACTTCGCTGAACAACGAATGCATGAAATTGTTCACGGGAGCTACTCTGGCATCAACGCCTGTATTGATGTTATCCACTTTGAGAACTTTGACTTTCAGGTACAAGTGACTGCTATTCAGATCGATGTAATCTTCTGTTTTCCTTTGATCTCAAATTCGATAGGAGCTGAGGTAGTCAAAGACGACACAGGATAAAATTCTACCTATTGGAATTTTTGCATCGTCATCATCGTGGATGGCATGGCGAACAGATCGAGTTCTGACTTGGAACATAATTTGCAGGAATCTCAGTGCATCGTTTTCCTTTCTTCTGTTAGTAATCAAACACACCCCATTCTCTGACAGGTCATGTTCTCCTTTACTTTTTTTTTCTTTTTCTTCTGAACAACGTGTTTATGAGATCTGAGGAGGTTTCAACGTCTCTTTCTGCCTCGTCCTTCCTGTGGTGTAGAGGAAGAAGTAATACCTTGGGCAGAAGTGTGAAGCGAATTTATAGGGGTGTCACGGCGACCCAAAAGGTCTTTTCCAGTTTGAAGCAACCCATTTTTTATTGCTTTCATGAAGGCTTGTTTTGGACTTTGTTTGTCAATAAGTACGTTTTGAAGCAATTCTTTTCCTTGCGTCAAAGCGGCATCTTTTAAAGCATACAATCCTCGAATCACCATTGGTTTTAAGATGGGTGCTACCGTACGAGAAAGCTGATATTTTAACATATCTCCTACACCATGTCCTCTTTGTCGAGTGACTCATTGGTACACAGGATACATTTGTTACAATTTACTGGAGAATCGTTTTCGAAAAAATGTTGTTTCGCCATGACTTTACCTTTTGAGAATAGAATATTGTGTCCAAGATCTCCTTTTATACTAATGTTGACACTGTCAAAATACGATTTACTGACAAGAAGATAATGAGAATATACAAATTCTCGGTGAATGTGATACGTGTTTCCACCTTCCTCGTAAGCAGCGAAGGTAGAATCCGCTTTGAAAGGAATACCTCTGAGTAACGGAGCGGCTGTGTTTCCCCTCACGTTGTACTAGACCACATCTGAGTACACAAACAATAAATTTAGTCCTTCGTTCAATTCGACATAGCAACGTAAATACTTGAAGAATCGATCATTGTTGTAAACGTCTTTCATAGGAGCCTGAGCAGTGTATCCACCCAAAATAGAAACAAACCAGGACAAAATGTAATTGACATTATTTTGCCTTCCGAAAAATGCATTTTCAAGACGATGAGCAATTTTATGGTGCTCGATTAGTACACTTTGCAAGCTTTCTCCAGGGCTTTGCTAAACTGATCGTTAAAAATAGCCTCAATCGTTTTTAACAGATGTTGAGCATTAAAATAATATCCAACAGGAATTCTCATGGTATAGGTGGTCAATGAAGGATTGGTAAGTGATGGTTTTTGGATTCGTAATAACCAGGAACACTTTTGTCAAACTGTTCTTCAACTTGTTCGTTCAGGATATTGACGATGAAAGTGTTTTGACCTTCGTTGATATTGAGGGCTTGCGTGGGATGAATGATTTCTACCAAAGCGACTTCCCAATGAGCTTCGTGATCCAATTGTGTGGACTAAGGTAATTTGGCCGTGAAACACCATAAGGTATAGTTGGGAAACACATTCGTAGAACTGTCACTCGATAAGGCTAAATAAAAATTGGTTATTCATAGTTAGATGATTTTGGTTTCTGAGGAGTCACTCGATGTCAAAGGAGAATGATTTGATTTTCCAAATGTTCCAAAAGAGGGCTATTGTAGTGACTGGAAGAATTGTTGCGGTGGTGATTGGCATTGACTGCTAAGCTACCGTTGTTGTTGTTACTCTCCATAGTATATTTCAACGACGTATTGGGAAGAAGATTACCGTTACCAATACAACTGCTGAGTAAAATTGTCCACAATTGTTTGCCTTCTTGTTGCAAATTGGTAATATCTGTTCCAGTGACACAATACACCACAAAGATTTTGCAGAAAAGGACGATTTGAGTTTTAGGAACACGTTCTCCACACCACACCCATAGAGGTTGTTTTTGTAATTCTTGACGAAAATAGGAATATTTTATTCAGTAATATCAGCCACCTGCCCAAATAACATACATACATATCAAACAAACAAACACATCAGGTGAGCATAACAAGTTCAAGTACAGTAAGTGTAAGTACATACTTTTTCATAATTCTTTTCTCCCTGCTAAAGAGTACACACTTACAAACTGATACAATAGTTTCTCTGTGATTACTTCTCAATGCATCGCAAAATTTCTCTTCACGTGGGTTCAAATACAGAAACAAAGGTAAATACTTCACACGAATGTCTGTCAATCTTGGACAACAGCAAATAAAATGATATTCTGTTTCCACAATATTAAGATCGCAGTATGGACAGAGTCTATCTTCATATTTCAGTTTCTCAATGCGTCCCGAATTAACATTAACATCAAGTAACCAGCCCTTCAATTTACAGTATATATTCCTAAAAATAGGCTTGTCTGAAGCAGAGCAAATAATCTTCAACACATAAGCCGGTCTTTAATATCCAGTATACTCTCAGTCTGTCCATGCTATTTTCATCTGCATGCCAATTTTTTGTGTCTATATCTTTATATCTAGTCTTTATTAAGTTCATAAAAGTCTCCTTGTTCCCCACACCTTGGTTTTATCATGCCTCACCAAAACCATAACTCAATAAAAAAATTTCTTATCATTAGGACCCCAAATTCTAGAGCTACTACTTATACCCTCAAGCCAAGAGAGTTGCATTTTATAACACAATTTGGGCAATCGATTACTAGTATCTGACATTTCAAGTAGTTTCAACCAATATTTAATTGGTCTGGCAATATATACAGATTTAAGAGAGTTACGGCCTAATTCTCCCCGCACAAAACAGTTATGACTCGATTTACCTAACTCTAAGACATATTTACAAAAATTATCATGCACCCATTCTACATCATGGGCTTCACTAAAGCCCAATACTTCAGAAGCATAAGTCAAAATAGGTAAATTGTAGTGCCAAAAAGTTTAAAGAAAATATTTACAGACAATTTTCCAAATTTAATCAATTTAGTTTTTTTCAGAGCATGCGCTGCCTCAGATGCTGTTCTGCTAATGTTTTTGACATTTGTTCCAAACTCCCCTTGACGAGAAAACATCCCCTAAGTATTTATAATAAGAACTAACCTTAAGTTTCTATTCCACAAACTACAATTTTTCATAACCTCTTAAATTACCGCCCTTTCGGAAAACCTCTACCTCAGTTTTATCTAGACTTATCTTAAGTTTCCAATAGTCACAGTATTGGATAAGTCTATCTAATAAACGTTGCATTTAAAATTGCTGTATCGGCCAGTAATACAAGATCATCTGCATAAAGCATAAAAAAAGCTTCAGCACATTTTCTATGTCAATTCTACTGTTATCATCAGAAAGTGTACTTTGCAGGAGAAAATCAGTGGTGGCAATATGCAGCCTGTCTCACAACAATTGGACACTGAAAGATATCACTTAATCCACTCGATGTTCTTACACAAACACTGACGTCTGCATACATTGCTGGCAACATTTTCAGCATCTTTGTACTTAAGTTACATACATTAAGCTTATACTAAAGAGCTTCCCTATCGATTTTATCAAAGGCCTTCTCAAAGTCTAAAAAATGCACAAAAAAATCTGCCCTTTTTCCCCCTTAAATATTTCCAAATAATAGTATTTAGAACATATATGTTATATACAGTACTGTAACCTCTTCTAAACCCAGCTTGTTCTTCACCTAGTATATGATTTTCTTCTACTCATTGTGTGACCCTCTTATTGAGAATATTAGTAAAAACTTTACTCATAACTGGTAACAGACTTATTCCTCTGTAATTATTCGGGTCATTTTGGTTACCCTTTTTAAGAAGTGGAACAATTGTAGCTATACACCAGTCTTTTGGAAAGTATGAGGCATTAAACATTACATTAAACAAATATGTGAGTAATGGTACAATGTAATTTTCAGATGCTTTTAAAATTTCACAGTTTATACCATCACATCCTGGAGCTTTCCCTGGTTATATCATGTATTGCTTTCCTGAAGAGAGGAACTCTGAGAATGAGAGGTAGCTACTGTATTTAATGGTAGCTGCTGTATTTTTTTAGTTGATGACTTGTGAAGCGGCAATCTAAGATTCAAAACTAGGTGGATATCCTTTCCAACGTACTTTCACTTCATCAGGTCAACGTTTGCCCACTTTACCTGATCTTCGATCGAGAATGCTTTCGATATCGTAAACCTTGTGCTCTTTTTTGGTCACTAGTTGTAACTCAGGCAAATGAAATGTTCCTTTTAACACTTATCCGTTCATGTATTCCAATTTCTAGACAGGAGGATCACGTCCACGTACTTGTCCAGTGGCAGAAAACAATTCGGTGGTCCAGTTAGGAAAATAATCTTTGTCAAAAGTGCTTTTGGTTTTTCCAATGCGAACCCAACCTCCAGTATTTAACACCACTTCTTTCTTTGGGGTGGGAGGTGACATTCTATACAATCGATCAAACACAAACACTTCGTTTTCAGGGGTCACTTCTTCGGGTGCACATCCAATGCTTCGGTGGTTCTGGTTTGACTTCTGTCTTCACTTCTTTCGTTTTCTCTTCTGATGGCAAGGGTGTGGACATCATCTTTTTGATCCAACTAATTCTTGATTTAGGTGTTGTTAACTTGCTTATTTTTTATCTGGTGGAGTTCGAAACTCTTCTTTTTTTTCTTCCTCTGTAATCCCTGTAGCCATGTCTGTCAACGTCTAGGGAGCTGTTGCTACTTTATGTTTTAGAGTTGTTTATCTGAAGCTTTCTGGTGAAACAGTTGAAGACTTTGCAATACTTGGCCGTACCGTTGTGTTTTTTCTGTTTCTGACAAATCGCTTCGATCCATCAGTGATTGCAATTCTTGTTGTAACTGTGACACTCGGTGAGATTAGGATTCGGAGGTAAAAGAGGTATCCGTTGTTCGTACCAACCCATCGTTGGTATGGAACTAAAGTGAGTTTTCGTCCTTCCATGAGATCCAAAGGTATAAGTGTGCTCTCTTTCCATAAAATGGTGTCCTTCTTATCTTCTTTTTTTCCTCCTTATCTCACAACTCCTCCTAAATGTGGTCCAGCAATCGATCCTAACAAAGGAGCAGCCACTTTTAACAACGGTCCTATCAGCATGGGTCGAAATCCTCCTAGTTGAATAAGAATTTTTCTTTTTTACTGATGGGTATTTACTTTTTCACCATTTGGTGAAGAACGTTCCAATATTTTCCTAATCGTTTGTTTCTGTATCTTGGACAAAGGTTCCGTTCCTTTCAAAACGTTTAAACAACAATCACACACGCTATCGAAGATTTCTTTGGGTGCTTTTTGAATGATTTGTTTTCGCATGGGAGGATTGGATTTAGTCAGGACTGACAAAGCATCCCAATGTTTAGCTAAACGAGGAGGGAGTCCCTATCTTTTGCCTTTCTTGGAAGACAGTTATCTCTTGGGACGATGAGAAGAATGGTGTGCACTTCTTGGTGACATCTTTTGTTTCAGGAGCAAAAACACTGAAGTGAATCTTATCACACACTTCTTTTTTATATTGGAATTCGTCTCCACTGATGGTCAGTACGACTTTCCAACTTCATTATGGGCACCTCTCAACTATGAGGTGCTTTCAACGGACTAAATCGTGTCAGTACTTGTTCGGATAAATCCAGTAAACTTTGTAACACCCCTGTTCTGTCTTGCACTTTTGTTTTAGGAGGCCACATTTTTTAGCTGCAGCAGCAGTTGAAAGAGCAGTAGAATACGTTGTCGGAGAAGGAGAAGTTCCTTTATAAATGGGTTTCCATTTTTGCATCAAATTTGGAAACACGGGTCTTAAATCAGGCATCATAATGAACGGCGAATAAGAAGTAAAATTAGCAGGAGGAGACACCGTCACCGAGCGGCGTGGTTTTCTGGAATACGTGCGCGTCCTATCAGCAGTACCTCTCTTTCTGGTAGGAGATGTTTTTTTCTTGGGACTTTTCTTCTTGGGGCTTTTCTTTTTCTTGTGTGATCTAGCTGTTGCTGTGTGTTGCTGTCTTGGTAAAATTGGCTCTTTTCTTCGTTTTAGCTTGGGTATTAGGATCCCATTTTAAAGGGAACGAATAATGACACCACCTAAGGAGCCACTTCCACCAGATTTCAATTTGATTTTTTTTTGTTGCGTATCGACTCTTGGATCTGCTAGTTGTGACAGCGCTACTTTATGTTTTTCGAAAAAGCGTTTGGTTTGATGGGGTATGTGAATGATCCCTTGAAGTAATTGACCATCGTAAAACTTCTTTGAGACTGGCTTCTAACAAATGTGCACAGACTTCGGCATTTTTTTCGCGACTGATGCCATACAGTGCACGAATCAGTTTGGCAGGAGCATGAGATTGAAAAGAGATAATGTTGAATACTGTTTGAAAGAAAAGAAGTGTAGGATGTTTTTATAGTTTTTCTACTTCAGATAGACGCCAAAGGAGACGTGTAAATGACAGGACCTCCTTCTTGGCACCAATGGTGGAACAAATTGGTACGAAATCTCAAATAATCGGGAGTGGTGGGTTTTAAATCGATGAGTAAATACGCATGAGGTGTTTGAGTGGCATCGTCGTACGCATAATTCAGCCACGGTATTCCTAACTGTTTGGCTAACACTTGCACTTGAGATTTGTATCTTGGACTTTAAACAATAGCACATAATGGGCATTGAGACTGATGGTGCGATGTGCTTTACTTTGTTGAAAGAAATTTGAGTAATGTAAATAATACTGGCATTACGATGAAGTCCTGTTCGTGTAAACCAAAGCTTAATTGCTTCTTCGTCCTCCCCTAACATGTCATCGAAGATGACAAAATATCTTTGACTAAAGTCTAACACGATCCCATCGTCTTCGCGAGGAATGCCGTCTACAAACGAAATGGATTCTCCTTGCCTTTCGTAGAGTAATGTGTAAGCTGATTGCCACTCTTTGTAACACCACACGATACGTTGGGGTGGACGTTCAAACAAGAGTGATTTGTGGTCAATGAAACGTTTGACAAATTCGGTTTTGCCTGAACCACTGGGTCCAGCAATCAACACGTTAAAGGGATGGCGAAGATACAAGGCCTCTCAACTTTGACGATCTAACTTTTCGTCAATCACTTTGAGAACAGAGGAGGAGGAAGAGGAGGAGGAGGATGCAGCCATAACTATGGTGTTGATAAAAGTTTGACAAGTTTGAGGAAGAGGAGGAGGAGGATGCAGCCATACCCGTGATGTTGAGAATTCTGAGATTACCATTAACGACACAAGACATTTTATACATTTAATACTCGTTTAATGTTTTTCAAAAAGTGTGAGAAAAAAAACATTTATTTTTTAAGAATTAAAACACGAAAACACATAAGGTATATATGACTCCGTACATCAATGAGGCACAAATTAAAATGACCAAAGCTGCATATAAACAAGAAAGTGTACAATATTCTCGATCTATGTGTGTCTTATAAAATCTACGTACACGCCCTGGTTCTCTAATAGTCTCTGTGAAATTCAGTGTCTCTAATTTCTCCGAGAATGTTATTTCTTCCTCATTCTTTACTATTAGTACAATGCTACTACCCTCATGGACTTGTAATATTTCTTCCTCTGTTTCAGGTTCTTCTTCCACTGTTTCTAAAATTGTTTTTAATTTCACTTTCACTTCTGACTTTTCTTCTTGCACTGACTCTAAGTTAACTTTTACTTTTCTTGGATTAGTGACACACAATGTCTTTCGCATAGTTAGCCACTTCTTATTTACAAGCATCGAGGCCAAGACTTTTCCAGTCACGTACATCTTTCCAGTCCTAAATTTAGTGGTGTAAGCAACGCGCTATATACACTTCTTGGTAAGTATGAAGCGTGGATAAAGTTTGAAGAATGTCTTCTTCACACGGAGGTACACAAATTGTTTTCATTACTATTCTGAACACATTTAACACCATTTGTCTTTCGTGCACAGATGAAACATTTTGGTGGGCATGTCTTTGTTGCATGCACTGTTCATAAATGGTCCACAACGAATTTCCTGGGAAACGAAATCCGAGAAAAGTAGTCACTAACACACACACCACACGTCGTCCAAAATTCAATGAAGTCGTATGAGGTGGAAACAGTTCTTGTAAAAGGGTTTGGTAATCCTCTAAGCCCTGAACACTGTCATTGACTTCTTTCCACGCAATTTGTTGCAATACTGTAGACAAAAGTCGTGGCAAGGTAAGCTTTTATATTAGTCCTTCACAGGAATGCCTTTCCTATTTTTTTTTTTTTTTTTGGAGTGAATAGTGTAGTGTATTCGTATAAAAACGGAATTTGCAGGTAAATCTGGTAAATTTGGAAGGAAATATAAATTTGTCTAACTGACGATCACATTGCACCCATCGTACAGATGTGTAGTCTTCAGGTAGCAATGATGATTTTAAACGTTTTTGGTAATTCTGTTGTAAGTCTTCGCCGTCTGGTATTCTACAAAATATTTGAACATTGTAAGTAGAAATAATAGAATCGAGGCACTTCTGGGTTATGGGTAGTTGATCAATGTCTAGCCATTTATACAATTTAGCAGCGATCAACCCTTTTACAACATTCAGATACCACTGGTAATTTAAAAATCTATGTTCTTTCGGATGCAGTTGTTCTTTGCGTTTCACTTTAATCTTGACAAACTGTCTGTAAATGTGTTCTAGTAGCTCAGAAGGCAGACTACGAATTCTGTCTTCTAAAGTATCCGACATGAGGATCATATTATTTTGGACCGATCAAAGGAAGGTAGCGACAGCGCGGAGACCATCAGGCATGTTTCAGGTAAGCTGTCTTTATACTTCCATTCGTGAAGTGTCACACCACAACTGAAACACTGTACTTTATCTCCTTCTCCCAAGTAGACAAATCCGGCTCTGGCTAAACCTTTGGGAGTAGGTCCTTCCAGATATGTAGGCCATTTCCCTTTTAACGTCTGGAATCGACTTTCAAGGTTACAAAAATTATGCAAAGCTACAGGAAACGCGTATTCTTCTTTCATTGGTACATCTTGATGAGCTAGTGGTGTCCAGAGTTTTTTGCAACTGCATGGATGAGATCCGTATGTAGGTACACTCACGGCATCACTTTCACCAGTAAAGCAGACAGATAGAGCGGTAAGGCACACGAACGGCATCACATTCGATAGTAGAGGAGCTACAAGGTCGCGCTGCATCGCTGATGTCGCAGAGTGCAGCATCGCTCTCATCGCAAGGCACAGCATTGCACTCGAGTACATTAACAAACTTGGAGTCTTCAGTGGGTCCCTCACTTATTTCCTGTGTCGAATTAGTCAGTATCAGTGAAAGTGTTCTGGCCTCAGAATTGAACTTGGAGTTCATAGTGGGCCCCTCACTCGGTTGCTGCGTTGAATTATTCATCATCTTTCTCGGTCGACGTATTTATTCACAATGAAGTGTTTGTCTTGGAATATTTCCCTTATTATATTGGAGCTCAGCGGGTCCGTACGGTAAAGTGTTGTGGTCTGGAAGTCGCACTCGTTTCTGGTACACAATTTGATAGACTTTTTCTAAAGGTCGACTGACGATTTGGTGGTTTTGCAAACTTACAATTTTATGTGGATCTAATGTTTGCACGCGAAAGTCTTGATCTTGTTCGTACTGTAACGCTTTTTTCAAGACATCAAAGTTGACTACTTGACTCAATCGATAGTTCAGTGTCAGTCGTTTGACTTTGCATTTGGTATGATTTTCTCCCTGTTGGTCTCTGTATAGGTATTCATAATTTATGAGGCCACCGCTAGCAAAACTGACAACAGTGTCTGCACACGTATAGCATAAAGGAAGCATCAGCTTTCCTTGGCAATGATGTGGTAAGACGGGATAGTACAAGTGAGTTGGAAGTAAGACTTTGCATTTTATCATTTCTTCGTATTGGCGAATGTGTTCCACGTAGATTTGTTATGTAAACAGGGTGGCCGGTAGGAAATCGAACACATTTGGACACCCAAGGATACAAAGAACACACATCGATGTATTTGATTTCTTCTCCTTGAGATTCGTCTACGTCGTACAGCAAGCGTGTCGCATTGGTTTGTCCTCCAATCAAACTGACGTGTGGATTCAAATGTTCGATGTCTACCATGTCGTTACTTTCGGCAATGCCTGTAAATTCTGGATCGGTTTTGAAACGTCGATCGTACTCATGCTCCCACATTTCTACCACTTGGTATCCTTGTCTTTCTAACCTCAGGCGTCGTTGGTATGTTTAATCGTACAGCTCTTCCATGGTGAACTCTGAGAAAGGACTTTTTAGGTTTCGTTGAGGAAAACACGTAGGGTATCTGTGAAATAAACATCCCTGGAATTCGTAGACGATCTGGGAGTTTACTAAATGCCAACCATCCACAGAAAGACTTCCAATTTTCTTGCCACCATCGTTTCTAGCATGTTGTATCCATGTGTCGTCACTTTCACACAAGTAATGCAGCCAGCGCAAAGCTTTTGCGGACTATTGACCGCTGATAGAGGGATAGGATTGAGGATTTATGATGGCTAGTTTGTTCTCAGGCATGAACTTCTTTCGATAGACTAATCCACACGCTTTAGCGATGGTAGAAGCTTCCTTCAAAGGATCGATACCTTCGTAATCCAGAAATAATTGTCGAAATTATCCACAGCAACGGCGTAAAATGTCCACATCGGATTGGCAATATTTCAACATTTCTCCTTGAAAGTCAAACGGGTTTGAAGAGTGAGTTTGTTATCAAGCGTAGAATGCTTCTCGCTGTTCTGTGTGCTTACCGTCAGGGTCGTAATAGTGAACGTCACGCAAATTCGGGAGCACAGCGTGTTGATTAGCTTCGGTATTGAAAAAGTGTGGAAAATAGCCTTTGCCCATTTCTGTCATTCCGAACATTTTAGGCATTCTACTCAAAGGCGTGGTTAAACAACTCATGGAATCTTTAAACTGTACTTGTCCCACTTTCATGTAGATGAGTTTGGTTCCGTCCATTGTGACTATTGGAAAAAAAGATAAAATCCAATTTTTTAAATGTAGCATTGATGTTCAAACTCCACGATTTGGTCACAAAAACGGCATCTTATCTTTCCGGGAGAAACGTGATACTTGTGGTTATTGGTTCGAATAAGATGTCTACAAGTGGAGCACAGTCTCAATATTTTCCAAGCACTTTTCTGTTGGTTAACTTGTTTCATGCAATGTTGTTCGTAACAAGATGGGCTGACAACGTTTCGCTTCCAAGTTGGGCAATGAATTCGATTTTTTCCTTCAGGAATGCGTGGTTTGGACGCTAAAGAGCACCGTCATCTCTCCGCAATAAATGTGTTGGTCATTTCTCACAATAGTAAGCGTATCTAAGAAATCCTGTGGTACTAGTAAGAGCATCGAAATGCTCTTGATTATGGTACACATGAATGTATTTTCCATCCGGGTCCTCGAACCTTTCAACGTATAGCTAGGAGCCAAGACGTCTTGAAGTTTTTGCATTTCAGGAATGCCACACACGGTCTCTTTCGAAATGCCTGCCTGCTGTAACAGGAGTTCTGCTTCTCTTCGTTGTTTGGCTCTATCTGATTGTCGAATGCTCTTCCATTCCACTGTCTCGTTCTTCTCGGCGTACGTTCGCTCCATGACGATGGCACGGGCTAAGCCCATCTGGTCTTGTGAGTTGTTAATTTGGACAATACTGCGTTTGCTGGTGCGAATGTCATCCACCAATAACACTTTTCTGCGTGGTGCGCTACCTCGGGGAGGTGAAACGTGGGTCATGTGAAGAGTGACTTTTCCATCGGTCGTGTTAAACTCGTCATTGGATTGTTAAACATGTTGAATTTTGTCAATGACTTTGGAAAGTGTTAATTCTGCCGGTGTACCAAACTCGATCCAAATAGGAGACTTCAAAAAGTCGTGATGGAAGGAGAGTCTCAAATGATCGTCCTCTTTACCGTGGCATTTTCGTTTCAGTGTCTCTAACAAGGAATACCACAAATCGGTAATGAAACCTGTTGCTTTCTCTGTTGGCACTTCAGGTTTGAACTCTTTAAATTTTACCGTGTAGGTGTAAGCCGTGGTTCTTAATTGTCTGGAAGTCACTTTTTGGGTGTCTCGAATGTGAAAATAAGTTTCGGGAGCTACTGAACGACTTTCTTTCTTGGTGAATCTGGGCTGTCTCTGTCTTGTGGTAGAGGAGGTAGAGGGTGTTGGTTCAGGCTTACTCATATCGTCTTCGAAATCACTAGCACGCACTTTGGCTAACACTTCAGTTAGCGTATGAGGCGATATCGAAAGTCGTTGACGTCCCCTCTTGGTTTCTTCTTCTGGTTTCTTCTCAGCAAAGTGTGATCGTTTCATCTTGATTCCAAACTTTGATTTGACTAAGTTTTACACACTTGATCCCTATGGAGAGAGCTTCTCACCCTAAGAGTATGTAATTCATTCAGCTTTCAGACTGTGAAGAAGAAGACAATGGAAGAGTCAGAACAGATTATCCTTCTCGTCAGAGATTCACATCAACAGATCTCTCCTGTCATCAGAAATTTAGAGAGAGTCATTCGAAAGTATACTTCCAATAAGACTACGGACTACTCCACTCGAGATAAAAGTCAAGATACTTGCTATGTCTGCCAGGAAAAAGGACATTGGGCTCCAGAATGTCCACAACGTCAAAGCAAAGGAAAGACGGGAGAAAAGAGAGACAAAAGTAAAGATACCTGTTATCATTGTCAATTAAAAGGACACTGATCTTCAGAGTGTCCCAAGAAAAAATAGAACAAGCAGAAGAAGCGAGAGAATGAGCGTTCTTCAGAAACAGAAGAAGAAGAAGAAGAACACATACCTGTCAAGAAATGCAAGAAGGCAAGACAACTAGAAGACAATGAAGAGGAATAATCCATGCTGGTGAAGAAATGAATTAAAAGAGACAGACAGTGAAGGAAAAAAAAAAAAAAGAAAGAAATGGACTTATTTGATGTGTTATGAAATTTTCATTGTGATTCTGATTCAAAAGAGAATATACCATAGAAAATGTAAGTGTCTCTTTGTCTTGATTTTTTTTAGCTTTTAGAATGGATAAGAGACTTAAACACACTCACACACGCACACCATAAAATCATGGGAAATGGATTTAAGTTTTACTTAATTTGGCAATCATTGAGTAGTATCTCTTTTCTAGGAAATATAGGGGCCCTGAAAAGGAACGTTGGCATTTTGGTTTGTTTAATTTTTTTTTAAATTAAAAAAAAAAAAACAACTTATGGGCTTGACATCATCAGCTTTAACCGTCTCAATCCCTCTCCACGACCAAGTCCTACTGCTCATCCTGTTGCCGCTGATGCTGCTTTGGTAGTGATAGTATTAACTGCTGTTACTGGTGCTGACATCTCAGGGGCGGTGAGAGTGGATGTAGTGATAGAAGGTTGTTAAGAAATCTTGGCACGTGGAGGTCTCTTTCTCTTGGGTTGAGCTAAAGAAGTCTGATACATTTGTCTCAGATACGTTAACTCCGACAAAATGTCTTGTAGCAGACACACCGTTTTGTTTTCACTCCCTTCCCTCCATCCTTCACAATTCAAAATTTTCCTCTTCTCTTCTTCTTCTTCTCATTTTCTTTTTTCCTTTTCTTGCTGTTGTTGAATAAATGCTTCTTCTGCTTCTTTCTGTCATTGCAACAAATTCTCCAATTCTTCCTTCTGCCTCTTTCTGAAATCATCCACCAATGGTAACGATGGAGAAAGAGGTGAAGCTAGTACAGACAAACATTCTTGCCGAGACGACAGAAAATCAGCCAAAGCTAAATTAAAGTCATCTTCTTCTGGAAGAAGAATACTGGTTACAGTTGCATTACCAGTCGTAGTCATCGCACTATCACTCCGAGTATACGAGGTATCCGCAGCAGGCGCACCCCAATACATTGTCTTCATTGTTTCAGCGATAGGTATGGTATTCAAACTGTGCCGCAATGGTCAACCACAGGAACGCTGGTGCACCTATATATGAAATGTGACGTCACGCGTCCGCTCTCTTCTGATCGGAAGAGATACCACACGCTCTGACTGAATTTTGTGACGCGCGTTTGGATTGGTGAAACATTCAATCCGTTTCGATCCGGTCTTAGGCTATATATATATATATATATATATATATATATATATATATATATATATATATATATATATATATATATATATATATATATATATATAGCTTTGTCACATTGTTTCACCTGTTCTCAAGACAACTCAACCAAGATGTGGGTAAAACAATGCCTCCAAAGCAAGGAGTGGGGAGCACAGGTGCAAAGCTAACCATCTGAATATCGCTCACAAAACCAAGGAAAGAGAGCATCGTGAGCAACATAGAGGAGATACATGAAGGGAGAGTGTTGAAAGTAGCTGTGATAGGGAGGGACGGTAGTTCTGGAGAATACTACATGCGGAGGGTTGAAAAAACCCAATATTCATTTTCATTCATCATTTAATCACCATACATCTTACATCAAGGTACCATTTCTTTACTCATTGCACATTGTCACATTCATATTAGCTATTTACTAACCAAATTTGCCTTCACATTGCTTTCTTTCACGATAAGATAATTTACAATAACAATTGTTAGAGAAGCTATGATGGCGACAGGAAACGCAGTCGCCCCAGATAAATTAAGTACATACTTCAAGACCCATATAGAGGCAGGGGGAGAAATTAGCCCTGTAAATTTTCTAATCGCGGACAGAAAAGAAGGGGCACAAACTATCAATGTAAGTGCTGTTCCTAGAGAAGAACAATTATGAGGGGCGGATATCTTGAATGGCCTAGAAGCAAAAGGCCGGAATATGTCTAGAATCCAGGGTCTTCAAAACCTAGGTCAAGGTCATTTTCTAATTATTCCCAAGGAGAATAAAGAATTACTGCCACTGGGGCCCATGATACTAATGGGAAAAGTAGTATAAACTGAAATATCACTGTCCATAAGGAGAGAGATAGAACGAAAATATGTGACAATATGTATCTCGTACTTTCCACTAGAAATACCCGATAAAACCCTGATTGACAAAATAGAACAAACATTTAACACAAAGAGATATGACCATACAACAGGATCGTACAAATCGTACCCTGAGATTATCAATGGGTACGACTGTTTCAAATTCCAAAGGGGGATGAAACAAGAATCTCGATTTCCTTTTACTGTATTGGCTTCAAGGTACGGACGTGGTACCCAGGATGTATCCATTATCGTCCGTGTTTCAAATGTGGGCTAACAGGGCATACACCTTATGTGTGTAATACTCAGCAACCGTCCAACAAATATAGAGACCGGAGCTACGCCGAGCATGTCCGAACCACCCCATACCAAAATCACAATGAAGGAGAAGACGGGGATTTAGAAGGATACAATAAGACAATCAGGGGTGCATACAGTACATATTGTAACTACGCCCCCTACATGTCAAAGAACCACAGAAGAATATGTCTTGCCTGTAACTGTACAAACACTACCAGAAACAGAATTTATAATGCCAAGAAAAACTTCGCAAATAACATGGGAAAAGGAATATTTTGAATGGAACCAAACAAGTACAAGCAACACCTTCCAAATCCTGAGAGAGGCACTGGAAACAGACCATAGAGAGAACGAATCTAGAGAGCAACAGCGTAGAGAGGGGGGGGGGGGATAAAGGAACACCACCACAGAATATTAGAGGAAAATGCAAATACCAGTGCCAGACACAGACCCAGACCCAGACAAGAACAAAAAAGACATGAAATCGAGGAAACAAAGGAAAAAGTAAAAACAATTGAGTTAGAGGGAACAATAGGAGATTTCTTTTAAGTGAGAATTAGTACTGTCAGACACAAAGAAAAAGGAAGAGGGGGAATTAACAGAAAGTGACAGCCCAGACCTGAAAAGAAAGGGAGAAACCACTTCAACTTTCATGCTACAGGCGATGATCAAAGAAAAGCAAAAAGAAAAGAGGAAAGAAGAACAGCAAAAATAAAATATAGGACAGAAAATCGAAGGCTATATTACTAAATAGAATAAACAAAATTGAAGACAATATCCAATTTCCGTGGGCTAATTTATACATATATTGGTTGAACACTGTTTAAAAATTAAACCAGAAATTTACTATAACAATAGACTATCGAAATCTATTGAAATATATTCAAGACACAAGACATATAAGGATCTGATCTTAGAATTTAGAGAGAATAAGGAAATATGGAAAACTGAATCTGTGAAGGAGATATATAAAATAACCAGAAACATAAATATACAAAAAGATAAAATTGAGATTATATTGTCACAGCTTAAATGTCCAGAAATATGGAAAATCTGGGGAACAATGAAAATCAAAAATAAAATATGTAAAATATTCTTGTATCTAAATAATGTGTGGCTGACAGGGCAAGTGGCAAAAAAGAAAGAAAAAATTCCCTTTATACCAATATATCCTAAGTGCCAAAATGGACAATTTACAAAAACACATGATTTTGCAATGTAATATGTATGAGAAAGAAAGAGAAGAGATTAAACTAGGTATTATTAAAGAATATGGAAAAATCGAACCTGATAACCTTTTGTATCTTAACAATATGACAAACTATATAATATATAATAACAGTCTTTATTGTTAACATTATGGATACAAATACAGGAGAATTCAAACAACATCGATAATATATATATGGAAACAATAATAACTAATACCTTATGAGTCCAATATAATACAACTATAATAAATTAATAATCGAGAGAGGCAGCAAAGAGGAGGAGAAGGTCAGCTAAACCCTCCCTAATAGTGGGAGGGTACCTCGATAGGGATCTGACTAACCACTCCTCAGAGCTCGCATATTGTCCCCTCCCCCTTAAATAAGAGAGAGAGACAAGACTACTCGACAATAATAGACTAACCAAAAAATAAGGAGAACTCGCAGATATTAATATAATTCTAACAACACAGATATGGACAACAATAAACAAACAAATAAAAAAATACAGGGGAGTTGTATGCCCCTCAAGTAAAAAATGAGGAAGGTGTGATTCCAATGCTATCAGGCTCACACGAGGTAGTACCGATCACACCGGAGTTTCTGAAACGAGGGCATAATACACACTAACATAACAAAAACATAAAGACGGGGGGAGAAACAATATTATAAATACTAAAACTGCGAGAAAACTCCTGACTCCAATCACACAAGCACACACAACAAAATATACTATCCTTTATCTACTTTGTGTTTTACTACACTTAAATTTTTCTCTCCATTTCCAATTCTTTACGACTCGAACTAATACTCAAAAAAGAAGCTGATTAATAAGTCAATTACTGTCGAGTGTGGGGAAATGGGACATTTATGCTTACCTCACAAAGGGGTAGGCACGTGATCCGAAATGGCCCTCTCACCCCGCTCTCTCCCCGCCCCCCCCCCCCACCACCACACACACAGACAGGAAATACTTACAAGAAATAAGTCTAAAAAAGTAATATATCTAATAGAAATTGCGAGTTAAACATAGTAAAGCCTCGGGGATGGGAATATCAGACCTCTTAAGGGCCGTGGTACCAGGTTGGCGCTCATCCAACTCACTTTCTCATACTAAAACTGTTCAACCCCTTACTTCTTTTCATTCCGTCATTGACAACTTTCGGAAAAGTAGTTGTGTTATTGTTATGTATATTGAATTTATAATATGTGTCCATGAGGTAAGTTGTACTTTAGTCATTTTGTAAACAACATATTTACTGCATTGAGTTCAAGGTCAGTCTTGTTTACATAGCATTTAACAATTAGATTGGAATTGTCCATATCTTGATGTTAGAAAAATCAGGTACGCACAGGAAATTTCCATTAGAGTTACTCATATTCTAGAATATTCTGTCAGGTGACTTATCCTTATATTTATACAAGTTTGGTAAACAAGATTTCATTCCTATACTAAACTTCATATTATTAAGATCAGTCTATTAAGGAATTTATTTTAGTAATCAGATGTTACAGTTGTGAAAATCAGAGCAAATTCAGAGAGAGGATTTATTTATTTGAAATATTCGTTGGAATTACTAAAAATGCTCATTCTCATTTTTATTTAATACTTGGCTTTGGGATTTATGTGAATTCATTCAAAGATATTCTGGATTACATAATTTAGGCATATCATGACATTCAAGACTACTGACACATCAGAACATTCAAGACTACTAGCACATCAGGACATTCAAGGCTACTGGAATTCATTCGGAACATTCTATATTTAGGACTTGTGATTATGACACTTAGGATTATTTGATATTTGGACTTTAATTCACGTTTTTGTAAGTGTCTTTTTTAATTTTCACTTTAATTGTTTAGAAATAAATGTACTTACATTGTGTTGGTTCATTTTCTTTCTGTTACAGTATTTTAAGACCTAGAGTCGTAACAGTTATCTTTTTGTTTTATTTTATAATAAATAAGTAACAACTATAACAATACTTGATTTATAAAAGCTAGTCCATACCAATATACAATGGTATAGCATACGACAAAACATATATAGCATACACATATATAACACACACTGGACGAATGTAGATCAATGGCAAGGAACACTAAAACAAGTAAATATAATATGGCAAGGAAACCATCCGAAAGGTGTAATGCCTAAAGAGGGGAGTACGAGCCATAAAACAACCTCATTTAGACGAACGGAGCGAAAGGAATAGGGGCCCGGAAACGGGAACCTAAACAAGTACGCTCCATCGAAAAGAATAAAAACATGAACCCTAATGAAAACAATTAAATGAAAAAATTTCTTCAAAATCCTATTTGAATTTTTTCATACCCACAACAACAGACCTTTGGGGAAACTTACATATATAAAAATCTTTATAATTCTTTCGGCACAAAAGAGGGTCACCTTAAAGGCCTCTTAGCTAAACATAGCTAGAGAGGTCCGAGAGGTGTCCACACACACACACAAATCCACACACACACACACACACACACACACACAAAGGGTAAAACTAGAGCCATCGACCGTCATTTCCAACATGCTGTTCGACCCAGACTACCTAGTCTATGTGAAGGCATCATCGGCCATCACCACAGCTATCTGGAAGAGAAGTGTGTATGTTGAAAGGCAGGGGTGTCTGAAGAGAATATTAGTTTATAGACCGGCAGTGCGAAGAAGTTTGAGGAGAAGAACAGTGAAGCGGTGTGGTATATGTTAACCCTCTTCTTTGGCTAACAACTCCAACTGCAGTTTTCAGGGCCACCCAGATCTCCAGAAAAGAGAGATACTAATCGTATTTGCCAAAAAAACAAAAAAAAAAAAAAAAAACAAAAAAAAAACATTGTGTCTGTTTTGTACGTTTTTTTAAATTATGTGTTTGTGTATGTCTTTCACAAAAAACTAAATCCTAAAACATCTTCTCTCTTTTGTGTGATAGTATCTTTGTACATAAGGGTAAAGTAGTGTGTCTATAAACGCTTCCTACCCTTGTATGTGATAGCTCGTTTGTTTGTTTGTGTGTAAGAGTGTCTGTCTCTTTCATCCCCCTTCTTTTACATCCTACCCCTTTTCTCGTGTGATAGTGTGTTTGTATGTATGTAAGTAAGTATAGCGTGTGCGTGTATAAACAATCCTACCCTTTTCGTTCGTTAGTATATGTGGTGTGTTTTTGGATTGTAGATCGAAATTTTAATATTACTATTCCCGGATGACCCCATGAATATTTTTTACCCCATGTTAAACCTATAAACCATTTTAACATTGGATTTCCCGTATGACTCTGTAAACACTTTTGGCTCTATAATACCAACCCCGTGTTAAACCTATAAACCATTTTAACATTGGATTTCCCGTATGACTCTGTAATCACTTTTGACCCTATAATACCAACCCCGTGTTAAACCTATTGACCATTTTAACATTGGATTTCTCGAATGACCCCTAAGTGTCCCCCACATGTTAACCTATGGGCAATGATAATTCTCGTATGACGCCCTATAGCCCACTACACTACTATCCAGAGATAGCACTTTCCGCTCTATTTGGTGCATATTTGTAATTCTCTCTCTTTCTCTCTCTCCAAACACAAACACACACACACACACACACACACACACACACACACACACACACACACACACAAACATAAATATATGTGTGTATACCATCAGCATAAACAGTTACATATAATTTTACATGAATTTAAATGAAGCAAATAGGCAGCATGTGCATAAGAAGAACTATATAAAAAATCTGTTTTAAGAAGCATGCATAAAGGTTTGCCAATCAGAAATTAAGACTTAAGTAAAAGCTATTTGTACACTGCACACAATGCCACTCCAACGTTTGATAAATTTCATACAATCATTGAAAGAAGCAGCTGTTCTTTTCCTTATTATGGTCCGTTTTGAAGTTTATAATTAAATCAGATCATAGATACAATTTAATCTAAGTTTTAAAAACGTTATATTTAAAAATATTTCCCACAGCTGGCTGTTACATTGCTGTTAGTTACAGTTCGTTACAATTTAATATCTAGCAGATCTTTGTGTTTCGATTAAATGACCGCTCCCTCAGGTTGCTTTGATTTTTGCGAGGGGGGTGAATGGAACAGCCAATATTTTGGTAGTATGGCGGACACTGTGGTCGAATGTAGGACACGATAGCATAACAAGTTGGAATCATGCCGCAACCACCACCCAGAAAGGTATGTAATGACTTAAAATGTGAAAGTTGGTCCACTTTAGTTGAAGATTCACATAATCGGATTTTTTAATTACATTACTTACTTTTAAATTTACAGGTGAAAGTGACGGCTGCTTTAAAGAATATACACAGCGAACAAGTGTCTAAAATACAAGCCAAACACCAACAAGAATGTGATCTGTTGGAAGACATCAGGTACACTTTCTTGCCATTTACTCCTACATGCTGTTAATTGCTGTAATTAATATTTAATTAGAGAACTGTCACATTTATATGTCAATTATTTAAAACCAACAGCATGTTGCCTTCAGCTGCGATCTTACAGGTGTCAACATTGAATGTAGTATTCCAATCTTCACTTTGTGTTAATGTTAATTGTTATAAAAGACACTCGAAAAGCTGGATGGAAAGAAACAAACATTTTTAGAAAGGGATCAAGTGCAAAAATGTAATATGAAAGTAATAGCTTTGCAAATTATATATATATATATATATATATATATATATATATATATATAGATATGTGTGTGTGTGTGTGTTATTTTTTTTTATATGCTATTAACATTCCAAATGTGCATATCAAAATTCAACAATCAATCGCTTTGACCAAAGATACAGTAAATTAGTTTTGCACTGAGGACATTGAGATTGAAGTACACAAACCTAGATTTTGAAGAACCAAAAACAGGACAACTTGGGATATGGTCATTTGGGGGAATGGACAATTCAAACTAACAACTGGGGAACAAAACAACTCGAACTGATCAATGTTGGAATAGTGATATTATCATATATGACCATCATGATGTATCATCATCAGATTTGGCAGTTCAAAAATATCAGCCAAAAAATATAGCTCTGCTTGATTTCATGGATGGGAGATACACACTCCACACCCCAGCACATGTATGTCAGTTTCCAATTCACTGCAATATAGTGTACTAATACAGAATAGCATGTTTACCATAATCAGCTGTGTTCTCGAAAATAGCACATAACATTCAGTCGATATGTATTTGTCAGAAATAAAAAGCAGCAGGCTATGGTCAGTGGAAGAAAGAAAAAACAAAGAAATTTTCAATGAGCTATAATCTTAGCACTTGGTCAAGTACTTATCTTCAGTGCGCTGGTTAAAATACCATTAGAATACTTCAAACAATGTGATATTGTTGTACCAATATCTTTAAAGAGAATAATTGGCGATATCATGATACAACTTTAGGCTCACAATAACATTACTACTGGGAACAGAAAAATTTAGGCTATGGTTGCTTGGGAAGAGGACAGACTTGGAGAATATAGTAACTGGAAAACAGGACAATTAAAACAAAGAACAACTGAGAAACAAAACAATTTTTACTGTATGACAACTGGGGGATAGGACAATTCATATTATATAACAGTATGACTATTCAGACTATGAACAATTGGGGAATAAGAGATTTCAGTCTGTAGTCAGGACAACACAGACTGATTAATTGGAAAAGAGGAAAACTTAGCCTGTGGAGCATTAAAACTGAGACTATATTGGGAGTTGTCCTGGGGAAAAGAACAACTCAGACCATGAAAAAAATGGGAATTGGACTACTCAGACTACTGTATATTGCAACTGAGGACAGGCTGCCTCGGACTTTGAACAATTGGGAAACAGGACAGACCAGACTGTGGGTAACTGGGGAACAAGACAAGTCACACTTTATAGCAACTTGGTAACAGGAACTGCAATAACTGGGGAACGAATTTCATAGCAACTGAAGAACAGAAACTTCAGACTTCGGGACATCAGGGGAAATAAATAACTCAGACTATTCACAACTATGAACAGACAACACCAGTGCTCAAAATTAATCCACTATCCCACAGTTAGTGATTTTGCTGATGGGTCACTAAAACCCACCCATCACTAATCCATTAGAGCAGTTAAAAGTACCGCTGGTCACTATCATAACAACTTATTGTGTTAATTGAGTAACTACCAACATCCAGCACTTCACGAGGTACAATAAATGCTTGCAGTGCAAATGGACAGGAGTTAAACAACTCATCCACTCATGAAGCAAATTAGTGTGATTATTGACAAAACAGTCTTCATGCACATGGAAGTATCTTGTCGTACTGCCCCCAAGCACAGATTTCATTACTGATGATAGTGAAAGGTATATGGTCTCAGGCTAGTATTGACTAATTGGAAATGGTCACATTGGTCAACTCAACAAATAATCCAGAATTATACAGAACAATGTGTTAATATATTTATATCATCGTTGATAAACATTCAGTGCGATGTGCAGTGACAATTGTAAACATGTGGAAGTATTTGCAAGGTGCGCAGCAGCCACCAAAATGGCATAAATTAGATGATGACAAGAGAGGTTGCAATTTTTATTTGGGGCCCATAGGATTGGAAAAATTGCTTGCAATCAGACTGGCAAATTTTCAGTACAAGAAAATGAAGATGGCTGGTATCTCCTAGAACTTATTTTTATTTGTATAGTGAATTTTGTCAGTTTTGATCTTTAAAATAAAGCTAAAAGTATTTCATGAATAATGTAATTTAGGTATTTCCCTTTCTTTGTCTGAATTGGGAATTTCAGGTCAAATTGGGAAAATAAACATCCTTTTGGGATTGGGATTAGGGTCCATATTTGGCTGCACAATTGACCCAGGAAAATCGCTGAAAGCATATATCGTAGTCCAAGTTGCCATTTAAAACCACCAGAGATGTGTCTTTTATCTTAGAGTCAGACTCCTCAGTATAGTGTTTAAGTGTGTTGTGTGTTGACTTGGACTTGATTGTCCATGACTGGAGTTGTCCAACAGCCTTAGAGAGTGAAGAAGAGAGTTTCAGATTTGAATGCAAAGTGGAAAAGAAAATTTGTTGTTTCTTTTTCTTCCATGCCTCCTTCAGGCATTTATCAGTATGAATTGGTAAGTGATGTGGCCTATTCCAGTGATTGATAGCTCCATTTGAACCCCAATTTTGTTTCTAAAGCTCCAGAAGTTTGTTTTAAATATAAACTCAGAGTGATAATCATTATTATCTTTCTTCAGTTTTGGATTTTTTTTCTTCTTTTTTACGTATACAATGCATTGATCGTCTGCAAAGTCTCCTCAGTTGGATCCATGAGGATTAAAACAGGCAGTAATTTTATGCCTACTGTCCTTGAGATTTTACATTATGTTCCCATGCAGTGGTTAATTATGGGTAATTGTGCTATTACTTGTCCCAGACATAAGTATTTTCTGTACATTTTCCAAAATTTTAAGGTGAAATAAACTATCACGCCCAGGAAGTGAAAGGGAGGTTGTGGGTGAGAGAACTGGTACAGATGACTTGTGCACTGTTGGTATAAGAATAGCTGGTATAAACAGGGAATTCACAGAAATCTAAAGAAGAAATGATGTAGAAAATGACTAACATTGCACCAGAAGTCATAACTTGACAAGAAAATCTCCTTGTCACAACAATAGTACTTATTCATCTAGTGCAATTTTCTAAAACACCATAAAATCAGATGAAACAGCAATAAAGTTTGTACTCTCTATTTACATGTACATCAGGAAGTTTATGTATCATTATGACTAAGCTAGACATGTCTAGTTATTCATTCTGATTCAGAATTAAAGCATTGTATTGTTTTATTAAGAAATAAACAATAATGACCTTCTGTCTGAAAAGTGAAATGTAAATGGTCAATTAGTCAATTTTTGGAATTATCAATCAGCAGTGAATTTACACCTGTCTTTTTATAGAAATCTCCTGTTAAATAGCAGCAGCTGATTAGTGTAGCTTAGACTGATGTTGGTGTAGATTAGTGTAGCTTAGACTGATGTTGGTGTAGATTAGTGTAGCTTAGACTGATGTTGGTGTAGATTAGTGTAGCTTAGACTGATGTTGGTGTAGATTAGTGTAGCTTAGACTGATGTTGGTGTAGATTAGTGTAGCTTAGACTGATGTTGGTTGGCTGATTAGTGTAGCTTAGACTGATGTTGGTTGTTTTTTTAAAAAACTACTTTTAAGATATTATTGGCTATATCATGCAGAGGAAATGGAAGCTTAGTGCCTTTCCCAGGACACAAACAGGCAGCCAAACCTGGGTGGGTATTGAACCCACAACCCTTGGATTGTGAGTCTGATGCTCTACCAACTGAGCTACTGTGGCTTCCAACTTACACTTAATCATATAAGTAAGAGTGCCATAAAGCACATTACCTGAACTCTGACTATTCCTATTTAAGGATAAAGTGAGGCATTTGACTTCGGTTTCAAGACAGCTAATAGGTCCAAGATTCATGTTGATGGCCAACATTTTTCAATATGCAGAATCTTTGTTTAAAAAAAGAAGAAAAAAATAGGCTTATTCATTTATTGGCTTGGAAAGGTAACATTGGGCAAAAAATACAATTCCGCCATGCTGTCTTTCCATGTTTGCATGCACATGAATATGTATACATATTTGTATGCAAAAGGCACCTGTATATCATCAAACATTGACTGTAGAAACGATGGGTACTAAACCCATCTTACTCGAAGCATATCTCGCCATTTGAAGTTCATATCATTATTAACATTATCTATGCAAAGTAATCATATTTTGCCAGTGGCAGCACGAGGGGAGGGGGGAGGGCAATTGGCGCTGTGTGTGGGGGCCCAGTCCAGAACTTTCGTTTTTTTGCAGCTGTAACCAGGGTGTAGAGGCGAGGGGTTGGAGGTTGGCAACTGACATGAAAACTGTTCTCTGTGGCAAAGTAGGGGCACCAAAACGAATGTTGTCCCCAGGCGCCTTGGTAGGGACGCCACTAAAGAACATTGCCCCTGGGTGCCTCGAATCCTCGCACTGCCAATGTATTTTGCTCAACAGCTGTGGGGTAGACTCGTAGAAACGATGATTATTATGCCCTTGACTAGACAGACTTTATGTCGAATGATGCAGTGTCTATTCTAGGATGCACGATTGTGGGATTTGTGCTAATTTATAAAATATTCGCTCAAAAGAATCAACCGAATGCACGAAAATAACGCATTATATTGTCAAGATGTACCTTTAATTTTTCATTATAACCATCCTATATTCAGAAAATTCCACTTTTTTTACAGATTGAGGGTAGATTTTTTTCTCTATAAATTTTCAGTTCTAAAATAGACCCTGATGATGTCAATGAAAACTTAATTTCAAGAGTCTAATGTTTGCTTCCTGCTCCACAGGGACCATTTAATCAATATGCAAATATCTTTTGTTAGGTTTCTTGACAAAAGTGATTGATCACTACAACATGTAACTTTTCATTGGAATTTTTGTAGTAACATGATAATGAGCTAGCTATTTAAATGCTAGTTTTTAATGTGCTTGATTTCAGCCTCTTGGTGCTAAAGGGAATTGGAATACTCAGTCCGAATAAAACCAAAATCTTCTTATGATAAGTAGATCTGACAGGCATCAATAAATGTTCATGTTCAGCTGACTTTTGGAATTCCAGGTCAACTTAGTTTTAGTAACCTATGAGATAAAGTGTTTGTTTTTTAGCTCTACTGGTCATAGACCAGAAGAGCTTATGGGATGGTCTGTTGTCCGTCGTCTGTCTGTCCATTAGCACAAGTTTTTTTTATCACTACTCCTCCTAAACTACTTGGAGGATTGCCATGAAACTTTACACACACATTCATCTCATGGTCTAGTTGAGTCTAAATGAAAATGGTCGGACATCCAATGCGGCTGCATACAGTGGCAATCTTGAAAATCTTGTTATTGCTACTCCGCCTGAATGGATGGTCATATCAACAATGGGTTTTCACTAAAAGACTTCTTATTATGTCTAGTTGGTCCTAAATGAAAATGGTGCCGATCTGACATCCAAAATGGCCACCAAGGCAACCATCTTGAAAATGTTATCGCTTGTCCTCCTACATGGATGGTCATATCAACATAGGGTTTTCACCAGTGGACTTCTTATGATGTCTAGTTGGTCCTAAATGAAAATGGTGCCGATCTGATGTCCAATATGGCCATCATGGCAGCCATCTTGAAAATGTTATTGCTGCCCCTCCAACATGGATGGTCATATCAACATGTGGTTTTCACTAAAAGACTTCTCATGATGTCTAGTTGATCATAAATGAATATGGTGCCAATCGTTCTTCCAATATCGCTGCCATGATGACTGTCTTAAAAATCTTGTTGTCACTACTCCCCCTGAATGGATGGTCATTATGATATGGGGTTTTCACCAAAAGGCTTCTAATAATGTTTGCTGTATCCTAAATGAAAATTGTGCCAAGTTGACATCCAGTTTGTGTACTACAGCAGTTAATTTGAAAATATAGTTATTGCTGAAGAATATTTTAAGATGGTTTCAACACTCGACAGTTAAAAGGAAGAAATGGTCTTATCTTGAATTCCTGGAAATTATTTTTGCTCAGTAGAGCATCAGTCCTTTTGAGGGACTCTTGTTCTTGAGAGGGAGAGTTATCATTAGAAAAGTGTTCCAAATGACTTTTTGAACTTTCACAAATGTGAAAGTTGTAATCAGACTGGTGAATCAAAAGGTCAGCAGAATATGACCTTGTATCAGTGTCCATAAGATCTCCATTATGTCTGAGAGCTTGATTTTAATCTGATTGTTGAATGCTTGTCATTGTGGCACTGTAATAGATGTATGGTTTATAATCTTGTCATTTGCACTTTTTTTTAGCATACATGAAACAGCTTTTACTTTATAAAATACCAAACAATTTCAGGTTATTGAGAACTTTTATATTACTGACAGTCCAGGACTCTCATTGATCATGCAAGTTTGGCATTAGAATTTTCCAGTTCACCAATTTTTGTCACATAATATCCATTTATTTGGTTTACCAGAAAAGTGCTGCACTATGGAATTTTGCAATCTGGAATTTCTGATTTCACTTTCATCATTATCCATTATTCACCTGAATTTGACTTAATAATTCCTGCTTTCTTTAAAAAATTTTTTTTAAAAATAATAATTAAATTAGTAAATTCTGAATTGTGTATTTCTGCAAGTTTCTTCTTTCATAAATCAGTTCCCTTTCATTATGAATTCAACCTCAAAGAATAAAGGGCAGTTGACAGTCTTTTCACTTTAACTTGGCAGCTAACAAGGCAGATCTTGAAATTTTAAATTACCAAATTTATTGTTTTAATTGAATTTACTTGCCCTTTTAATATATTTTATATCCCATTGGTGACTTTGGCAATCAATAGCGCCAACATACACTCACATACAAAAAGTATTCAAGAACATGGCTGCCATTTTGTTACAGTTGAAGTGCATTTAGATTTTGTTGCAACTCTAATGATAAAAATAAAGGATGAGGTGATATAATTTGTGTTGCTGTTCATAGAAGGGTCAGGTGAAATAATTATCACTTCCTGTGAGTGTTGTCTGCTCTTGTTTACACTGAATATACAGTGATAAAAGCACAAAGGGAAAAAAGGGGTATGAACTCATTAGTGATGCTGAAAATATCACTGCAGATTTGTATCAGGATGGGACAAGTGTAACTGAAATCAGCAGAATATTGCAAAGGCCACAGAGTACCATTTCCAATTTGATTAAATAATTTGTAGTGTGTGATTCTATGGAAAATAGGTAGAGAAGTGGCAGGCCTCCATTAGTGACTGAAAGGGATTACAGTCAGTTGGAAATGCTTGTGAAATGAAACAGAAAAATAATTGCCAAATTTAATGAAAACAGACAAGTTCCTGTTGCTACACAAAGAGTTCAACATCATTTACATAGCTGTGGATTTAAACACCATGTTGCTAGGAAGAATATTGTAATAAGGGAGATAAATGATAAACAGTATATGGTATGGTCTCATGAGAAAAGAAGATGGGTAGTATCTGTACAATGGGACACACTGATATTTTCAAATGAAAGTCAGATAGTCATTGGAAATGATGAACCTGTTTATGTTTGGAGAAAGAGCAGCGAAGGTTGGAGGCCAGATTTGGTTCCCTCAAAGCACACTCAGAAATGTCAGGTTATGATATGGTGATGCATTTGTATTCACGGCATTGGTACATTAACAGGTGTAAACGGAAACATAAATGCCCAGAAATACCACAAGATTCTGGAGACCAATTTATGGCCTGTTCTGACTAGACATTTTCCAGACAATCTGTATTTTTTTCAGGACAATAACGTACCTGTTCATCAAGCTCAGATCATGTAAGAATATAAGACAAGAAATCATATAAAATGCTTCAGCTAGCCAGCACAATCACCTGATATTAACATAATAGAAAAATGTCTGGCAGTTTATTAAATGGAAACTTCAGAGTTGACTTCATTTGATAAATTCCAGTGACGATTTGTTCGGCAAGATTCAGCACATTTCCCCAAGCTATATTCAAAGTCTGTATAAATCTATCCCTTGAAAACCAATGCAAGTAATAGGACTGAAAGGACACCTGACAAAGTATTATTGTAAATTCTATAAATTTTTTTTATTTCTCTGTTTCCCATTTGAAGCCTTAAATTACCAATATGAAAGTCAGCTCTACTTTTCAGTGAAAACAAAATGGCAGTCATTTTACCAAATACTTTTTGTATGTGACTGTAGATCATGCACACATGAAATTCCATCTCAAAGTTCAAATCTTTTGAAACCTGTAACTTTAATTATAATAAAGCTAGACTTGTAGTACATGTACTTTAAATTTTTTATTTTGTCTATTTTTAAAACAAGCATGCCGAACTTCAGTGATATAGATGCACTCTGTATATCTTATCTGAATTTTGGATTCTGAGATTCAGTTTCAGTTTCATTAGTGAAAAGTTCTGAGAATAGACGGCATGCACCAGTTGTCACACAGATCTAGTTACTGCACAATCAGTGCTTATTCTTGATTCTGTGCAGTATTTTGAAACTGCAAAGTAAAAAATACCTAATGTATGGAACATCTTGTCTCAGAAACTTGGCATAAAACATGCACAGGATCAAGAGAAAGTAAAAATCATGCAGTAGCTGGTTCTGTATGGCAACTGGTGTTGACCCTTTACAGTACCAGAGCTACATGGAAAAACCAGCCTGTGACATTAGTTTAAATTTTGCCATTTCTGTCCTACTTTATATCATGTTCCATAATTTAACATGAAATATGATGGAAAAATGTAATTTATTGTGCAATTAAATGAAAAACTCGGTTGTAGACAAGTAGAAATTTCTCAGCTTTTTCTGCCCTGCAATTAGGATAATCCACTAGTTAGCATCATATTCATCAGATCCGACTTTAGGTAATGAGTTTTAAATATTTTGGTTCAATCTCTAAGGGGTGAAAATATGCATGAATATTACAACCATGTTTACATTCATGTAAATATCCACTCTACCTGCTCTGCAGTCCCCTGTTTCTGAATGGAAGATTCCATATTGCAACCAGAAAGTATCAAAGCCACTGTTCCCCAAGGATCAGTCCTTGGAACTCTGTTACTTCTTCTCTTCATAAATGATCTACCTGTCATTACAAGTGTATCAAATGTTGACCTTTTTGCTGATGATTCTACACTTCATTTGTCTGGATTCTCCATAAATGTTGTGCGGTCAAACTTATACAATGACTTGAACAAAATTGAAGATTGGTGTCACAAAAATGATACGCATATAAATGGAAATAAAACAAAATGTATGCTGATAACAACTTCACAATGAGAGGCACAATTAGACCAAACACATTTAGATTTAACCTTAAAAGGACATGAGATTGTGAATGTAGCAAGTCATAAACTTTTAGGTGTTCATGTGGACAGATTTCTACAATGGAATGATTAAGTTGACAAAGTATATAAAGCTGTAAATTAAAAAATTACATTACTTTTTAAGAAAAAGAAATGACTTCCTGTGGAAACAAGGATTCTCTATTATAATGCTTATATTTTGCCACTTTTTGACTATTGTGTCACTATTTGACTATTGTGTCACTATTTGGGGAAATTGTACTAAACACAATATTGACAGATTTTCAAAACTACAAAAAAGAGCAGCATGAATTATACTTGGAAAACCATTTGATGCACCAAGCAAGCCTCTCTTCCGTGAACTGAAATGGCTTGACTTATCTAAAAGGATTGATTACCAAAAAAGCATTTTAGTGTACAAGTCTCTTCAAGGAATTGCTCCACAATATCATCAGGAATTATTTGTAGCAAACTCATCTGAATATGGATTAAGATCTGTTCGTGATGGGAATCTTTGACTTCTCAAGCCAAAGTTAGAGACATTCAAAAAGTCTCTACAATATTCAGGTGCCATCATATGGAACAGTATTCCTCAAAACATCAAAAAGAGTGATAAAATTAAGTTATTTAAAGAAAAATGTTTTTCTTACATGTTTAATAATGTTTGATTATTGTCATAATACACAGACACTTTATATTATGTTGTAAATATTGTAAATAATTTTTCCACATTTTAAACAGAAGGCCTCAAGGGAGAGCAGTATTGTACTAATTGAGTTACCTTCTATAAATAAAGTATTATTATTATTATTATTATTATATACTGACTTCAAATATTATATAAACTGGCATGTTCTGTATACTTGGCAAAGTACATGCATGTAGAATGAAAACTCAGCAAAAGAATATCAAACCCATCATTGGAGATTTGCATTCCTCATATAGAACAAGTTGCCGAGATGAGGCTGTATTGTGGCAGTCGTGTATAGACATGCATACCTCCCTTAAGGTTGAATCGAGATCAGAGTGCATACCTTGCCAGTGACCTCTGACATTGGAAAACATTTTTGTTGAGTACATGTATATCAACTTCCACCCAGTGCAGCAGAAGTTGTTTGATGCAAATTTTATTAAGAAACTTGATGATATATACAACCAGGGAAAATCTTGGACTTTTTGAGGTAATGCAATTTATATAACAAGTTTTTATGCTATATTTTAAAGATGTTATATTTTTTACCTTTTTCTTTTCATTTATATACCTTTGAAAGAATGTTAACATCATCAACTTTTATCGTGAATTTACTACATGTTTACATTTATTTCAAAGTGTTCATCTTAATGAAATTTTTTGTGATTCGTTATCTTTTCATCTTTAAAACAACTTATAACTCATTAACTCTGGGAGATTTTTTTTATTTTTGCCTGAAATGGTGGTATGAAACATATTTTTTGGGTTACCTCTGAATTCAGCAAAACACATCTGCTTAAGAAAGTTTTTCGTTTAGCCGGATGCTTAGGTGTATCAGAAACATTGTAACATAAATTTCTTTGAAACCAGAACAACTAGTAGATTGAAAAATTAGTCCTTCCAACAAATGCTCTCTGGTGACAACTGAAACTTTACTAGCCATTGGACTATTGAAACTATGAAAACTACTTGTTCAACTGGAAATTTACTAGCCTCAGGCTAGTGGACTACTGCTAATTATATATATATATATATATATATATATATATATATATATATATATATATATATATATATATATATATATATATATATATATATATATGGGTGTACTTTAGATGAATATGTTTGCACCATAATAGCTAATTATATAACTGATTCTATTTATGTCACTATATTTAGGTTCACAAGACCAATTTATCAGTATTGATTTGGATTATTTTATCAGAAGTTCTGCATAAACACTGACAGTTCTGCATAGACACTGACAGTTATACATGGATGCTGACAGTTCTGCATGGACACTGACAGTTATGCATAGACACTGACAGTTATGCATGGACACTGACCCGTTATGAATGGACACTGACCAGTTATGCATAGACACAGTTCTACAGTTCAAAACATAGTAGAAGACATTTGTTACATTTATAAATTGCCCTTTACCTTCCAATGGTAGGGCCATATAGACACATAAAAATTATATATATATATATATATATATATATATATATATATATATATATATATATATATATATATATATATATATATATATATATATATATATATATATATATATAAACTGTACAATACTGCAAAGGAGAGGTAAAAAAGCAGCTGTTTGGTTCAAAAAGTCAGAACTCTATTCTTATTACATGTATGTATTGGTGTATTGGTATTGTTGTCAGAGTATGGTATTGTAAGAGTATGCTATTGTTGACAAGAGTATGGTATTGTTATCAGGGATCTGTTTAGTTATTGTCCTGATGCTTTTAAGAAAACATGGTTACAAAGTCATATGCATTGTGCAGATGTAGTGTTTTAAAACTTCTAAAATGTTTTAAGATGGAGACTTTCAATTTTGGGGTGTGATATAAAGTTAAACTATTTCAGTTTACACAATAGTCATAGAGCTTTGGTTTTCTTATTAAAAAATAGGGAGTCCAAAGAGATGGAAGCAGTAGGAATGGATGTTACTATACTAGGAATGGTTTGGTTTTGATCTGGTGTTTTATGGCACAGCAACACAAGTAGGTTATTTAGTGCCAAAACAATTGAAGTAAAGTGCCTTGCCCAAGGACACACCACTGTAGCTAACCTGGGCTGACTTGATGGTAGAATTTGAACTCACACCCTTTCAGTTGCAAGTCTAGCATTCTAACCACTGTGCCACTGTGGCTCTTATGGTATCCGAGAAAAGGCTACAGTGTGACATTTCCCATTTTACTCACAATTTTCACTTCTTTCAGGGCATGGAAAAATCTGCTTGCATAATTCAACTTTTATATGCAACTTTTTGAATCTTGTTACCATTGCACTATAATGTGATTTCACCGAAAATAGAACTATATTTCTCATCAGTTTCAACTGTCTGTTTTAATCAACAGTATGTTCATCTAATCAGTAGAAGGTATAGGTCTGTTTTTTTCTGTCAGTGATTCAACTTCAAAATAGCAATAGGCAGAATAGGTCATATTCTTTATTAACAGCTCATGTTGATATTTCCAACTTCAGAGAGCAACAATCATAATTACTTCATTTTTATCCCCCCCACTCAACAAAGTTGATAGGGAGTAGAAAAACTGCTTCAGTCTGTCCATTCGTTACACTTTTGTTTCCGGAGAATAACTTTAAAAGCGCTTAAGATATTTTTTATGAAACTTGGTACACATATGAACTTGTGGTCCAGGTGTGTCTTGTTATTCACAAATTCTTCAATTCAGTATTTTTAGAGTTTCAGTCTATTTCTTTGTTATCCTTCAATTCATTATTCACACTTTTGTTTCTGGAGCATAACTCTAAATCCATTGTAGATATTCAATGAGATATGCCACACATATATGACTAGTGGTGTAGATTTGCATTTTACTATTGAGATCTCTTTAGTTTCAATATTTTTTTATATTTGCATCTATTTGTATTGTTATCCATGAATCCATCACTCTTGTTGTCATTTCTGGAGCACAACTCCAAAACCTTTAAAGATATTTCGGTGAAAATTAGTACACATTTTAGACAAGTGATCTAGATGTGCCTTTCACTATGAACAATTCTATGTGTTGAGGTGACTTTCTTATTCACAATGTTTCAGTTTATATATTTTTAATGTTTTCATCCTATTGTCTATTCATCCATCTATCCATCATTCACACTTTCGTTTCTGGGGCGAATCTCATGTTGTCTATCACTTCCCTGTGTACTTTGAAAATATGAACTTTGCATATTTTAAATCTTCAACAGTTCCTTCTGTCTCCTTGCAGACATTTTGGCATGAGGATATTGATGACTCCATCTTGTCTTTATTTAAACTACATGTAACATCACAGAACTTCATAATAAGTTGGAAATTAAGAACTGATACTTAAACAAAAATATGGATTTTTTTAAGGTTCACATATGAATGAATTTTTTGTTTTATCAGTTCTGTTCCATTACATGTCAAGGTCAAGCAGGTGCTTACATTTAAATTCTTGGCATACTATGCATTCATTAAAAATTGACTACTGAGGATGTTCCAGTAGCTAACATTGCTACCTGTCACATCAGTATGCTAATCATTGTCTGATTTGATACTGCAAATATGCTCAGTCCAATAAAATTATTTCATTAGATGTGAATTGAAAAAATATTCTTGAAGTATTTCAGGGGGGGGGGAATTCATTCTTCTAAAGCAGTAAAGTAAATCAACAACAGCAACAGAAATGAGCCTTGTCTGTTTACTGTATAAATTTCAGCACTCACATAAAGATGCAAGTGCTTTAAATCTTGGCTTCTATTGTGTGTGCATTTTATGAGTATATGAGTGATAAATTCAAACCCTAAATTCAAATTTTTTTTCTTTTAAAATTTATTGGAGTGATGTGAATGTCACAGGCTAATACACAGCATAGTACTAAATTACTGGAATTTAACATTCATAGTAATTTCATAAGCCCAATGGAATGGAATTAATTTCCTTTTGACCATATGACAGAGGCTTCTAAGCTTTTGTTTCTGGTCTTGTAAAAATGAACTTTGTCCGCAATATTTGCATAGTATGTTTCATTTTAAGTCAGAAGAAGAGTCCCAATGGTATAAATTGAGATCAATTACAAATTATCATTGCAAAACACCATTTCCAAAAACAAATAGTTTTAAAATATCATTTGCTTACTCTGGTGCTATTCTATGGAATGAACTCCCCAAAACCATTAGATCAGAAACAAATCTAAATGTTTTCAAAACAAAATCATATGACTATTATCTCGAAAGGCAGTTTTCATTGTAAATATTGAAATTCATGCACTACAATTTATTCTGTTAATGCATTTCATATATACTTTGTGTCTGTTAATGCATTTCATATATACTTTGTGTCTGTTAATGCATTTCATATATACTTTGTGATTTTATACCTAATTTATTTAAGCATGCTTTACTATTTTTTTATTTTGTTTGTTTTTTTGGGTTTTTTTTTTGTTTTTAAACAATAGTTTGTTCATCCTGAGGACCTCAGGAGAATAGTATATTATAACTAACCGAGTTACCCTCATAAAATAAAGTATTTATTATTATTATTAAAATATCAATTTATAAAGCAGATAACAGAAATACCACTCGAGGCCATCGTTAATTATTCATAGGTTATCTCCCTGAGTCAGAGCATCGTTTGTTTGAGTCTGCAAAATGTTGGCTCTCCTTCAGATCAATTGACTTCTGTTTATATTTTTGCAGGTACCAAAGTAAAGGAAATCTTGTTCTTTCAGCTGTTTGGACAAGTTTGTTTCTATTTGTAAACACTGGTGGAAACTGAAGAATCTTTCATTTGTTTTATATCCTATTAATGGGAAGGTGTAGTTATATATCATCATGTTCATGTTGTGTCGGCAGTTAGACAATGGTTTTGTGTGTTTAATGCCATTTTTCAGCACATGATTGGCTATACATGGTGGCCAGTATATCTGGTAGAGAAAGAACCTGGGAAAACACCGGGAAGAACCACTGACCCACAGGAAGCTACTGGCAAGCTTTCTCAAATGAGACACATTGGCCGAGACCGAGACTCGAACCCACACGAACAGAGGTGAGATGTCAGTGATCGGTAAAGGTGAGCACCTTAGTTCACTCGGTCACCTGGGGCCCCATAGGCAGTTAGACAAGTGGCAATGGGAGAAAGAATGGTTCTTTGTAATTGGTTTCAAACCAGTCAGTATTGTGAGGCGTTTTCTCTTTTTAACAAAGTGCTCTTATAACTCAATAGATTTAGAATAAACTTCAGTATTTCCTCCTTCTTAAATCTTGATTTTTTTATTAAAAAAAGGGAATAATGTAAACATTTCTGTATTTTGTAGCAATAATGTCAAAAAATCTTATTGAGTTTATAAGATACAAAAGAATAGAGCTGCAAGGAACTGAGTACATGTATAAAATAATAATTCTTTTTGTCAGATTCCTTGCTCCATATATAAAATACGCTTGTTAATTAAAATATTAAACTAGTATATATGAATCATTTGAGAAAACATTGTTAAATACAATGAATTCACTGTTTTTAGAGGGGTACTACTTTTTGTGGATTTAGTGACTGCTGATGACCCTGAATTTAAAGATCCAACGAACAAGTATAATTTTGTGGAAACAACAGGACACATTCCCCAATCCATGAAATTAAGTTATGACAAAAAAATGTCAGTGTTCACAAAACCACGAAAATTGGATCACACAAAAATAAATGAATTTACATATGTTAATTGATATTAAAGATTTTCTGTTCATTGTTCAATATCAAAATGAGCGTTGTTAAAAAAAAATAGTAAAACTTGTTCTAGAAACCACCTTAATATAGGACTCAGACCACTTTCTCTTAACTGAGTTTTTTGTTTCTTTTGTTTTTGTTGATGTTAACGGCACTTTTTAACACATTATTGGATACATCATGCCAAGGAATATATATAACTGCTTGGATAGCATTTAACCCTAGCAGGAACTCACCTGTAGGAGGCTAAACCACACTAGAGTATCTCTTCATTTTATATGAAAGGACAGAAATACTACTGTTGGTATTTTTTTCTTATTCTTTTTTATATATATATATATATATATATATATATATATATATATATATATATATATATATATATATATATATATATATATATATATATATATATATATTTATACATACCTGTATGTATATACACAACTATATATATATATATATATATATATATATATATATATATATGTAGTAAGAACAAAACAATGTGAAATAAACCAGATTAAACAGTTACTGGATATGAAAATAAGCAAAAATCCAGCTTGGTAAAATGCTTTATTGATATACTAGTAAAATTAATAAATTCCTATACTAATTCATTTAAAAGAATTGAACTGGAGTTCAATATAAGGCACACAAGAAGAACAGACTGGTGTGCGAGCTAAAAAATAGTCAACTAATCAGATTGAAGGGAATTTAATTTCAGTACTTCGTGAGTTTTTTGAAAAACCAACAAAAGGAAACTGGGGATGATCAGGATAGACTGTTATGCCCAGTAGAGCTTTATGTTTTTATTTGGCAGCTTCTAAAAAGAGAAGGAAGGGTAGGAAGCGTCTTTTCCTCCCCCTCAAGGGTTCAGCTGATATTTCAGCTTCCACTGTTTCTAGGTGGATTACCAAAACTATCAAGAGAGCTTACCAGTCCCTTACCAAGAAGGATCTTTCCTTCATGAAAATTAAAGCTCATGAGGTTTGAGCCATTTCTACCTCATGGGCCTATTTAACTGATTTGTCTCTGGAGGATGTCATGAAAGCGACATTTTGGTGGTCTCACACAACCTTCTCCTCCTTCTACCTTCCCTAGCTGGCTTATCAGAGCGAAGGCATATTTTCTTTGGGTCCACTAGTCGTAGCTCAAAAAGTGGCCCATGAGGGTACCATTTGGCAGTAGTCAACGCCTTTGCAGTGGGGGTGAGTATTCCTTGTTATTTTTCCTTAACCAGTTGTGAGATCATCCGCCTCCCACCTAACTGGCAAATTCAGCTAAGCAATAGCAACAGAGTAAGCTACTACTGATATTAAAATATGTAATACTTACCTGTTGCTATTGCCAGATTCCTTCCTCCCTCCCCGCACTGATGTCCCACTAGTAAGGCTATGTCCTGAAAAAGAATGATGTACTGTGGGAAGTCACATGCTAAGTCTGTGGGGTTTACACAGAGTTCTATTCTCTAGAACTTCTATCAACCCTATGGGAGGATGAATTCTCATCATACAGTCGGTATTTCCCATCTCAGAAATAGATTTGCTACGCAGTAGCAACAGGCAAGTATTACATAATTAAAATTAGTTTTACCCCCCAAAAACTACATACCAGTACTCCCCTTTAGGGACACTTGTCTAAAAAAAATGCAGTCAAGTACCCCAATTTAATTGATCATAATGTTTGCGCTAACTCAAGTCAAGAGTACATGTATTGTGTACAGTGCCATCTAGTGCACAAAATAGTTGTATTTTCTCGTATGTTAACATTTTTGTAAGTGGAAAATGTATTCGTGGTCTGAGTATAGTAGTGACCACCAGTCCATAGAGACCACCATTTTTAAGTATTTTTCAGTATAGTTTCGCCTGCATATCATGACACGTGCATAACATGACCTGTGGCTGCTATTGTTTTCAGTCCAGTGGACCTTCATATTACTGTGTATAATGACTGGTGATTATGGCTGTTACCAAAAATTATGTTGATGTCATACTTTACATGCAGGCATTGCCTATATGGGCACAACAAATCGATAAGGCATTTAGAGCAGTTATTAAATATTGTGTGTTTAAGGTGGGTGTCAGTTCTCAGACAGTGGCCCATATTACTGACAGATCTTTCAATGGGGAGTTTGGACAAATTAACCAATAATTAGAATCTCATTTAATCGCTATAATTCATGTAACGGTTTGATGCAGAGTTAGCTAATGCCCCAATGTTTTTTCACATCCTTGATCGGTTGCATAAATTTGCTTTTGATTCACTGAATTATTGCCTGCTGTCCAATGTCAGTGAACTTTACAAGCAAGGCATAGTGTGTTAGCAAAATGGTGTCATCGCACAACGAATTGCATTGCCCAGTGTCCTCACTGAATAAAATGTCCAGATTAAGTTTATAAATGTTTAAAGGAGTGAATATATCTCATGAACACAGTGGTATGCGGGTACATTATAATCTTTCTTGTGTAAATGTTGTATAACCTAAAGCATAATGCAAATATGGGAGCTGGTTACAATGTTGTCTGCTGTTATGTATAAGGTCACTGTGTCAGTCAGTCAGGATATTTTATCTCGTTAGCATTTATTCTTGCTATAAAATATATCAATTCAGTTTTGCTGCTTATCAAATCGATATTCAAGGGTTCGAATAAATTCTGGATCTTCAGAACTCTTTACTTTGTTATCATAGAAAATAAACTGGTTATAATTGATGACTTACAACATGAACTTGTATTAATTTTGTTATTATTTAAATATTCAGTATCTATCCAACAAGGCAGTGGTTAATATTTCCATATTTACATGTGTCTATTACCGTTGAACATTTATTTTTGTAAACCTTCAAATTTAGCATTTAAACTGTAGAAGAAAAAAAAATGTTATATTTTCTTGGAAAATCTTTCGTCAGCATAAAGTAAATCCCATGCATGAAAATTCCATAAATATGACATGAAATAAGGTGATTAGAGAAAAGGCTGAAAACTGAAATAATAACCCAAATCCCCTTTTTTAAAACTATATTCAGGCAAAAGTTATGAAGTTTTTCTTGACCCAGAAATTGAAATCAGCTAATTAGATCAAATATTTTATGTATGATAAATATTATCCTTCATTTAATTTTGATCTTATTGGGGTTTTCAATAGTATTTACTTTTCATTCAGACTTGTTCACTGAAAAAAGAAAAAGTCTTGGGTCAATATATGTGTTACTCAAACAGGAATTTTACAAATAAGGCAGACAAAAGTAACTTTTTTGAGAAAAATCCAAGAAGGAATATCATTTCAACTTTTTGAACACTTACCAGTATCATTCAGGTTTAGTATTTTCATTGTCTCAAGTTTAATATTTTCAATAAGAACTGGTTAAGAGAAATTTTTTACTGATATATATATATATATATATATATATATATATATATATATATATATATATATATATATATGTGTGTGTGTGTGTGTGTGTTAAATCATGTGTAAGGAAGTAAATAATTGTCATCAATTACACCAGTCAAGTATTAGTAGCAGGAAAGCAGTCAAATAATTATTGCACCCTGCAAATAATGAAAGGTTTCTATTTTTTTATTATTTCACTGTTAGAATTGTTTCTTTGTTGATCTACACTTACCAAGCTTTATTGATGGCTTGAATATGGGGTAAAGAAGAACCCTCTCGATTTGGGGTCAGAAGGTCAAAGGTCAAGGTCACTGATTAAAGGGTTAAAAACTGTTTGCACACAGTAACATTAATTCTACATCACATACCTGGACCAAACATTGTGGATGGCTTGGATAAGGAAGAAACCTATTGATTTGAGATCAAAAGGTCAACGAACAGGGTCACTGTGTCTGAAAGAAGGAAAATGGTTTATGCACAATAACATTAGTTCTACATCACAGGCCTGGACCAAAATTTGTGGATGGTTTGGACTAGGGGTATAATGTTCCATTTATGGTACTCTTATTTGCATATTGAATGCTAGATTGACATTATTTTCTCTATGGGCCACCGTTGTTTTGTACCCATGAGTGGTATCCTGATGTGTAGTGTGTGATGCCATGCCATCTTTTTCAATAACAGTCATTAGAAGTGAATGTTTACTTTATTCCTTATCTGAATTAATCACCTGCATTTGAAAAAACAAAAGATCTTTTCTATCTTTCTTTTGCCCTGTCTATCTGTCTGTCTGTCTCTGTCTTTCTCTGCTTCATCATTTCTTTCATATCCACTTACATGGCTCTTACTTGTACATATATAAAAACCACCTGTATATAAAGACTTGTTGTTATACACAGGTTTGACTATACATGTGCTACTAGCTACTATGTGCTCCAAGCTTTTCTTTCCTCTCTGCAGTTTGCATTCACAAGCTGACAAATGTCAACTACCAGGTGAGTGACATCGGGCCCTCTTGGGCCTCATGTTAACATTTGCATGTGTCTTTGGTGACTAAACATCAAAGTCTTGTGATGATTGCTATCTCATAACAGACTAAAATTCTTTGTACATTGGAATATAAAAGTGTAGCAGTTACGTAAATATAGTAGGTAAATGTATAAAGAAAGTGAGACTGTATTTAAAGTCTTGGAGACGTGGTTTATGTGGTCTTGTTGTTTACTTCATTCAAAGGGGACAGAAAGGTGTTAAGAAAGTCTTCATTTTGGGACAGTTTATTTCATTGAGTTAATGTTTCGTTCTATTATCTTTCTGTATCAATAGTTTGAGTCTGTTTTATGAAATTATGGAGATAATATTGCTGTTTATCAATTGTATCGAACCACCTCAGCTTGGCAGTCACTGTGTCTGTCTGTATGTCTGTCCATCTATTTTGAATGTAGGTTTCACATTTTGGTACAGGTCTTTTGAAATGACTATATCTGCCCAGTTAGTATCAGTAGATTGTCATCAGAATTCTGGTTCATCAGAGAGTAATAAAGAACCTATATGATATGTTGGTAACATGGTTGAAGGTCAGTATTTCTCATGAGTGAGCCTTTTAATAAAAATAAGAATTTTCATTTTTTTATAATATAAAATTATAGGATGAAGAAACAAGATAAACATTGTGTTGTAATAAATAATTTGTATGTTCAGTATCATATATATTGAATTCCAGTGCAAGATTTATCAGTCAGGCCAAAAAAAAAAGATATGTGTTTCCTATTGCACTGGTTTTAAAATTAGGGTAGGCAGGTATTTTTTTTTTTTAAACATTATATATAAATCAAATAATATTTCAATCACTTCAAAGTACTGGATAAAACTGGCCCAACTAGATGCACAAATCAATTTTGGCAATGTGATTCTTTTTTATAAAAAAAAAAAACAAACAAAAAACTTTTTTTGGGGGGGGGGAGTGCTAGGGTTGGCAACGAGAAGCAGGGACGGTCGGCCGACCGGAAACACACATATTTTTTTTTTACCTCAGCAGTAAATAGGTAATGGCCAATACATTTCACATATTACATTGAATTAATGTCAAGTGGCTCTCCAAAAGACAAAGTGGACTGGGAATTGGAGTAAGTTTTTTTGGTATGTATGTATGTATGTATGTACCAGTATGTATGTATGTATGTATCTATATATATATGTATGTACATGTATATATGTATGTATGTATGTATGTATGTATGTATGTATGGATGGATGGATGGATGGATGGATGTGTGTGTATGGATGTATGTATGTGTGTGTATGTATGTATGTATGTATGTATGTATGTATGTATGTATGTATGTATGTATGTATGTATGTATGTATGTATGTATGTATGTATGTATGTATGTATGTATGTATGTATGTATGTATGTATGTATGTATGTATGTATGTATGTATGTATGTATGTATGTATGTATGTATGTATGTATGTATGTATGTATGTATGTATGTATGTATAGGGTTTAATGGCATGTTGACACAATACAGGTGATATGGTCCTTATTAAAAGTTTGTTCCAAAAAAATACAGCAAAACAACTTTATGAAGATGAAGCTTGCCAAATAAACAGAAATATAAAACTACAAGATAAGAACAGTATACAGCATTGTACCAGTAATTTGATGACAAATCGGTCAGTGGCTTCTCACAGTATATCTTAATGTATGTATGTATAGGGTTTAATGGCATGTCAACACAATACTGGCTGTATAGTGTCGAGTAAGTTTTGTTACGGAATTATGTATCGTTTTGTTTTTAAATAATGGTGTAGTTTTATGATCTCTGCTTAAATGTCTAACAGCTGTCGTCTTGCAGAAAGTACATATACGGTACATGTTACCCAATACATTGGCCACTGGGGAAATCAATATTTCGCTTGAAGCATTAGTCATGTCATGTGATCCAACGCGTTAGGGTTTGAAGTTTTGAACTTCTGACCTAGATTTCGTAATCCAAAGAATGATTCATTTTGTTGACCAGAAATTAGAGTTTAAGATCACAATTCTGATGTGTTTGTTTGAGATGTAGAATAATTGGGTTTTTATTTGATTTGCGCAGTCAGAGACTATAAATAAGATGTAATCGCAGTGTTCGTTATTCTTTCATAGTTCGTCAGCTTGAGAGGTAATAAATGAGATTAGTTCATTTTGTGTGTGGTATTCTGCTTCAGTGATATTATTATACAGTACATTTTGGATTTAGTACTGCTACTTAAACTTTAAGAATTATACAGCTCCGTTGGAATTATCGGAAACATCTCTAGAACTTGTGTGATATTCTATATTCCCAAGGATTACTTGGAATTAATAACACTTGAATATAACTGATTCTTGTTGGCACTCCAGCACATTGGAGGTTTCATTCAGAACATTCTTCATTCGGAATATTTGGATTAACTTCCGGATTTGTGAACTTTAGAACAATTTAGGACTTTTAAGGATACTCTATACTGTAAGTTATTTTTAATTCTTTCACTTTGATTGTCTGTTGAAATATTTTAATATTTTATGAAATTATATATTTGTGTTTTAAATCTTGAAAGCTTGTTTGAGTCTTTTCTTTCGTTACATTACCCCAAGTCGTAACAGTTTATGCATCCCGAAAAAAGGCATACAAAACAAAGATAAGGGCAAAAAAATGGTAAAGGCATTAAAATACAAAATCAGATTTTGTTATATAAACGTCATTTAAAAAGTCAAAGACCTTCTCAGTGTGAACATCATCACAAGATGCATCCCAGAGCAAAAAGGTTGCCTTTAACAACATGTAGGAAGGCATATCAGGCCTGTTCTAGGTTCCTCAGCCTGCAGGTGGAGTATAGGTATATTTACATTGCTGATTAGGGTTATAAGACTTGGGTTAGGAGATCATGCCATATAATAAGATTATGGCAACCTTGAAATCTTTTGTGGATATTAAATGCGGTTGAATGTATTAGAATTATTTGTAGTTGATCTGGTCTCAATGGTTTCTTAATGCCTCAGCTTGTGACCCATCGACCTAAGTTTTCTTAATTTAAATACATGTATAAGCTTTGAATAGTCTTGAGTGCCATCAGTAGGTCTTGAAGTATATGTGTACTTTTTATAGATTTTTAAATTTGGAGACATATAATTCAATGAAAGAATTTTCTTTTAGAAAATGTAAGATTAATTACATTTGAGTAGTATAAAAATTTCATAGATATCCAAGGTAAAAATAATTAAGTTGAATGAAAGAAAATGTCGACCTTTTTCATACACAGTACCCCAAAAATCAGATATTTTTGCCAGATTTGCAAAACTTAATTAAAAAAGCCTTTTTAAGGACAAAAAGCTCATGTACTATGAAACCTACCGTTTATACTAGTATATAAGCTGGGTCCAAATGCAAACAACATAGACCCTGATCTGCCATCCCATAATGCACTGGCAGATCAGGGTCTATGTTGTTTGTTCTACTGATTAGTCCTTAACAAACTGCATAGACCCAGTTCTGCCGGTGCATTATGCAGTTTGTATTAGATTATACACGAGTATATACGGTAGTTGATTGTGTACAATCATGTAAAGAAATAAACTGAGCTTGAAGTTTTCTTCCCTTTTTTAATCTTTATGTTTTTAGAACTTGACTTTTAATTGGCACTGTGTAGTCAGTATTGTGCTGAGGTGTCAATAAACCCTGGACATACATAGATACATGCATACATACTTATGCATGCATAGATACATATGATTACATATGTACATGCATACACACATACATACATACATACATATATACATACATACATACATACATACATACATACATACATACATACATACATACATACATACATACATACATACATACATACATACATACATACATACATACATATATACATACATACATACATACATACAGTCTCTGTACTGTGTCCTACAGAAAGAAACGGTGTTAAAAATGATTTTTTTTTCTGTCTAAATGTCCTTAGCATGTCTCTCTGTCTTTCTACTGTGTCTAAATTTAGAGGGAGATTAATGGTGAAGTTATGGCAGGGGTGGGGAGGGTATTATAGCTTGGTTCAGAGAAATTTGGTATGTTTAACATTGACATTCGTGTATGGAACTTTGACTTATTGTTACCATTGATTCAACATTTTGGACAGAATAATTGGTGTTGTACTGTTCTTAGTTTAACCGTCAGTCATATATTTTACTGTATTTTCTCTTGCAGGACATTTAGCAGACAGAGATCCATCATTGAAAAGGAATATGCACAGGTTTGTTCACACATTTTTGTACTTCCAACTTAACATCATACTTTTGAACATTTTGGATGCTGGCTAAACTTTAAATTGGCAAGGTTTTCAGTGTGGGAAGTTGGGGGGGGGGGGGACTCAAGAAAGATAAAACCTAACAATAACCTCCTAGGTTAAAAAAATTTCACATCAAAGTATTGGATAATTAAGCATTGAAAATGGTGCCAAGCTGATATCCAATATGCGTACCACAGCAGCTAATTTGAAAATCTTGTTATTGCTGAAGAATATCAGAGATGGTTTCAACACTTGACAGTTAAAAGGATGAAATGGTCTTATCTTGAATATGTAGACTTTCTTTCTGCCCAGTAGAGCAACAGTCCAATTGAAGGACTCTTGTTGGAAAGTGTCGTATGCAGGTTTTGTATGTTTGTGTGTCAGACATGTGACAGAAAGGTGTGGGTTCAGAAACTACCATCGGACCAGCCTGGGTCAGCTACCATCACATGTGTCCCTGGGCAGGGAACCTTTATCCAGTAGACCTTGTCATAAATTTGCAAAACATCATGGGTAAAATTAATTTGAAAACAAAACTGAGGCTATTTTGTTTATATCTACTAAATGATCAGGTGTGATTGGCAATTTCAACCTTCCTACAATTGATCAAATGTTTTTTCCTTAAATTAAAATTTAATTATGAATATTATTACAACAAAACATACAGTAATTTGTTTTCCAGTAATGATTAAATCTCAAATATCAGGCTTCACAGATGTTGCTGTGAATTGAACTTCCAGAAAGGAGAGAGAGAGAGAGAGCCAGAGAGAGATTTCACATTGCTCAACCAAAACTTGCTAAAATGTATGAATTTGTTTCAAGGTCGCAATCAGTTGACCTTTTCAAACCTACTCCAGTGCTACACAGTAGAGCAATGTTATATTTAGGGGATACAGTCAAATCACTTGTGACTCATGAGGCATAATGGGGAGTTTTGGTAAGAAATTTTAAAATTATGAATGTAAACAGAAATTTAACCAATCGTTTGCCATGCAAGTTTGTAACATGGCTGAAAGAGTTAGCAGTTGATTCAACTCCCCTTTTGAAGCACAGAAGCTGTTCTAATCAGCTCAGAATACTACTGGCAGACAGTCAGCATGGTTCTTGAAGAAATGTTTTGTTTTCACTTGTCTAAAGATATGATAAGTAAACTTGATATATCAAAATGAAGTTTGAATCAACCTGGCGAGTCCATTTGAACTTATAGAGTTTGTGACCCAGTAGTTTCCAAATCTTGATCTCAAACAACACACATATAGACAAACACACACGCACAAACACTTTTACATATTTCTGATTGCAAATGTTATGGTACATGTATTTATCAGAAATGGATTGACCTGGACCAGAATCAATAGTTGCTGCTCAATCCATCATTTCATAGTAATTGGTGGGCATCATTTTTCCTCTTGTGGAATTTCCTTTATTTACAGACTGAACACATTCCATATTTGTTAAAGGGGATTGTCATCAACCCTTATAAATGCAGGTGTCAGCCCAGTAATTGAGGGTTTCAAAACAAAGTACTGGTATATCACTGTGTTTTGGAGTAGACAGAAGTGGTGTCATTTTGTCTACCACATACAACACCAAACCAGACCAAACCATGAATAAATCAGCATCAGCCGAGATTGCTTGTTGCCTTTGATCCAGCCCATTGATTACTTGTTGATCAATGGTCATTGCTGTATCAGGAATTCATGCTAACCTGGTTAGAGCTTTTGTTTGCTCTTTGAGTAACTTTGATAGCTGTATTTTTCTAATATTGATCCTATTCAATAGTCTATCAATTAATATTATTGAAACTTAATTGTTTAAATTAGTCTTTGTGTATTGATTCTCACTGATGTATTAGACCATCAGAATCTTATCATACATAGAGGTTCACTCAAGGCAAGACTTCATTAAGTAGCAGTTATTAACACCACTAGTCATAGACCAGAACAGCTTATGTGTTGGTCTGTTGTCCATTCGTCTGTTAGAACAAGTTTGTTATCTCTACTCCTATTAAACAATCTGGGAGGATTGCCATAAAACTTTACATACACATTCATGAAATTGTTTCCACTTGGACATCCAATATGGCTGCCACAGCAGCCAGCTTGAAAATCTTGTTATAGCTACTTCTCCTGAATGGATGGTCTTATCAACATTGGGTTTTCACTAAAAGACTTCTTATGATGTCTAGTTGATCCTAAATGAAAATGGTGCCAATCTGACATTCATTATGGCCGCCACAGCAGACATCTTAAAAGTCTTATCGCCACTGCTCCTGAACTGAAAGTCATATTGACATGGGGTTTTCACCATAAATCTTCTTATGATGTGTAGTTTGTGCTGAATGAAAATGGTGCCGATCTGATGTCTAGTATGGTCACCACAGTGGCCATCTTGAAAATCTTCTTGGGGGTTTCACTGAAAGAATTCTTATGATGTCTAGATGGTCCTGAATGAAAATGGTGCGGCTTCAGCTCTTGAATGGAAAATCATATTGTCATAACGTTTTGCCAGAAAACTTCTTATATCTAGTTAGTCCTAAATGAAAATGATACCACTCAGACATCCAATTTGGCCACTAAAGTGGCCATATTTAAAATCTCATCACTTTTTCTCCATTATGAATGGTCATATCAGAGTGTGGTTTTCACAGAAACACTTTTTATGATGTTTTGTTGGTTCTAAATGAAAACTGTGCCAATATGAAGTCCAGTATGGCCACCACAGAAGTCAGCTTGAAAATCTTGTTATTGCTACTCCTCCAGTATTGATGGTCATATTAACATAAAGACTTATAATATCTTGTTGGTCATGAATGAAACTGGTGGTCTGCGGATATAGAAAATCTTGCCAATAACTCTCTTGTGTTGATGCTCAGGTTTACTGAACAACTGAATGCTATTATAATGGGCACACAGTACCTCACTCTTGATTGTTTCATTTTCTGGTTGTCTTTTACTGCTTATTATGACAGAATTCAGTATATCTTTGTTGAATATATTTGACAATATAGTTAGAACATTCATAGGATATTCGTGATATTGTTTCCTACTGCTACATACTTGTACATGATGAAACAAACAGATAATGCAACCAGATGTACTGTGTGGACTTGTACATGGGATGCTTTTGTAGGATCAACAGTGACCAAGAAACTGCATGGTGTCATAAAAACTTGAAATGGTTTTTCTTTAAAATAAAATGTTACTAATCAAAGGTTCTATCAACAAATGTTTTTCAGAAGTAAATTAATGTACCATATATATTTGCGTATATGCCGACCCCCCCCCCCCCAACTGAATAGGCAAACACATTATAAAGTGCATGACCCGTGCATAAGCCGACCCATAAGTCCGAGACATCATATAATGATGAAATATAATGAGAAATAGAGGAAACAGGTAAAATAACCCAACACACACACACACACACACACCTTCTTAGCCTGAACCCCCAGGTCCTCCTGTGCTGAGGTTACTTGTTAATGGCTTATATGGTGGTAGTAAAGTTATAATAGACCTTAGCCCATGGATAAGCTGACCTCCCTTCATCCAGGTTTTTATTTTTACTAAATTATTTGGCTTATATGCGAGTATTTATGGTAGTTAAAAATTTTATCAGCGTTATCGGTATATCAACATGATGTGTAATGTTTTGTAATGTATGCTACAACTCGTCAAATTTGGCTTTTTCCTTGTGATGCCACATTCATTGTGAAAATCCTACTTACTTTAAGGAACAAAAATAACAGAAAAATCCTACTAAAAAGTCTTCTTAAGCAGAGATGTTGTAATATATATCATTTAACTGGAATTGATAGTTCCTGCATTACTGACAGCCACGTGTGTGTTCATTTGCACATTTACCCATTTTGTAAGCGTTTACAGGCAGTAAACTTAACTAAGCCATTTACATGTGTAAATGTTGCAGCCTTACAGTTGACAGACTTGATCATTTGATAAGTAAACATGTACAGTACATGTACATACTGTAGGTAACATGTATTTAATCAATATTGGTTACTAAAGAATGAAGACTTAGGCTCAATTTTGTCCAGTGGGAAATTATATTGCGAGTCTGTCTCCAATACTTGCCAAGAATTGTTGAACAGTTGGCAGTCCAATAGTGTTGTTTGACCATTATGTTACTAATTACATGTACTTAGTAATATGCATGGTCCAGTCACATGACCTTGCCTCAGACAAAGATTTCAGAGTCATTACCTTTCCTTTTAAAGTACAGTGGCATCGACATAAGCTTTCGCAGAAATTAAATTAGTCCAGAAATGACATTCCTATACTAAATTTATGTCTTGACAACTATCTATATGTCCAGTTTAAGTGAAATTGGCTGTTGTAGGGGTTGGTGGATCAGAGGGAAAAGGAGTTATTTGCTGTATTTTTTCTGTTACTGTCATACTTTTCTCATGTCAGTTGACTGATAAAGTATTTGCAGTTTATTGATAAATACTGTTATCTTCTCATATTAGTTTCTGCAAATGATAAGTTCTTTTTTCGAAGAAGCCAGTCCAAGTGAATTACGATATTTGATTGACAGTGATAGATGTGATTGATATATACACTGAGCTATGCATTTCAAGTCAAATACACTCTTCATTCATTATATATTGTTGGTAGAAATGATGCTGAAAAGAATACTTTGATGTGGCATATTTTGAAAATAGCGTTAGTTTTGGTTGCAATTTTCCTAAATTTTTAATTGCCTCATTATTTCATCCTTCTGGTTTAAACATATTGTATTGCCATAAAAGCAATATATTTGCAAAAGGATGTGAAACAAGTTCACAAGAGCTAACAAGTTCCTATCCATTGTACAGAACAAAATCATACAGGGAGTAGAAAATAATGAATCTCATAAATGGAAGATTACATATAAAAACTGTATATGATAAAAAAAGGTATGACAAAAAACAGTGATGGCAAAAGGGAAGGAAAGTAAATTGGTGGAATTTACTCCCCCGCCCCCATCTCACTAATTTCATATAAATTTCAAGCCATATAATTGTACTTGAACACATGAGTATATTGCAGTATAAATGAATCTGTATTTTTACCACCAGTAAAACATTCAACTCGCATAGTACAGTTTTAGGAAGTCCTATTCTCCCAGGATGATCATAGAGAGAGAGAGATAGTGTGAGAGTCAGAGAGGGTCATTAGTACAGGTAAAGCATACTATTTTCATGCTCTTTTCTGTGTAAAAAGTGAAAGGTACTTCTTGTCTACTGTTGATTACTTTCAGACATTTCTGGTCATGACCAGACATGTCAGAAAATAATAAATACCTACCAACCTTCCAGACAGTAGTGGTGGGTTTTTGAGATCCAAAATGTGGGTTTTGTGGTCCCAAATGGGTCAGTGCTCTTGATGTAAATTAGCAGTGTGGTACAATTGAGATTAAGTTATCAAGTCATACAGGTCTATAGAAAATGAAAGAAAATTCAAATCTGTAAAAAAAAGAAAATAAAAATATGTTTTCTTTGAAGAATTTAATACACATCCAAACAAAAGCTGGTAGACTTTGCAATTTCATATATCATCACCATGCACACACTCCCACATAAACACAAAAACACACACACATACACACAGACAATAAATAAAACTAGGAATGTATTTTTGCATCATGGATACCCCACAGTGTCTGAAATGATCTACATGCAAAACTTGACCAAGATATGATTGACAGATGGGTGGACAAGAGTAGCACTACACGTCCCTACAACTGTTGTGGTGGTTTGTATAAATACGCAAAGTTTCTGACATTATATCAATTATCAAACAAAATCAGAATTCAGTTAAATGTAGCATCCGACTTTCCATCATTTATGCTTTAGTCATGAATTACTTCTAATCGTCACCATTTATTGGACAGTGGAGTACAGCTTTAACTTGCAGATGCAGACTTTGATGCACTCAATAGATCATTAGAGAGTTTGAAGATAATGCAAGTTTCATTAGTGTCAGTCCTAGCACTCATTAGAGACTGGATGGTTCAATTGTTGAGAGTTCACCGAACAGGTTGTTGAATTTTGTTGAGGATTAAAAATGATCTTTCTGAATCTGCATTGCTGTGAGGGAGTATCAAACATGCAATGCCCACACTAGTTGTCATGTCAAATCCTGGCATTCCTGACAGAAGATGACAGCTGCATTTCAACATTTTGCTTCAAAAAGGAATCATGCTTCTATACTGCTCATATCTTTACCATTCCAATTACTGAAATAATTAAGCTTTGCATTATCATGATTTCATGAATGTAGTAAAATCTTACTTCAAAGAAACTTTGCTACAGGTCATGAAGAAGCCAAAATTCTTTACCAACAACAAAATTGACCTCACCAGTCATATGCAAGGCAACCAAGTGTAATAGAATTGGGTTGTTCCACTTTGTGTAATTTGCCTATGCAAATTAGCCAGATGGGCTGTCCCACAGCAATGCTCAAAGGACTAATATAAATCACTCTAGCTATTGTCGGTTAATAAGTAATCTGTGGAATGGCTTTTTAAATTTAATATCTGACCGTCTTTACCTTATAATTGCATCTTTGACCATTAACGGTATAAACTGCCCAGTGGTGATAGTATTCCATGTTTTCATTAAGCATGAAACTGTGGGAATCTTGACTGTTTACTGTTTATACAGGCTCCAGGTTATGGGCATATATCACAATGTCAAAAAAGGTCTCTCTTCAACCGTGAGGTTTGACAATCTGCCTGGAGAAAGGAATGAAAAATACCCTGATTCTATCGTCACATTATCATTTTTGCAAATCCATGGCAACGATCTTTAGTGTAGTCCCTTGGATTTAATCGACTACTGTTCTGTTTAAATGATTTATGAGACTACACTATATTGTTTCATGTAAGTAGCCGATTGGATGTCTGAAATATGCGTCACTGACCATTGTGTCATACTGAAGTGCTATAAGAATAGCTCTAGCAAACAATGCTGATTGAAAATATTTGATCGTTAAACTTAAGAAAAATGGAAGATACCATAGCCTCCTTTGGTGGATTTTATATGTTAGTAATGATTTATCAGTGATAATGATGAATACCCCTGGGACTAAAATTACACATTCTAGATTACCATATTTGACATACCGGTAATATCTAAGTATGCCTTAATTAGCCCATACCCCTCTTTTTGTTTAAAACTCGCATAGAAATATCCAGTGCTAAGTGCATGTCTTGATCCTAGTGTGCCTCATAGGATGGAAGTGGCCGCTAAAATCTGACTGGAACATTGTGATTTTCTTGGTACCTACAACCATGCATGCCTTTTGTCTCGTTACCACTTAACTTCCTGCGGTAAATTAGTCTCAGAAACAGATCTAATGTGTGTTTTATTGGGTATGACAGTTTGAGAGAGAATAAACCCACAAAGTGGAAAGCATTCAACATAGACAAATGAATCTATTACTATTCTGGTATTTACATACATGTGATGGGGACACTTGTCATTGATGTGCATTTATTACGATGAGCTTCAGCATCATGAAATTTACCCAAATAATAAATAATCCAGGGTTCGATACCCACCCAAGTCAGCCTGGGTTGGCTGCTTTAGTGTGTCCTTGGGAAAGGCACTTAGCTCCCATTTCCTTGGCATGATATAGAAAAGTTTTTACCCCCCGCCAAAAAAAAATTAAGTATAAAGAGTGGATATTATATCCAATATGGTATTAAATAGATTATGTCATTTTTTTGCAGTAGAGAGTGATTTGCTCATCATCTGTCAGTGGTCTGATGCTGGAATTTGTTGCGATACTTATTCCAATGCATTTCTTTGAATGTACATGTAGTGGTTACACCTTGTCCATTACCATTGGGCAGAATTGGCCTTTTATAAGGCTGCAAAGTTTACTAAAATTTCTAAATGTGTTCATAATTTACAATAACTGAAACAATGCTGTTTAATTGAAATGATTTGAAACTCAGCCTTTCCTTCTATCTACTCATTAAGCTTACAGGACATCTTGAAGCTATTATGTGCATGCTGTACCTTGCTCAACTTGTGATTGTTTCATTTGATGTATATCTTTTACCTCTTATTATGACAGGATTAAGTATGTAAGATACATCTTTGCTGAACATATCTGACAATTTCAGTAAAGTATCCTTAGGATCATCATGACACTGTTTCCACTGCTATTTATATGTACATGATAAAAAAATATTACGGCGGTAATAGTGCATCTGGGCATACTGCCTGGACATGCTCATAAGATGCTTCTGTAGAATCTACATGGACTTGGAAATTATGTAGTGAATTATAGACTTGAAACAGTGTTTCTTTAAAATAAAATGTCACTAATCAAAGGTTCTGTTAAGAAACAATTGTTTCAAAAGTAAAAATGCAATGTAAAGAAATTTTTGTTATCATCATTATTAGTAAATCAACCAGATGTGTAATGTTGCATAGTGTGAGCTACAACCAGTTCAACTTATACTCTTTCCTAGTGTTGCCACATTTGATGTGAAAATCATGTAAACTTCAAGAAAAGAATTAATAGAAAAATTATACTCTTCAGCAGAGATGTGGAAATATATAATTGGAACAGGTAGTTCCTGCATCACAGTGACAGCCACATACATGCATGTTCGTATACACGTGTACCAATTTTGTAAACATTTACATACAGTAAACTAGACCAAGTCGTTTACCCTTGTAAACTCTGCAGCCTTAGTCTCTGATATTTATCCCTTTGTCTTTTACTTGCCTTTGTAGTGTTAAAGTGTGAAGGGGTATTATATTTGGCTTTTCTCCAGCTTGTCTCAGGGAAGTGCAAAAAGTCAACTTGATTTTTTTGAATAGTTGGTGATTTTATGAACAGGAATTCATGTTTGCAAGCATATGAAGGGTTGGATCAGGTCGTGGGAAGAGATTGATGTCAGAAACTGAATTTTTTCAAATCTGCCTTTAATGTATCAAAAATAAAAGGTTGTCTTGAATCAAGTAGCAGAGTTTACCTTGTCATCACAGATGTGTGTTGAAAGAGTGGGGACATATGATGTGGCATGCCATCAGGGTTCCTGCAGTTTCTATTGTCATGTAGAGTCTAATCCATCTTGAAATGTATTTTAAAAGAGTGGGGACATGTGAGATGGCATGCCATCACAGTTTCTGTAGTTTTGTTGTCATGTACAGTCTAACCTGTCTTAAATGTGTTCCGAAAGACTGGGGATATGTGAGATGGTATGTCATCAGAGTTCCTGTAGTTTTGTTGACATCTACAGTCTGATCTGTCTTGAATGCATGGTGAAAGAGTTGGGACATATGAGATGGCAAGCCATCATAGTTCTTGTAGTTTTCATTGTCATGTACAGTCTGATCTGTCTTAAATGCATGTTGAAAGAGTTGGAACATGTAAGATGGTACATGTATACCATCAGAGTTTGTGTAGTTTTGTTGTCATGTACAGTCTGATCTGTCTTGAATGCATGTTGAAGTAGTGGAAACTTGAGGTTGAAAGAGTGGGGACATACGACACAGATTGATTGCTATATTCAGTTAAATGTAATTTTCAGGACCCTGCAAAAAAGAGCTGTTTAAAACAGGTGATTACTTGCAACAAGGTGATCTTTAACACAGGTTTGATTTGATTAGGATGCTTTTAAAATCATTTCTAGCTAGGTTGATATGTTAGGGAGAAGTCACTTTTTCCTAATGAGCTAAAGGGGTAAGTTTGAAATCTAGGGAGTCTTACCACAGTGTGCTTATGAATAATAATAATAATAATAATAATAATAATAATAATAATATCCTGTTGGCCGCTTTGCCTGGTAGTGTATTGGCATGAATCCTGTTGGCCACTTTGCCTGGTAGTGTATTGGCGTGAACCCTGTTGCCCACATTCCTGTTAGTGTATTGGTGTGAATCCTTTTGTCCACTCTGCCTGGTAGTATATTGGTGTAAATCCTTTTGCCAACTTTGCCTGGTAGTGTATTGGCGTGAATCCTGTTTTTATACCATAATACCATGCATACAGATGTGAGCTATTCGTTTTATGCCATAGAGTCAGTAATAGTAATTGACCACTTTACATTCAGACAGCATCCACTCAGACAACCAATGTTTTTCGTCTTGGTTGTTTTATATCCATTCTGCATATTCAATTTAATCATCACAAGAACATTGTTCTGGTCCATTATATTCAGATTTGGAATTACTTGCCAGAATTCTTAGGAATTAACAGTATCAGGGTTATGAATCAATGAATTTCAAATTGTGATGTTAAGCTATGAGTCTTTTCGAAGGATAATCAATAAATAGAGGATCGTACAGGAGTGTTCATTTGACATATAAGATTATCACAAAACATTAAGAACTTTACATTTATTATGAGGTTGGTACCATATATACTCACATATAATCTCGGTCCAAATGCAAACAACATTGACCCTGATCTGCCATCGCATAATGCACTGGCAGATCAGGGTCTGTGTTGTTCGTTCTACTGACTGTCTTTATTTGCTTTTTTTATTAACTGATCTGGAGTCTATAACATGGCAGGTTGCTGTCATTTGTAATTTATCGTAATCAGTCAAATTTCACAAAGGAGGGAAAAATATGTATGTGAGGGCATGCTAGATTAATGTTACACCTAGTTACCTTTTACAGTTCTGATATGTAGACATCATTGCACTTCAGACACTGATTTTAATAATTCTTATTCCCAATTAAAATATTACATTTTATGTAACAGACATAGATACTTTATTTCACAAAATAAAATTTTTTTTAGTAACAACTTTGTCTCACATGTAAGACCCTTTTTTAAGGCATTTGCAAGATCATATACACGGTTGAAGAGCCTTTTGATGGCCATAAAAAGCATCAAAAATTGTAGAGTCCACAACAGTCACCACAATTATTGAGAACCATGTTTGGGGTTATGCAATGATGCATGCTGAGTGATTACTGATCGATTAAGAATTGTTACACAATGCAGTAAATCAATTACCTTATTTTTGTAATATGGAGAGTTTAAGGCCAAAGCAGGGATTTATTGATGAGTTATGAGTTATAAAGGGATCAAAGGTGGTCCATCATTGCTTTTCCATCTTTGATTAAAAATTGGGTGACCTTGGGTGGAGGTGAGATAAAAAGGAGAGAACGACCAAAATAATATTTTGGCAGAAACACTTGCATAAGCATTTTGATTTTTGGTTTTGTTTAATTGCTTTTGTGTTTTAAGAGGAATGTTTAAGGGAAGCTTTTATCTGTTTTTGGTCATTTCAGGTCAAAATGCTGAAATGTGCACTTATCCCAATGCTAAAAAACAATAGATTAGAAATGTTACAAGTTCAACAATGCTTGGAAATCAGAGTTAAAGTTGGTGCAGGCGAGTGACAAAGGTCTTGAGTTTGCATTGTGTTTCATGCAAAGTGGATTTTAAGATAGTATATGGGGGAAGAAATTTTATCACCAGACATATGCAGACACCATCACATTGGGGAAATAAGGACCAGAAAACTATTGAGAGCCATTTAAGTGTGAAACTTAATAATCACAATAATGTTCATTGGTGGACACCAGGCAGTAAACTTGTTAAGGAAACTAAAAATGCTTCTGGATTTTATTTTAAAAAATTCTTTGCATTGAACTGAGAGATATACAGCTCTTCCTTTTTCATTTAATTGACAATACGGTGACTCAAAGTAATTAATTATTATTGTAACATTGCCATCAGAATCTGATTCATGTTCAAAACTTGCTGTTTTATTATAATATAAAGAGAGTACATATTATGGCAAAAATGAACTTATTTTGTGTTCAAATGACTTAAAACACGTAACATTTTTGTTGATAAGAAATCCTACTGATTCAAAAGTGAATCTACTGATCAAAAGTTTTAAATCTGCTGATCTGATGTCATGGTTCTGTCACATGTATGCAAAGAGGAAATTAAATTTATGAACAAAATAGAATAATCTTTTGCAAGCTTTATGAGCAAAATATTGAAATTATTTGACTTCATTCATAAATTTCATTTGGAATGAGCACAGATGTAAGATTCTATTTATGACATGACAAAACCGCAGAATAGTGCAGTAAAATGAAGTTGAAATATATTTAGAATTCCTTGGTTATTATCCCTTCATAATAAAGTGGAAAATATCTCATGGATTTTTCCAGCCATGATTAACACATTTGCTTTCTATCAGTGTTTTTCATTACTGCACTTCTGAACATGTGATAGATTTACAGTGACAATTTGATTAGTGTAATCATAGCAGAACAGAATAAGTCAAAGGTGTCATTCTTCAATGCCATTGATGGCAGATAGGATTTTAACTGGAATACACATTGACACCTTGTATCTGGTGTCTAAAACTCTTGAACTGTTGTACATCTTAAAAACCAATGTGGATGTTGGATTTTAGGCTGTAATTTATCACTTTTATTCTATTTCTTGACTCTGTCAGTACTTACATGTTTAAATGGTCTTCATCTTTGTAGATATCTGTTTCAAGTACATTTTTGTGTAAAATTCCTTCCACTTAACTTTCATGCTTTTGTACTTAGGATAAAGAAAACACAAGTCAAAGAAAAGTTGTTTCAAATAATGGAAAAGTCCTTCTGGTAACAGGCTATACTGTAGGTCACTGGAAAAGTCCTTCTGGTACCAGAAAAAGGTCACTTTTGCTAAGTAAAGACAACGATGCTTTAAGTGTGATTTCTATTTGGCAGTCATCTATGAATCAAGTTCAGTTGAAATAAGTCCCATGGCCATAAGTTAGAAAATATATACAGCACATATTTAAACCTGTCATAATGGATGCCTATGGGTACATATAAAAAAAACACCTGTTCATAAAAGACAAGACTTTTGAATCACTTATCAAAGTTTATTCAAAAATATAACTGCTGTGTAAAGGACACTTGACCCATGCTAGAAAAAGACCTCTGATGTAAATAGTGACCATTTTGAACTGCTTTCAAGCTTGTGGTTGTTATTTTGTCATGGACATTGAAATGACTTGATGATGTGTCATCAATAATAGCAACATAAGCAACAGTTTGAGACTATATTGAAACCAATACTTTTAAAAAAATTTTTTTTATTCAAACATTACAGAAATAACATTAAAAACTAGAGTGTAAAACACATATCCCATGCCTACCTGCTCTTTCCTACCATCTGCGAAATCTGTGTCTCTAGGATCAGGTCCAAGAGGGGTAAGAATAGACCCAGAGGAAAATTTTAGTTGCATAACTGAATAAATAGTTTCATTACAAGTAAGTGTATATATGGTTATAAGGTGTGGATCTGAATAGTTTTCAAAGTCATGATGTAGGGGCTAAGTTCCTAGAGGTAGGGATAGACCCTAGGGTCAGTGTCACTTGCTCATATAAATGTGTCATGCTCAGTAAGTGTATGTATAATTTTAGGTGGGGGTCTTCATAGTTTCCAAGTTATGACTGAGTGGCCAAGTCCTTGGTGGTTAGGGATAGACCCTGGGGGTCAATAATAATAATAATAATAATAATAATAATAATAATAATACTTTATTTATAGAGGGTGACCCATTTAATCCAAGACTATTCTCCCTTGAGGCCCTTTTAGGAAAAAAGTATAACAGTCGACATCATATAAAAGATACTAGTGATTACTATTTATATTAACATGTCTTTGGTATTATAAATACTAAATTCTATTATAATCTATTAGTAACACATACATACCCATGATATCTCTTCTTAAATACATCATCTGCAAACAAATCTTTATTTGTGGATTCATTATTTAAGATCATTTACATAAATAAGAAAGAGGAGAGGGCCTAAAACAGAGCCTTGAGGGACCTCTGAATGAATAGTATGAGTTTGTGAGCTAATATTGCCAATGCATAGATCCAAAATGATTAGATAAGCCCCATCCCCTTAGAGATTGTTACTATGCACCCCAAGCTTCCCGTTAAAATGGTGGACTCATCAGAGAATACAGGCACAATGTCAGATTCTCTCGCGCACATTCCTGATAAAATTTCAATTAAATACTTACCTGATCAAGATAAACTTTCCAGTAAAGTATTACAGCAGGGTTTTAACTACTTTATGCAACGATATATACATGAGATTAAGATTTGGAACTTTGAAAATAAGATTCACGTAGAGGAAGGTCTTGGCCATCTATGAAGAAGAACCAGCCTCCTCACCGTCTGCACTTCGAAATCACCGAGGAAAAGTTGAAAGACACATATTGTTTATGTAAAGCTGGGTAGATCTAATATATTTTCTATTTTTATGAATGATATTTAACTTTTGAACAATTTAATATCATGAAGTAATGGCAACTATTATTAGAAAACAATGTGCATAGATGTCACTCCAGCATATTCATGACATGAACCTCAGCCAGCACCACTTAAGACAAACAAAAACATGGCATCTGGAATGTTTTATTGTTATTTATGTCACATGGAGGATTTACAGACCGCAGTTATCAAAATTGCAATTTTGACGTGTTGTTTATTATTAACTTCTTATTAAATCCTGCATTACAATGCACTCTGATAAAACAGCAAGGGGGCTGGTATGAGATACAATTATGCTTATAATTTAAGCACAAATATTACATCAACCAGCCTTACCAACTGTGTATTAGATATTTGTCTATTCAAATGAAACAGTTATTTCTTTTTAAAAAACCAAACACTCAAATCAGTAGAAAAAATAGGCATATTCTGCACACATTTGGTCACTTAGTTTTGGAAATTTGAATTAACTTTTAAATGAATAACATTTTTTTCTATAATGCTACTGATACTTTTTTACCATAGTGAAATCTAAATTTAATTACCTTTGAGCAAACAGCATTGTGTTGGTTTATTCTGGAGATATTTAGCTGTTTGTGAGGTCAACCACACGCTTTGATCCATCATTTAACCTTTACCAAATCACGTTTTGTAGTCGGAAAACATATAAAACAGCCTCCTTCCAACCTTTCCGGATATCTCACATCTGTATTACACGTTCGCCATGCACATCATATAACCAGTTTGTCAATATATCACAAAATTTAAGAAATTTTGCTATGCAGCAGTATTTTCACCACACGCTTGTTTGTGGGTAAAACATGGCAGATGTTTACCGTAACAACAGGTACTCTTATCTGATTGGTCAATACTTGTCAATTTGATTGACAGGTCAGATCTATGCATGGTTCCTTGTGGAGACCGTTGGTTTAGGTATGATCTAAACTAGTTTAAAGAAGAATTGTCAAACCTGTAACAGTTCAACTTTCGCAGCAGAATTTCATGATCAACTAGATTAAATACTTTCTTGAAGTCAAGGAAAACAATCGCAGTCAGAGAACCATTATCCATTTCTTGTAGCCCAAGATCTGTTAATTTGGTGAGTTCTGTTTGGCACGAGTGATATTTTCTAAATCCTGATTGTGTCTTATGAAACAGAAAGTTTCAAAAACTGCATAGACCTGCATACATGTAGCTACTTGCTTTTCAAATGATTTTGATAATATAGGTACAATGGATATTGGTCTATAGTTCCCTGGATCTTCAGTTTCTCCTTTCTTAAAGATAGGTGTAACCTTTGCACATTTCAAGGTACATGTATCTGGAAAGTTACCACTCATTATACATAAGTTTATAATATGCAGTGTTTCACATTGAGCGTGGGCTCGTGGGTTTCCTACAATTTTTCGTTGTGTGTCCCCCAAATCTTGACCCTGTGCGCCCCTTTGGCTGCGCTTTGTTGGCAGAAAAAATTCGAAAAATACGCCTGCAACTTTTCATTAGTGGATGTCCATCCATGTCTCTGTTGGCACTAGCAATGGCCAAAGTGAAAAAAGGTGATAAAAACTGTAAGATCAAAGTGAATATATATTTTAAAACAAAACAAAAGCAATGTATCTGGCAATTAAAGCATTCAAGGTTTGTGCTAGTCAGTCAATTTGCAGTGTAAAGTGTTTGAAGGCCATCAGCGTAACCTGCTTTGGAGGTTAAAGTCACCCATACAGCAAGGAAAATTTAATTTATTTTGAGGTTGAAATAATGACAAAAGAAAGTAAATTATGCAAATACACGATTTGTCATTTAATTAATGACTTGCTAGTTTTAAAGAAAAGTAATTCAGAAAAGATAGGTATTTGTTATAATAAATGCTGGTAGATAATGTGTGTACACTAAGTTAAATGAGAGCAAGATCCACATGGAAAATTTTATGGTGCAGCTCATTTCAGGTTAACCAGATTTTCAAACGTGTTAATGTTTTCATGAGTTACTGGGCACATGATAAAACTTTTCTTGCAATTATGTTTCAAGGAAAGTATGATAGTACAGTGCAGACCACAAAGTTAAGGTGGCAAAACTGTTTAGGCAAATAAGATTATCTCATTTTTATAGCACTATTAGTGCATTTTGTACTATTATTTTCCTTTTCCCTCTAAAATGTTGTTTGCCTCCCAGATTTGGAGGGTGAGGGACACAGTGTCCCCTGCCCTTGAGATCCTATGTGCAACACTGGCTATGTGTTAATGACTTTGTTATTACTGGTGTAGCAATTTTAAGAATTCATGGACCAATGCCATCCAGTCCAGAGGATTTATTAATACTCAACTTATTGAGCATATCAAAAACCTCGGCTTCACTAACATTAGCTGTTGGAAAATATTTATCATCAGGAACATTAGGTCTTATAAATGATAGAAGGGCATCAAGCTCAATTGGAATGTTAGTCTGATTCAGAATACAGTTACTCAACATGCTTATGAAGAAATTATTGAACATTTCAACAATATTTTGTACAGATATTGCTATGTCATCATTTTGCTTAAGTCTGGTGGTGGTGGTGGGAAACAACTGTTCTTGGATCGGTTCAGCTCTTTTACATGCTTCCACAATGTCTTGGTACTCTTACTTTCATCAGTAGCCTGTTTATAGTATTCTTCTTTTGCCTTATTAATCAGGTACTTAGCTTTATTCCTCCATTTTCTCTAGTTTTTCATGTCTTCATGTGGAATTTATCCCTTAGGTGCCTAGCTTCATTGATCTCAGGGGTAATTCACTCGTGTGTAATTTGGTAGTGTAATGATGAGCGTAATTTGGTGTTTAACCCTTTTTGTTTTAATTGGGGCATGATTGTATTTAATAATTGATACCATGTGTTTAAGGCAGTGTTGACATTAATTATATTGCTAACTCAAGAGTGGAAGGGTTTGCAATTTAAATCATTTTTAAGAACTTTTCCTCATCAAACTATTTCAGGTCCCTGTATCGTGTTTCAGTGTGGTGACCATATTTAGACAATTTGGGAGCATGTCTAGTTATACAGACTGGATAGTGGTCACTTAATGCATACACTGGCACATTAATTTCACTTATGTTGTCAGGTTTATTAGTATAAACATGATCATGACAGTAGCACTTATATCTGTTATTCTAGTTGGAGTGTTAATTATTTGGGTAAAGCTGTAAGTTTTAAAGTTACTTATCCATTTTAATGGTGGAGTTTTCATGTAGCCAATGTTAAAGTCACCTAATATGATAGTTTCTAAATCTTCCTTTAGTAGGGCTTTCTGAATTCGCTCTTCAAAATGTCAGCTGCATGTATAAATTTGTCTTTTCATGCTCAGTAAGTGTATAGATGGTTATAGGGTGGGAATCTCAATAGTTTCTTTGTTATGACCCAGGGACTAAGTCCCTTGGGGTAAGAATAGACCCAGATGACAAAGTCAGTTGCATATCTGAATTTGCCTTTTCATGCCCAAGAAGAGTTATATATAGTTATAGGGTGGAGATGTCAATGGTTTGTAATTTGTTACCCAGGGGCCACAACTGTATGCTCCCAGGGCTTCATTCTAAACTCCTGTCTAATGTGTTGATACATGTACTTGGTTTGGTGATCAGAAACACCCATTCTTAGACATGTTGGTCTCATAATTTGGGATTTTTTTAAAATTTATGCAAAACAACCCACCCCCAACCCCCAAAACTTCACCCTCAGTGGCAGTATGAAAAGTCAATAACTGTTGTGTACATGTATATCTACAGACCACGCGTAATCATATCTCAGCATTTAAAATCTCTGTCTTGAACTGTGTAGGAAGAGTTACATAACATAACAAGCACACACATAGATGGAGGCATGGTATAACACAATCCCCACCTTTTCTCTGAAAAGTGGCTGGATAATTAAAAATGCAGGTTTTTCATTGATGGTTGAAACATTTTTGTATATTCTTTTAAACATGCCTAAATTTTTATAGCATCTATCAGTAAAATTACCTCTGAATCTCTTTTAGAGAGTTGAATAACAATGACTCACAGGAAGAGATGAAAATGTTCAGAATGAAGCTTCACTCTTATTGTCTGTCAATGAATAAAACTTGTTCATGATGGCCTGTTTTTGCAAGCCCTATAATTGACCTCCACTGAAAGGTTTGACAGCTGATTGCTTTGCAACTGCCAAATTCCAGTTAAGCTGTATGCAACCTCCATGTGATATAGATAAAAAAAACTGTGTTACAAAGTTGTGTATTATGACTGTCACTTTGAGCACTATCTCAAGTACTTTGTATTTTCGAGTCATGATAATTGATAACGGTGTTTAGCTAGTGACCAGAGATGCAACTCACATTGAAAAGGATCTATTTGATCAATTTTTCTACTATCTAATTTTCCATTTTTGTTTTCTTTCTTTCAAGATGGTAGCCTAAACAGTTAGGCCCATGAATCCTTCATTGTTACAGTATATGTTTAAACTTGTAGGAATCATGCACAAAATATATATCAATGACTATGAACTACTTTCCAGACTGCCTCTTTTGCAACTCTCATCAAGGTTGTATACCAAATGCATTTAAACCAAGTAACTGTATGACATTTCACATTGAAGATAAGATAAATAGTTTATTGTCAGTGATGCATGCAGATAATATGACAATTTAAATAACATCACAATGCATACATGAGATGAGTGCAAGTACAATAAAAGAATGCACAAAACATGTCATTTTGATGTAGAACACATATATTATATAATATAGTCCATCATTATCAACCTGTTAAAAGACAGATTATGAATGATATAACATAGTATCTCTTTTGTTTGGCACTCACAACAATTCTGTATTTGGTAGTAGAGTCAAATCATTGGTTCCATTTATTTACATTGCCAGGCCATTTATTTTAGCCATTAACATCAGTATAAATTTGGTTGACTCTGGTGCTTAGACAATAACTACATATGTCAATTCTGTCTCATTATTCTATACTGTGATCTATCATAGTGAATAACAACAGGGTAATCAATTATATAGGAATAAAGCATCTAGAACTTAATTGTTCAGACCTTATTATGGAGCCGCAGTGGCTCAATTGTAGAGTGGAGGACTCACAACCCAAAGATCAAGGGTTAGAATCCTATGCAAGATACCTACCACTATAATGGCTACAATTAAAATAAAGGGAGATGAAACCACAGTGAGAAAGTTCTCTGAATCATAAAAATATCCTGTATCGATTTTTTTATCCTTTTTTTATTAAATGCCGAACATATTTGGTTGCTTAAGTGCACAATTTTGCAAACACCAAAATTTAATGCATCTTTTGTGGGCCAAGAAATCATAGAGTGCACAGTCAGCTATCATGTGATTAAACATGAATTTAAGGCCAGACTATACAATTGATTATTGGATATGTATTCCCATATAGGCATAAAACACATTTGTGAAAACATGGACAATAAAGATGCAGAGAAGAAATGAGCGCAGACATGCTAACACACTGAATGTATATACTGGTGTTTGTCAGTAGGTGAAGTTTTCTTCTAAATATTTTATCTCCTGCATTTATGTATTTCTAGATATGCAATAATCAATATATTTCTTCCTTGCATTAAATTTATTCATTAATTTTTCTAAAAACAAAAATTGAATGGATAATTGAAATTACATTGATGTGTGAGAATCAAAATAAAATTTTCTAATCATGTTGAAGACTTTTATTGTGATATAGTATACAAGTGACACTTCTGCAAGGTGACTGTAGACACAGTCCGGTTTGGTGTTTGCTCACTGAAAGACTACTTGACCCAAAAGTACCATCTATACTTGCGTATAATCCGGGTCCAAATGCAAACAACATAGACCCTGATCTGCCATCACATAATGTGCCAGCAGATCAGGGTCTTTGTTGTTTGTTCTACTGATTAGTCCTTAAAAACTGCATAGACCCAGATCTGCCGGCGCATTATGCGATGGCAGATCTGTTTCTATGCAGTTTGCAGTTGGTAATGGATTATATGCAAGTATATATGGTAGTTACTCAAGCTTTAGACTCTAGGCCCCTTCATATCTCTGCATGTGTCATTTGGTTTGGAGCATAGTTTTCCAGCAACAACTGAAGCTGGAGACTGATGTAATATTGGAAATAAAGGATGATTAAATGTTTTCATGGTAGGTGTAGTCAACAGTTATTTATTCTGAAGATTTTGAATGCATGTAATGTTAATGCTTAGATCCACTAACTTTGGATACTTGAGGATATCTTCAGTCATCTGAACTGAAAAAATGTCCTCTATGGTAGCATAGTTACAGAGGTCGTGACCCCATGAAAAATTGTAAGGATAATCTAATATTTTATCAGAAATTTTAATGCAATGCCATTAAGATTATATAAGAAATATGTAGGTAGGAATACAGTTCTCTGAATTCTGTCAAAGAATATTGATGTACTCTTCATCAGCAACCAATATACGGTATATACTCGTGTATAAGTTGAGTCCAACTGCAAACAACATAGATTCTGATCTGCTGTCGAATATTGCGCTGGCAGATCAGGGTCTGTGTTGTTTTTGTTGTACTGATTACTCCTTACAAACTGCATAGACCCAGATTTGCTGGCATATAATGCGACTGCATATCTGGGTCTGTGCAGTTTGCAGTTGGACTTATAAGTGAGTATATACAGTATACATGCATACACTGACTCAAAAGAATAAGAAGAAAGAAATGAAAATCCTAGGGAAGGTACATCAGATAAAGACTAATGATGAAAATGTATATGTCACCTTTTTCACAACTGACATTTGACTTTCCTACATATTACAAATATTCTTTGATAAATTTTAAGTGGTTCATTTGCACCCAACACTTGATCGCATTCATTGCTTATTACAATTAATTTCAAAGTTTTACATATGATTATTAATAATTCAAGCAAGACAGTATCCAGACAGTTTTCATATCCAGATGAATCTGGATATTTGATGTTTTTTTATTACACTGAAGACCATCCTTCATTGTAAGAATGGATAAACAGTCTCATTTTTATGCACCGGATATGATAATGGCAATTTTTGTGGATTGACTTGGCTTCTGTAAACACTGTAGTCAGAGCAGTATGGACGATTGTGTTATTTGTATTGATTACTAATACATTCAATGGCTTATGTACATTGATTATACTTTGGTTTTGTATACAATCTTGTTGTGTAAAATGTGAGCATCTATTGGGATGCCAGAAATCAACATTCATTGATCTCAAGTAGTTTCTTGTGTAAGCTTGTCAAAGTGATGCCAGAAGCAGTTGTATGTATTGGACACTATAATGATCTGAATCAATTCATGTTATGAGCAATGAAAATTAATCCAATTGGTAGTTGGTAAATTGCAGTGGCAGAAAAATTTCAACACATATACTCATTGCTAGTGGCAGATACTCAAACTTGACATATTTGCTGTATTGTACAAGTCAAATTCTTATGAACTTTATCAGATATTCTTTCCTCTGTGTACCTACCTGTGTGTCTGTTTGTCTGTAAATATTTATCTCTCAGTCTGTCTGTCTCTCTATCTACCTACCTGTCTGTCTGTTTGTCAATCTATCTACCTACCTACATAACTACCTAGGCAGCCAGTTGTATAGATAAATAGGTGTCAGTAGGTACTGAGCGACAGTTATAACTTCACACAAATTCCACCTGCCACTTCAGTCAAAACCAGTTAGGATCATTATACATCATTACATAACCAGGATTGTGCTGATGTGCCATTAAATCCAGTACATACATAAATACAGCCATTTTTACTTTAGACCTCTGAAGTAATCTACAGGAAATATTGGTTCTGCCAAGTTCAAACCTTTTCCTGGCTTCTCTCAGCTGTTACACAGACTAATGGCATACCTCTGAAAGTTCTCAACTGAGGTTTATTTACTTGACATATTGCAGAGTTTACTGTTCTCCTGCTTTTAATAGTTTTATCCATGCTACCTGCTGACAGAAAAACTTTCCAAACTCTATAATTAGAGCCCACTGTTGTATTTATCTTGGATCCATTGCTCTCCATCTGTCAGCCAGCCACTAATTGGGCTGAACCTTTCAATGTGAGAGTATATTTTCATTCAGCTTGTTAACTTTTAACTTTTTAAAAAAACGTTTTGAAAGGAATGGAATTTTGTATACTTTGTTTGATGCCTAAGACTCTGAGACAATAGAGTAGGATACACTTCCCTGTCAGAGGTATATCTAAAAATTTATGTACCAGCAACAAAAATAATTTTTTTTGCAAAACCACAAAAATTGATAGCAATGAAAATAAACTCACAGTATGCATAAATTAAGTACTGTATTATCTGTAATTGTTTTTTTTTTCTCAGGGGAGTCATGGTAATTAATAATCCTTGATTGGGGGGTGGGGTGATATTCATCCAGGTCAGCTCAGGTTGTCTTGTCTTGGTGTGTTCTTGAGAAAAGCACTTAGCTTCCATTTCCTCAGCATACTGTAGCCAATAATATGCTCAAAGTGCTGTTAAAAACCAACCAAGCAACCAACCATTTTTTTCTGTCTGTCTGATTGTCCATAGATCTGTCAGATAATAAACTGCTGGATGAAAATTCACCAAAATTGGTATAGAGGTTGCCATTTGTGATAACCATCTGCGAGGGAGAAATAGTTTTTGGGCCTTTCCCTGTGATCCCAGGAAGGGGATCAAAGGCCAAATATACAAAAAATTGCAGTAACATTTTTGAATATTGTTTGTTGGCCAACCTTAAACATACAATCATACAGTATAGCTCAGAGGAATAATAATATATGTAATGGACTTTTGGTTATGACCCTGGATCATGGTTGGGGGTGGGGAGGGGGATGTAATATGTAATTTTAAAAAAGCATGGGGGGATATGCCATGTTGAAACATGGAAGTCCCTCCAGTTTATTATTTTTTCAAGTGTACAAATGATTATAGGTAGAAAAATAAATTATAATTTTCTTAGGCACTTAAAATATGGAAAATTTCAATGAGAAAACAGTCATATTCAGCTGTCAATGAAAAAATGTTGTTTGCCCCCAAAATATGCACAATTTAAATGAGAAGACAGTTCTGATGCCAAATATGCAAAATTTAAATTAGAAAGTAGTCTGTCCTAAAAATATGTAAATTTCAATGAGAAAACAGCCCAGTTCCAAAAATATTCCAAATTTTAATGAGAAAAGAGTCATATGTCCCACAAATATACAAACATTCGAATGAGAAAACAGTACTCTGTCCCAAAAATATGTAAAATTTAAATGAAAAAACAGTCCTCTGTACCAAAGTGTGCAAAATTTCAAAGACTAACCAGTCCTGGCGCTGAGAAAGCAGTCATCTGTCCCAGAAATATGAAAATTTCAATGAGAAAACAGTTCTGTTTCAAAAATATGCCAAATGTCAATGAAAAAACAGACCTCTGTCCAAAAAAATTTGAGGAGCACAAAATAATTTTGAATTTTTATGGATTGATGGTGTATGAAAAATTAAAGGTTATGAAATTACAGACAATACAGTTATATATATGTGATCTGAGTTTGTCATAGCTAATTCTTTTGACATGTTGACTGATTTGATCATACTGCTTAGATCATGTATATATGATCTGAGTCTGCCATAGTTAATTGTTTTGATACGTAGACTGATTTGAAGATATCTCTTAGAACATGTATTTGTGATCTGAGTTTGCCATAGCTAATTGTTTTGATATGTAGACTGATTTGAAGATATCTCTTAGAACATGTATTTGTGATCTGAGTTTGCCATAGCTAATTGTTTTGATATGTAGACTGATTTGAAGATATCTCTTAGAACATGTATTTGTGATCTGAGTTTGCCATAGCTAATTGTTTTGATATGTAGACTGATTTGAAGATATCTCTTAGAACATGTATTTGTGATCTGAGTCTGCCATAGCTAATTGTTTTGATACGTAGACTGATTTGAAGATATCTCTTAGAACATGTATTTGTGATCTGAGTTTGCCATAGCTAATTGTTTTGATATGTAGACTGATTTGAAGATATCTCTTAGAACATGTATATGTGATCTGAGTTTGCCATAGCTAATTGTTTTGATATGTAGACTGATTTGAAGATATCTCTTAGAACATGTATTTGTGATCTGAGTTTGCCATAGCTAATTGTTTTGATATGTAGACTGATTTGAAGATATCTCTTAGAACATGTATTTGTGATCTGAGTTTGCCATAGCTGATTGTTTTGATATGTAGACTGATTTGAAGATATCTCTTAGAACATGTATATGTGATCTGAGTTTGCCATAGCTAATTGTTTTGATATGTAGACTGATTTGAAGATATCTCTTAGAACATGTATATGTGATCTGAGTTTGCCATAGCTAATTGTTTTGATATGTAGACTGATTTGAAGATATCTCTTAGAACATGTATATGTGATCTGAGTTTGCCATAGCTAATTGTTTTGATATGTAGACTGATTTGAAGATATCTCTTAGAACATGTATATGTGATCTGAGTTTGCCATAGCTAATTGTTTTGATACGTAGACTGATTTGAAGATATCTCTTAGAACATGTATATGTGATCTGAGTTTGCCATAGCTAATTGTTTTGATACGTAGACTGATTTGAAGATATCTCTTAGAACATGTATATGTGATCTGAGTTTGCCATAGTTAATTGTTTTGATACATAGACTGATTTGAACATATCTCTTAGATTATGTATGTGTGATCTGAGTTTGCCATAGCTAATTGTTTTGATATGTAGACTGATTTGAAGATATCTCTTAGAACATGTATATGTGATCTGAGTTTGCCATAGTTAATTGTTTTGATACATAGACTGATTTGAACATATCTCTTAGATTATGTATATGTGATCTGAGTTTGCCATAGCTAATTGTTTTGATATGTAGACTGATTTGATCATACCTCTTAGATTATGTATGTGTGATCTGAGTGTGCCATAGTTAATTGTTTTGATACGTAGACTGATTTGACCTCTTAGATCATATATATGTGATCTGAGTTTTCCATAGCTAATTGTTTTGATATGTAGACTGATTTGAACATACCTCTTAGATTATGTATGTGTGATCTGAGTTTGCCAAAGCTAATTGTTTTAATAAGTAGCCTGATTTGATCATACCTTTTAGATCATGTATATGTGAAATGAGTCTGACATAGCTGATTGTTTTGATATGTAGACTGATTTTATCATACATCTTAAATCATGCAAAGCTGCAGAAACTCTAAGTAAAAGTAACAGAAGAGTTGGTAAAGGGAGGCACAGAATAGTACATACATCCAGAAGAAGAAGTCAAAGAAAGATGTATAAGACTAATATTGAAAAGAGAGATAAGTATGTCAATTAATAAAACACAACTATATTTATGAATAAACTAATAATTTTTTTGCAGGCTTTGTTGAAATTGACAGGTCAGCTATTGAAGCGGGATTTCCCGGCGATGCCAGACCTGGCATCTGAAGATGGACAAGAACACAGGTTAGGCTTACCAACAATATCTACTTGTATTATTACTGCAGATATGCTTATAGGTTACTATTGTACGTGTACTGTGTAATATCTCAGCGTTGTTTTGGCATGTGACCAATAAAATTGGGAGTCGGATATGCCAAAATAACAAGTTCACCCAAGATATCACATCGTGTACATACAATAGCCTGTTTATTATATACTATGATTTCAAATTACGATGAATTCCATATATTTTGGGGGAAAAAAATTATTATTTTTTTCTTTTCCAAAACATAGGAACTAAAAAAAATTAATGGAGCAAATTTGTTCCAAAATGTTCAAAAAGGAGAAATTACTGACTCCCCCTTTCCGCCCACCTAATATGGAAATGATTCTAATCTATAATCAGAATGTCATAAATACCTTTATTCTTTTTGGGGGGTTTGTTTTTCTCTTTGCTTTTGTACAAATAAATCCAAAGACACAAGGAAACAAGTTAAAATATTTGAAGGAAGTGTGGGCCTTTCTTCTGTGCAGATGTCACAGTAACTGAAATTGCCTTTTCCATGCTTGAAAAATGGTTACTCATAAGTGATTATTTCAAGTTACAGGTGACTTTGTGAATTACAAGATTGTTTAGTGATTGATTTTCTTATTTAGGACGTCAATTGATTTTCTTATTTAGGACATCGACTATTCTGCAGTTCATGTTAGTTAATGCATTATACATCCTGAATTACTATTATCATCGATGTAAGTGGCCTTGTCTAATAATAGTGCTCAAGGCAATGCAATTATTTTTTTCCTGATTTTTCGCCTTCTCAAAGTAGTGAAATACAAACACATTTGGGCTAAAACAGTTGGTTTGTGCTTCTAGGGCTAATTAGCTTGACATACTCTTGGAACAAATTAAGCCCATGGAAGAAGTTCACAGAACTAGTGTCCCAAAACTTTAATAATGGAAAATAAATTATTGAACAGTATGTCCCAAAATTTGCAGGGCATGAAAATTAAAAAAAACAAAAAAAAACTAATTAAGATGTTCTAACTTGTAGGATGTCCCTTCATGGTAAATACGGAAGCATCAGTTACCAGATCTCCCAATATTACTATTAGGAAAAAATTTGAAATATTAAACATAATGTGTTCAGTTTATTCTTTACTCAGTTTCATTCATAAGTTCATTCGCAATTTGCTGATGATTTTGATCGTGTCATAATGTGAAAAGTTGTATCATGTAATAATGCATAATGTACATTCTGATTGATGACATATACTGTTTGTCACTACAATGGACAATGTGGAAATATTGTTCAGTTATCTCCTTTGTTAAGTATATGGGGCAAAGTCAGAGTATACAAGATACATGTTTTCAGTTTAACTGCAATGATTATAAATTGATTTTATCGCCTATGTTAGCAGATCGCAAGACTTAGGTATAATGTTCCAGTAGGGGCAACATTAAAAGAAAGAATTTAATAAAGTTTTATAAAAGTTGTATGCCATGCCTTGTTTTGGTTTGGCATGCTAGTCATGGTGTGCTTTGTAACCTTTGTACTTTAACACAAGGATGCCCTACATTGAGCAACTGGTAGTTAATAGCATCAAAGTCCTTCTATCACTACCGTATATAATCGCGTATAAGCCGGTTCCAAATGCAAACAACATAGACCCTGATGCATTCGCATAATGCACCGGCAGATCAGGGTCTATGTTGTTTGTTCGGCTGATTAGTCCTTACAAACTACATAGACCCAGATTTGATGGTGCATTATGTGACGGCAAATCTGGGTCTATGCAGTTTGCAGTTGGTATGGGCCTATACGCGAGTATATACGGTAAGTGGCAGTGTCATTACCAGGGTTCAAAATTTGTTTAGTTGGCTTGTCCTGCAGGGCATGTGATTTGGAACTTTTACTTGTCCTGCATCAATTTTACCCATCGTACACTGTGCATAATACTGAATTTGCTTAACATGCCACTCGTCCAATTGGACAAGCATCTTGAAAATGTAACTTGTCCTTCTTCAGCCACCGCTCGTAAATACAAGCGGATGAGTGGAATTTTCTAGCCCTGATTACTTTTAAGAGTCCAGAACACATAATTTGAAATTTTATCCATACACGTGTTGCATCTGAAATTTAAAATCAACCTGACTTTGATATATAAGCTTTAGTATGGTGTCATATAATTGTAGATGTGTAACCTTGTACTGCATGATGCATTATGACCCTCCCAGTCATCTCAACTAGTTGTGACTGATGACTTTCAACATGTACATACATTCTTTCAACATATTTTTAACAATGGAAAAGTTTCAGTACTGCTTACACAAGGCCTGCAACCTACCACACAGTCAGCACAGATATAAATTGTTACCTTCTTTGAAGCAAATTTTGGTTTATTTTTTACATTGTTGGCAAGGCTTAGATGAGATTGTGCCCAAAGAAGCCTCAGCACATAACAGGGAATCTGGGGGTATTTCAAGCTTTATTATTAATGTTGTTTTCACAAACATTTGCTAACAATTAGTAACAATGTTCTCAATCTTAATCAAAACTGTCAGTGAATGTTTGTGGACATAGGTGACTGGCCCTGTTACCATAGATACTCGCTTATGAGACAAGACCAACTGCAAATTGCACAGACCCAGATCTGCCATTGCATAATGCATTGGCAGATCTAGGTCTATGCAGTTTATTAGGAGTAATCAGTAGAACAAAACAATATAGACTCTGATCTGCTAGCGCATCAGATCAGAGTCTATATTGTTTGCAGTTAGACTCAACTTATAAGCAAGTATATACGGTACATTGTACATATTTAAAGACGAAAAGAAACAGTTAATTATAAAACTGAATTGTACTTATTCCACATTTTAATACATTTTTACAGTGTTATTGTTTTGTCTTTAATTGAATGTGATACCTGAAAGATTGATGAAATTTTAGTTAAGAATTTTAATTTTTTTGAAGATACATGTACATATTAATCCTTGCGTCATTAAAGTAATAAAGGTTGTATGTTATAGCTTACAATCCATCATCTTTTATTCATCAGAAGGGAACTTTTGGTTGAAGTTTTCAAATTGCAATTTTTTTATAATGCATGTGTCACCTATCATCAGACTACCGTATATACTCGCTTATAAGTCGAGGTTTTTTACTTAGAATTTGACTCATACAGAGTAGGGGTCGTCTTATAAGCGCGACATTAAAAAAATAAAAAAATCTTGGGGTAATGTTGGAAACTCGAGATGTTTGCAGTACATAGAAATACTGTCAATTCATATATTTTTACGTTTTCATGCCACTATTCCTATGCAGTAATGCATATATGGTATGCACTGTGTTTATCCGTTTCATGATGGTATTCATTACACAATACATGTATCTACAGTTATTTGGATTTTATTAATTTGAAAATATTACCGGTAAATTAAATACTACCTACCGCAAAATGAAGTGTCCGTAAATGTTTACCGTGGGTGTTTACTAGTAAGTATATTGGCTCCATTTTCGTGCAAGTCCGAACAACCTGTATTTGTATTAATATTTGTGTTTTGCTGTATAAAGGCTGTGCTTGATGCAATAAAAGTTTTTATTTAATTTGTATTTTCCTTTTCCACAAGTCAGATTTAATTCTCAAGTGATATTTCCCAAGTTATCTGCCAGTGCACGTGGACCGATAAGCCTTTGGCTTGTAAAGGGATTTCACTTTGTTTTAAAGTTGACAATCCTTTTGATCGAGCCGCCAATCTCTACTTGTTCAGTAGAGTTCTACAACTTCCTGTGCATATACTTTGACCTTAATCCCTTTGCTTGTAAAGGCACCACACTCTTTGTTTTCCCACGTGACAACCCTTTGATCAATCCGCGAGTTCAGTGCCAAGTAACAGAGGGAGGATATTTGAACTCCCTGTGATCTTGCCACACAATTGACATGTGATCAGTTGCAGCCTTTAATAGATTTCTGACTTTATGATCAAAGTGTTACTCACAGAGCCCAAGCTCAGTCTTTGCATAAGCACCCGCATATGACAGTAAAGCCGAAAATCGGAGTCGGAAGAGATTTACGATGACTAGACGACGATGTAGGATTTCAGAACTTTATCAGACAATGAGGATTAATTCTTGGACTTTGTACCAGATGACATTAGATAGTGACGTTTATAGGATACCGTGATTCACAAAAAAGTGGACTTAACTTTCATTGTTTATTTGCACGACGTGTGGAATTAATATATTACGGGATATTGTGAATCGGATTATTCTGAACTTCTATTATTATACTGGTATGTGACCTATAACTGAATTGGTGGGTTTATCATATAAATAGATTCGGAGTCGGACGATGTTTACGATGACGGGATGACATTGGAGGAATTTATTACTTTATTTGGTAACTCTGATGATGAGGATGAATTCTTGGGCTTTGAACCAGAGGACATTAGACAGTGACATTTATAGGATATGTTATGTATGATGTTTATATAATATTATAAATATTTTAGGAAATTATAAATGTTTCTTCACTTTAATATTTGCTTAAATCTTAATGTTATCAGGAAAAACATGTTTAACTAGTGTCCTTGAATTTGAAGGTCAAGGTTGATTTTTGTTTACAAGTAAAAATTCCATTAAGATGACTCATGTTCTAGAACATTCTGTCATGTGACCAATCTTTATATATACCATGTTTGGTAGACATTTATTCAGTTTTGACATTACCATCAGTCTTGTAAAGAGCTATTACAGTTGTGAAAATTCATTCCAAATTCTAAGAGAGGAATTATTTTAAATATTCATTGGATTATAACAGTGCTCACAAACTTTTGGATTTTGGATTTTTAATTGATGATTTTGGAATTTATGTGAACTTATTCAGAGATTTTGGAATACTTCATTTTGACATCAGCACATCAAGATTTCTAGTACATCAGGACTTTGGAGACCATTGGCACATAATAACATTCAAGGACACAGCCGTGAATTCGGAACATTCTATATTTAGGACTTGTGATTAGAACAATCATTCTTATTGGATTATTAGGATTTCAAAACACATTACTGTAAGTGACTTTTTGATTTTTCATTTTAATTATCTAGTAATAAATTGCTTGTTGATTTTTTACTTGATTTGTTGGTTTCACTTTCTTTCTGTTACATTTTTCTTAGACCATAGAGTCGTAACAGATACCAATTTTATACCTGTATGTGACCTATAATCCAATTCATGGATTTATCATTTAAATGGATTAAAAATGTTAAGCTATATGGATTTCATTATACGAAGATGGACAAAATGTAAGTTGTAAATTTATTTGTACATATTCAGCTCAATAATACAATTGTATTTATTCTCATTGGTTTTTGTTTTTATTTGTCCTATCTATCTATCTATCCAGTTTGGCTCGTTTATTTTTCCTAAGTGCAGCTCTGACTCGGTGATGACATGTCACCCCTTGCAGACGGATTTAATTTGCAAAAAACACCTCTACTTATAGGAGGGTCATAGCTGAATTGGCTTTTTGCAGCCATGAAAAGGGGGGGGGGGGTCGACTTATAGTCGAGTCGACTTATAATCGAGTATATACGGTACATTACTTTTGGAATAAATTTGAAGAGTTCCATTTCTTTATTAGTGGTTATAGCACAAGGTAAAGAGGGGTGATGATTATTGAAAGTCTGCATGATTGCCTTTACTACATGTATTAACTTCTTATGTAATAGCAGTGTAGCCTGGTGTTTGACACAGTGAACTCAGTTGCACATTAGGTCACAGTTTTAGTACAAACTGCTTTCCAGCAAGGCACTTAGCCTTAATTACTTGTCAGTCTAGCTGTAAATGGCTCCAATCATCTGGGAGTATGGAGGGGTTGGATGGTGTGGCTGGCCTGGATTAGGCTGTTGACCTTCAGTGGACTGGCATCCCATTCATCTATTTATGCTGGGATGAGCTTCAGCCATATGAGCCATTTGTTTTGTACCTGTTTAACTGGTATTAGTTTATGATAGACACTATGCACAAAATTCAACAAAAATTGTTGCATGGTTCTGAATATAAAAGTTAAAATGCCTGCGAATCAGCATCAACTATATTCAGGTGGTAGCAGAAGCAGATTTGTTACCACCTTGAACCAAAGAGTTGGTTGCTACAAATTACCTATATGATACATATTTGTACGCCAATCTGTTGACAAGTAAATAGGGATGACCACCATCTGTATTTGGAATCTTGATATTAATTTAGTTTATATAGTAGCTTCTGCACTAAAGACATTTTCAAAATATCTTGAGATTTCTTACAGATTAATTATTATTCCTAGCTACTTTACTTAAATTTATTCATACTACTTGTGAACAGTAATCTTATATTCTTACTTTGGAAGAGAAGTCAATTTTCTACAGGGCTACAGGAATAGGAGCTCCTATCATCACTCTCAAGATACCACCCACCCACCCCCCAGCTGTGGGTGTGGGTTCGGGTAAGTAGAATTGTAGAACTGGCCTGATTTACCCCCTCCTGAGTGTTTAAGAGCCAACTAATGGAGGTAGGAGCTGCTGTTGCACAGTGGTTAGCATATCAGATACATGACTGAAAGTCCACTTGTTTGAAGTCTAACATCAGATCAGCCCTGGTCGGTTACCGTAGTGCATCCTTGGGAACTTTACTCCAGTTGCCTCGGCACTAAATAACCTACTTGTGTCGATAAGCCACACCAAAAACCAAATGCTTAAGATAATCTAAGTTCTATGTGCTTTGTACTGGCACAATTAATGTACGACTTATGACAAACTCTTGGGGCCCACCTAATACATTTTATGGACATATGGACATTTGGGTGGTTGGTCTTAATATGGCAAATTAGAGGTACTTTGTCAACATTATGGTCATTGTCTTCCATTGTTTTTCTTAATATTATTCTGTGTTCATTATTCAAAGTTAAACTTTTAATAAAAGTTTTTTGTTGAGGATCTTTATCATATATTTTTTCCATAAACAGGTTATGAAACTTTAAATGTTCTTTGGGGTTTTTTGGACATAAAAGTCCTTGTCAAAGGGACTTTATGATTACCTTAAAGAGGCACTACCCATTTTGTTTGACTTAAAAGTCCTTGCCATTAAATGGACTTTATGATTACCTTAAAGAGGCACTACCCATTTTGTTTGACTTAAAAGTCCTTGCCATTAAACAGTCTTTATGATTACCTTAAAGAGGCACTACCCATTTTGTTTGACTTAAAAGTCCTTGCCATTAAACGGACTTTATGATTACCTTAAAGAGGCACTACCTACATTTTTCAGCCTAGTTTGATTTGCCTTATTTAATTGGTCCTTTTTAGAATCTTTAAAATTGATTGGTTAAAAATTAAAAGACATTAAGTTCTTATATACCTGACATACAGCAGAATGTATCATGTTATGATGTCTATCAGTCTGTTCCCTGTTTGGTTTCTGGACAATAACTTGGGTTCTCCACCATCTGCCATTACCAAACTTTGTAGCTTGCTTGCATTTTGAGGCAAGGAAGAAACCTGTTGGCTTCAAAAGCAAAATGTCAAAGGTCAAGGTCACACAGACTGAAAAGGGAAAATGGTTTCCACATAATAACTTTATTTGTATACCAGATACCATGACCAAACATTGTAAATTGCTTGCACTTTAGATGAGAAAGACACCTATTGAATTTTTGAGGTCAAAGATAAAAGGTCAAGGTCACAGTGACACTAAGAAGAAAAATATTTTCTGCATGCTATTATGGGTTCTTTATCACTAACATTGACCAGACTCTGTAGATGGCTTGCATTTGAGACACAGAAGACACCTGTTCATTTTAGGGTAATAAGGTAGAACATCAAGGTCACAGGGACTAAAAACTAAAAAAGTGATTTCCACAGAACTACTTAAATTCTGTACCACACACATTTACTAAACTTTGTAGATGGCTTGCATTGGACACGAGGAAGACACCTGTTGATTTCAGATATAATAGGTCAAAGGTCAGAGTCAGAGGGACTTAAGGAAGGAAAACAGTTTCCACAAAATAACACAGTCCTGTGCATCAAACCATGACCAATGGCTTACATTTTAAAAAAACAAAAATGCCCTCTCAATTTTGGGATCAGAAGTCAAGGTCACTAAGACTGAAAGATTTAAACTTTATCTGAACAATAATTTGAGATCTGTGTCTTTTACATTGACCAAATTTTTTTGGATAGCTTGCATTGAAGACAAGGATGACACCTATTGATTTCAGATTCAAAAGGTCATGTATCTGACCAATGAAAGGGGGTTTTACATAAAAGAAGTATCATAATACTATTTACCACATGGCAGGCATATAATACACAATGTATGGTATTCTTTTTTTAAAATATTTTCCTGAATGAGAAAAATACCTGCTTTCATGCTCAACTTGTTGCAACTGCAAACAATGTTTAATGATGAAAACTCCAACTTTGCACCCCAAATTATGGTTGATAACCTCTTAAAATCTTGACTTTTTTGAGAGTAATAGGAAAGCAATAGAGAGAAAAGGAAAGAAAGGAAATCAGAAAAATACCTGGATAGACAGTTTGGCAGTTGGAATGTACAAAATTAGAAGTTTGGGTCAAATTTTGATGTGAATGATGAAATATTTTCTTGCATTTACATGTGCCTTTGTTTGTATATTCCTTTGAACAGGAAGAATTACTTGATACACAGAAACAGAATTGTATTAATTTCTTTAGTGTACGTTTCTTGCAAAGTCCACACATTCTTACGGTTTTATATCTCCATGCTTGGTACCCAAAACTTTTTCTTTATGTCTTGGGACGAAAAAGGTACAGATAGGGTTAATTTCCAGTACAAATATGGATGATGAAAATATGATTTAAAAAACGATTGCTAAAAATCCAGGCAGAAGAAAAGTTCAGGAATTATATTATTTAAAGTTTTCATCATCACCTTAATCACTATTGATCATCATCATCATTGTCATCATCATAATTGCTGCTGCCACCATCATCATCATCAGCAGCAGCATCATTATCATCATCTATGAGGTCAAGAAACTCCAGATACACAGAATCAAATGGGGTGAATGATGTCACCAACTTTAATGTCAATAAGTCCTCTTTAACTTCCTTGAAATCATGTAAAATATCAAAAACTGTGGGTCGGGGATATAATTAAATTTAAAAAAATATTAATTGTAACTTGTCCTTTAAACTTTGTGGTAAAAATTGGCACAAGTGGTCAGCATCCATTTCCTCTTCTTACTCCTACACATTATTATTATTATTATTGATTTGGTTGTAATCATTTTTATTGCCTGAATTGTTTAATATTGTTTTGAATTATCTATGCCTGAAAGTCCCATATTCTTTATTATTATACATTTTTTTTGGCACCATTTTTGAATACTTGGATTTGCAAGTATGACCCGAACAAAAGTTGGTGTAGATATTACCTGCCCCTGATATGTTGGTGGAAGTTACATATCACTAGAACATAGCACTTGATAATGTTGAGATTATCATGTTTGGAATTTGCGATAGGTACATGTATTGATTTCAACAGTGTTCCTTTCAAAATTTAAGAAATTTAAATAAATAATTAGGCTTCACGTATTATGGTCATCGATAGATTGAGATAAAAGAGGAAAACAAATGATGACAATTATTGGAAAGAATTGTGACAATACTGTGCATTCAAATGCAGAATCACAATCTCGGCATATTTTCTAACTTTTATGTTATGTAAGCCATAGAGAAAATGAATACATTAGAACCCTATTTTTATTCAAAATTATATACAGTAACTCTGAGAAAATAAACTGCAGTGATTTGAAATGGTACATGGGGGGAACCCACTCCCATTAAATGTAACCTCTTATCTTGTAACATAATATTATACTACTTGATATTTCCTGCTGTTATTTCTCTCTCATAAATCTTTAAAGCAAAGGTTTAATGAAGATGTATGTTTGCATTTCAAATTTCTATACGGTATAAAGGGAAGACTTGTTAATCAGTATTCTTCTTCTCTCTTGCTGCACACTTGCTTGCTCTCACATTTTCTCCTGCCTAAATGATATGTCTAAATCATTTGTTTTTTTCTAGTATTTAAAAGGATTTATAATTATTTGATTGGTTGTAATATGCTCTGAAAAAAATTGGAATGAGCAGTTGAGTCTGCTTGGAAACCTTTTCATAATACTTCTTGGTTTGACCCAGTATAATTAAGTAATTTCACACAATTGACTTCAATTCCTTACTGACCCCACCCACCTATCCTGTGTATAAACTCGAAATTGATCATCATGTTATGCAGGTCTGTGAACATCCAGAATTAGATGCATTTATATATGAAACTGATTGACATAACATTTTGGAGTTCAATCATTTCAAAGTCATGATTGCGATATATATCAACTGTAAGATTATTCATTAAGTGTTTATTGAATAATTATATATTTTGTCTATATGCCCTTTCCACATGATTCATGACATAGAGCATGCGACTTTTTGGGCTGTTTTTGCCTTTTAAATAATCATGAGATGTTATGTCATTTTTGAATAAAATTACACTCATAGAACGAATGTCCTGTATAGAAATTGTTCTTTTTTTTTCTTCCAACATCTTCATTTAAATAGTCACACAGAATTGAAATATTATCATTAGAGTCACTTTCTTGACATTAAGTAATCCAGGTTATGCCTCTATAAGTTATGAGAGTTGCTTCGGCAACCCAGGATAATTCTTCTTTGGGATTATTCAACTGAGAAGAACATAAACATCTACCGTATGTACTTGGATATAAACAAAGTCAAAATCCGAACAACATAGACCCTGATCTGCCATCACATAATGTGCCAGCAGATCAGGGTCTATGTTGTTTGTTCTATTGATTAGTCCTTACAAACTGCATAGACCCAAATCTGCCAGCGCATTATGCGACGGCAGATCTGGGTCTATGTAGTTTGCAGTTGGTGTCTGCTTATATGCAAGTATATACGGTACATGGTTTTGTTTATCTTGGGAACACTGACAACTTTTGACCCAAGTATTGATGGGATCTTGACTGACCAACACAAAGCACTATATACAAGATAATTGGATGGTTTAGCTATGTGTGCTTTTCCCAGTGGGTGAAAGGCAAGCTGCAGATCAATGATCTACCATTTGGTACAGTATCTGATCACAGCCTCAGGGGAGAAGTCATTTTGAAAGTATTACATGCAACAAAGTGCATTCATTTGATCTTATAGTCTGCATCATATATTCAAACCACATTTTTAAAAAAAAAAAATGGTCACTTTTTATCTGTTTAACTTCTTTTAACCTACAAATGGCACTACATTGAATAAAATGTGCTGATGTTTTCTTAAACAGTATACAATCAGTATTCGAACCACACTAAAAATTTGAAGCTTAATGCACCCTACTGTTGTTTGTAGTCACTTCTATTCATCACTCTGTGTTATTGAGTACTACAAAGCACTCTGGAGTAGACTATACAAAATAAATTTAAAAGAAGCTTCCTCTCTTAAACAAACCATTGAGGCAATCAATTTGATTCAGCTGTATGTTGTACTCATCGGATTTTTACTGAGGCAGAATATGCCATTTTATCTGGAAACAGGGCTTGGACAAGTCATTTAGTCAAAGTCAGTTAGCTTTCAAGTTGAGAAAACTGATGGATGGCATAATCACAAAGTAAAAGCACAATACAGCTTGTTTAAATGTTATAATTTGTTTCAACATGTACCTGTTTGATTTGCAGGAAAACTTAACTTGCAGTCCTATAGATGTAGGCAAGTTGAGTTGATCCTAATGAAATATCAATTCTTTATCCTTCACAAATCAATCAACATTAAAAAATAAAATAAAAGAAATACCCGTTGTTTAGCATACAGGCAATCAGTTACAGTTACTGTTTGAAACAGATGAAACGGGTCAGATACTGAGCTGAAGAATCTAGGGTGTCATCCAGAGTGTCAATGCTTTGATGGCATGATACATTTTGGTGCTTCAAACATTTTGATTTATGCTATAAGAAAATTTACATATGGATTGGTTCAGTGTACAAGAAATGGACTGGTACAGTGTACAAGAAAAAATAAAGAAACCAAACTATGATGCATAAAACGTTCCTACCGCAAATACAATTAGCAATACACATTGTATAATTACAGACATGGTTCTACCCTAAAAAAACTGAAAACGATTGGGACCAAGTTTCATTTCCAGTTTCAAGAGGTTTTCAGTTTACTGAGGGTATCACGGATGTAAAACAAAATGTCTTTTTATGTACAAGTACATGTACAAGCATATCATCATCAATACCAGCCTTAATTGTTGAGACCAAAATACCTGTAAATTTTTAAAACCAAAAAATTTCAATGTTTTTCACGTGATTTAAGAGACAGAGAATTTGTTCGTGTGTGCTTGTGGGAAATAGGGAAAGTGCATGTGACTTGAGAAAAAGAGGGAGAGACAGTGTGTGTGTAATTATGAGAGAACATCTGTGTCTGTGTTTATTCTGTAAGGATAGTTCAGTCCTACACATTTATCTGTTTGTTCTGACATCCTGACATGCGAGAGAAGACAAATAACAGCCATGGTTACATAAATACATGTACATGTATCAGTATGTAATGATTTTTTTCTTTGAAAATCAGTTGAGTGAATATGACTTTAGAATACTGCTTTATCAGTCTCTGTCAGCAAAGTATCAGAAGCGAAGCCGCAGGCCTAGTTACTAAAGCCTGGGTATTAATTTTAAAAAAAAGAAAGTTCTGTTGATCTTTTATGCAGAGAAATAACATCAATAACAATTAGATAATAGGCATTTAAACATAATCTTTCTGAATTGGCTTATCTCCAAGCCTTTAGTCATTAACAATTTACCTTATAAGCTGGCCCTTCTTTAAGGAACAGAGACGTTGGATTAGCCCATTGTTGGCCCTAGTATGTGTTGGTAAGCATCAATAACAATTAGATAATAGGCATTTAAACATAATCTTTCTGAATTGGCTTATCTCCAAGCCTTTAGTTATTAACAATTTACCTTAAAAGCTGGCCCTTCTTTAAGGAACAGAGACGTTGGATTAGCCCACTGTTGGCCCTAGTATGTGTTGGTAAGCATGTTGAGTATTGTTTTATGTCGCGTGCCTCACTGATAAGCCTACTACAGTATTTGTTAACTGTAAATAATATGGTGCAGCATGTGTTTTCCTTAACATATTACCACAGGCTATTTCTGGATCATAACTATCAACATTTTATGGAATTTAGCAGAAAATATATATTTGATGTACCTATCAAACTATAACTTAATTCATCAAAACCAATCAGGGTTCAGAGAAAACCACTCCTGTGAGACAGCCTTGATCTCCATGATAGATAGATGGATTACTGCCATAGGTCAAGGAAAATTAGTTGGATCTATACTAGTTGATCTTAGAAAAGATTTTGACCTTGTTGATCATGATATTCTTATCGATAAATTGAACATTTATCAATGTGACAATTCAGTGATTGATTGGTTTACATCATATCTAACAATGAGAAAACTGTGTGTCAAAATAAGTGGCAGTTTTTGTAAAGAAGAACCAATTACATGTGGAGTACCACAGGGATCAATCCTGGGCCCACTCCTGTTTCTCATTTTCATAAATGTTCTGCCACTGAAAATAGGCAACTGTATTTCATCTACTGACTTATATGCAGGTGGCACCACTCTGTCAGATTTCAAACAGCTAAAATCAGACCTAGAGGTCTCCCTTCAGATAGCCTTACTTATAATAGATTCCTGGTTTAAGGAAAATGGCATGAAAGTAAACACAGACAAGACTGAAGTATTACTGATTACTACCCAACAAAAAAGAGCGAATTGGAAAATAACAATCGAATCTTAAGTTGGATGAAATTTGCCTACAAATGGTTACCAGTGACAAAATCCTTGGGGTGATGGTTGACAACAATTTGCAGTGAAATGAACGTATTCAAGTCATATGTCATAAAGTTAATTCATGTTTGTGGTTATTTAGCAAGATAAGGCCATATCTATCAACTAAACATAGGTTAATATATTACAAAAGCTATATACAACCATACCTAGACTACTGTAATGTTATCTGGGGAAACGCTTCTGACAAGAATATTTGCAAATTATTCTGCTTGCAAAAAAGAGCTTGCAGACTAATCCTAGATAATGCTGAAAACATCCCAAATGCAATGAATGATATTAAAATGTTAACAGTAAGTGAACAAATATTTTTGAGAAAGACTAGACTTGTGTACAAAGTTTCAAACAATATGGCCCCATTATATCTCAAGGAACTTTTTCAGGCTAGAAAACAAGGCAACACTCCCAATTTAAGATCAATTTCAGCTAACCGCCTTTCCAATCCAAAACCAAATAAAGAACTCGTTAAGAAAAGTTTTCAATATTTGGTGTCACTAATTTGGAACAGAATCCCAAAGGAAATTAGAGAAAGTGCAAATATAAATAATTTAATTATAATCTAATTCAGTGGATGAAACATGGAACCTGTTCGATTTGACAAATACATTACAAGTTAAAGTTATAAATTCTCAAACCTTCCACTTTGTTGTCTCACTATTTTTGTATTGTATATACACAGTGTACCTTGTTGGAGCATGTTCTTACAAGTTGCTTTTTTATTATTATTATTATCATTATTGTGTGTGCAACTATGTACATGTACTCTGTATGTAAATATTAATATAATAGAGGGCCACAAGGAGGATTAGTTCCATGCAACTAATTGTCATCCTCTTTAAATAAAGTCATTATTATTATTATTATTATTATTTCCAAGTTTGAAGTGAACTTCAATTTTATGGGAATTTTTTAGTGTAAAATTGAAATTTGGGACCAAAAATTTGTTTCAGTTTTCAGAGTAGAGGGGTTTCGGTTTACTGGGAAAAAATGATCATATGAAAGAAGGGAAAATTGGTGACCAGACAGAAATTTTAATCTTGAGTGGATTTTGGTGTACCAAGGTTTTGGTTTTTAGGGATTTCACTGTATAATGAAATAAAAGTACAAAGATGCAATTCTCTGAAGACATTAGGGTAAAAAGTTTCTGCCCATATAGCAAATATACATAACAAGTTAAAAAGAAATGAATATAACCAACATTTGAGAAATAATTTGCTCCTAATTATTGCTGAGTATTTAACACATAGTCTTTCAAATTTTCCATTTAGATGGACTTATATTTCTATACTGAAGTTTTAGTGTTAATTTTGATTGAAATAGTGCAAATACAGACTGCTTTAACAATTATATGTATGTAGAGTTTAAACCATATCTTAAAAGGATAAATTGAAACCAGTCTTAACTTTCATCCTAGCTTCTCTACTGATTCAACACTGAACTTCTTTTGAAAAATCAAATTTTGTCTGATAAGAAGTGTGAATTAACTTATTCTACAGTAAATGCTAAGCAATAATGGAGGGCAAAAGTTATTATTATTATTAGCTACTTGTCTTGTGTTATTTTCTTTCAGTGCTTAAAACCACTGTACATCTATAAACGCATATACATTTACTTTAGTGAGTGGCCAAACATTTTCTCAATAGCCCCAGCTACACTTTTCTGTACACAATATATTTTTGGGAAAGAATATCATGCATGCTTATGAAAGTGACCGTGCCACAATTTAGATGAAATTCAGTGCAAAAAATGCATATTAAGTTGGATTGTATTACTTGAACCCTCTCTCAAATGTGCTGTTAACAACCGGTTAAAATTATTAACCTCTAGTCAAATACAATAAAGAATAATAGAGTCACTATTGACTGATTTCAGCCCTGTGCAAGATGAGACTTCGGCTCAGCAGTCGATTGAGAATAAAGTATTATTATTATTATTATTATTATTGATCAAAGACAGTTTCTCCAGGGTCTTTAGTTTTAATAAAAAGTAGTGTAGTATATAGTCTTTTATTGATTCACCAGGGAGAGTAAATTTAAATCTACATTGCCAAAATACTCCGGAAGACAAACCCCTCCATCCAAAAGTAAATATTCATCATGAAACGAAAGATAAAAGGTTAAGATGTTGCAAAATGACTCCAAAAAAGGCAACCAAAACAAAGATAAAGCCAAAAAAAAGTGCAAGATCCTTAAGATACATGGTCAAAATTTATGTGTATACACTGTAGTCTTTTAAAATAATCCAAGACCTCAGATGGAACAGCATCACAGGATGTAACATTATGCAGGTTACCTCCATTAGTTGTCTCATACGACATGCAGGAGGGCACATTGGGTCTGTTCTACATTTCCAAACCTGCAGAGTATTGTAACATGATACATAGATGCACCATTTAAAAAAAACAAAGCTTTACATTGGTGGTTTTCTTGTTTGTGATTTGTGACCATGGCAGGTTGCAAAATAGCAAAAAAACTAAACCAAATGGAAATTCTGTATACTTGGTATTTGTCATTCTTCCTGCTGCATCAAATAGGTGGGATGGAGTAGAGCTCATAGCTTTTCTTCCATTCTGATTTTGTTAACTTTTCACATGATTTTGAGCCGCCGCATAGTAAGCATTGGTTTATGTGGACTATATTAAATTTGCAATCACAAACAACAGAAACATTTATATGTATGCAGTTTTTGCAGATGCATCTTACCCTGAAATGCATTACTATGCTAAAAGTGCTGGACTTGTTTGTTTCATGCTTGAGTGCAATTTCACAAAGTTTTGTATCTGGGTCATTTTTTAAGGCAGTATTAAGTGTCCATTTTGATGATGCGATCTGAGAAAATCGTGCCTCTTAATGGAAAACAATATCATGGTAAAATACCTAGTATTGTCAAGACAGTAAAGTTATATATATATATATATATATATATATATATATATATATATATATATATATATATATATATATATATATATATATATATATATAGTTAGAAATTTTAGTGTTCTATGTAAAAATTTTATTTAAGAATTTTCTGTTTGAAACTTAAGTTTATCTAACAAAATGAAAACCCCATTCATTGCAGGGTTGATATGTGCCCCCATATAGGGGCTCCCACTCTACTATTTGTGTTTGTTTTAGAAGTTACCTGTGATTTACCATGAAGCTGTTGGTATAATTACTGCTGGGCAGTTTAAACACTTTTTATATGCCTGCCATAAGGCAGAGCATATTATGTTATGATGTTATCCATCTGTCTGTATGTCCATGTGGTACCTATTTTGTTTTCACACAAAAAGGCAATAACTGGAGTTGTCCACCATCTACAGTTACCAAACATTGTGAATGGCTTGCACTTGGGGTAAGGAAGAACCCTATCAATTTCGGGGTCAAAAGTTCAAAGGCCAAAGTCACTGACTGAAAGAAAAAAAACAACTGGTTTCAGCACAGTAACTTGATTTCTCCACCATCCACAGTTACCAAACTTTGTTGATGGCTTGCACTTGGGGGGAAAAGTAGTATCATTGATTTCAGGGTCAAAGGGTCAAAAGTCAGAGTCACTGTGACTGAAAGAATAAAAATGGTTTCCACACAAAACATTAGTTTTACATCTCACACTGGGACTAAACTTTGTGGATGGCTTGTGCTTTGCACTTGGGGTAAGGAAGAAGTCTATTGATTTTGAGATTAAAGGTCAAGGTAACTGTAACTGAAAGAAGAAAAATGGTTTCTGCACTCAAATTTAAGTTATCTACATAGAGGACTATTAAACACGGGACTCAACGAATAAAGTGATTTTCATGGTACTCTTGTTTTAGATGTTTTTACACACCTTAAACAAATGTAATACAGTAAGTGTGTTTGAACATTATTTTATTTCATCTGCCTTTAAGTCTTTTGCTTTCATAATGTTATTTCAGTTTTCTTTAAAGATACATGGGTCATACTTGAGGGTTCATCAAGGGTATGGCTGAAGTAGGATATGCCTAATTACAGAAATTGCCTTTTATATGCTGTGAAGTTGTTGGCATAGTTACTCTGGTATAATTTGAATACTTCATTAATATTTTAGAGACACCTTAAAATAAGGCAGATCAAAAACTATACTTTTGGAGAGAAAAAAATTAGGTCACCTTCGTTTGAATTTTTGTAATGATCAAAAGGTCATAATGGGGAGCTTCTTAAGGGTACAGCTGAAGTAGGACATGCCTAAGTACCAAAAATACATTTAATGAGCAATAATGAATGAACCAGAATTGAATTAATTCCAACCAGAAATGTACGTAAAAGAAATTAAACTCAATTATTAGATTAGATGTTTAATAATTATAATTTATAACTAGTGTACCAAAGATTATGAAATGGATGCTATATTAAATATTACAAACATCTTATCATCTCATAACATTGTTTAGAAATTGTCAGTTATGTGTTCAATTAATTTTTTGAGAAAGAATTCAGGTATGTGTCACAGACTAAAATGAGTTACTGTGCTAAGAAAAGGACAGTTAAAAATGAATGCGTTCCCTAGATAGCCTGAATGAATGAATAATCACAAAATATTATAACTATGTGGACACATGTAAAGAGTAATTATTGTTAATTTTGTATTGATTTATTCAAAACTACGAAGGATGTGGTTATGGACATAGTACCTATTACTGAAACACAGAATGGAGGAGCTGACTATAAAATGTTAATAAGATTATGAATTACAGGGTAAGTTTTTACCCTTTCAATGTATTGGTTATTGCACACTGCATTGAATTTGTTGCTGGTGTTTAGACAGGTGTCTCCACAATGATACTGTACTAGTTTCTTGTATTAATAGAGAGTTATGCCTCTTCATGTATGTCATATTCTTTTATGTATTATGTAACCACACTCATTTTGTAAAGTTTGGTTCTTCTTGTCACTTTTTGTGCTATGTGTATTGTTACTACAACTTGACATCAGTCACAAAGATGGATAGTGTTTGAGTAAAAGTAAATCTTTGTTTATTGCCTTGTTTATTTTGGCACCTATTTTCAGTTACCTTTCTTATCTTACCTTAAGAGATGAAAAATTAATCGGAACCCAGGCTCCTTTTCTGCATACTGCAGACAGTCAGTCATAAATTGGAGAACCTTATCAGCAGCTGATTCACTGATGAGTCATCCTTGACCTAAGCTGTTTACAGTAACATTTTGATAATCCTAAAAGTGATTGGTGGAATTTTTCATATTCTGATTGGCTGAGCTTGTTACCACTCTGGAAGCTATATTTCTGATCTGATTTTGATCAAACTTGGAATATATGTTTACATCATCAAGATCTTGGACAATTTCAATAGTGAGTAGGAGCCATGCATATTAATTAGGTGATCTTGCATCTAACTGGCTGAGCTTGCTTGCTCTCTGAAAGCCATGATCTGATTTTGATCAAACTTTAGATATAGGCTTGTATGATCAAGATCTCACATAAGTATAATAATGCACTACATCCATGCATATTAATGAGGTGATCTTGCATGTGATTGGTTGAGCTTGTTATCACTCTAGAGATTGCATTTCTGATTCAATTTTGATCAAACTTGGTAAATAGGCTTAAATTATTGGGATCTTTGATGAGTACAATTATGAGCAGGATCTGTGCATATTAATGAGGTGATTTTGCATCTGATTGGTTGAGCTTGTCAACACTTTAGTACTCCTATTTCTGATTATATTGTAAGAATCGTTGAGGGTCCTACATGTACTTTTACAGAAGAAGGGAGAGTGTTGTGTTAGAAAGGATAAACAGTGTGAGTGTATGTGTGTCTTGAGGATGGGGAGGGAAACAATTTCATGAATTGAAAATAAATAAATAATTTTTGTCTACAACTCATTTTATGGAATTCTAATATACAGAATGGTGAAGGAGAGGAAACTGTCAGGTGTGGTGGGAGACGGCTATTCCAATCAAATTTGGAATAAATCTAGGTTTTCTGTTTATTTGACATTATAGGGTGTTATAATTCTACATTCAGAATGTACTGACTTGACACTTTGCTTCTCAGTAATTTCAGATTCTGGTGCAGACTGTAATCATCAATTGTCTGCCCAACAATAACAGTGCACTCCTGTTTATAACCTCCCTATTTACCCAATATGACACAATTCAACCAGTTGCTGAAGGCATGGCGAACCATGTAACCAATCAGTGCCTTGTGTAATGTGCTGTGTATTGCATTGTAAACAATATAGTTTGCATGGTATAGAATGTCAACATTTTAAATACATAAAATACATAACCATAGGTATTCGAGTATAACAAGGCTTGTTCATACAAAGAATAAGGGCATCTTATGGACACTAATTTATGTGAATTTCAAGTATATGACGATAAATTAAGTCTGTAATAATCAAATCAATTCATGCAGATGCCAGTTATGCACTCGGTGCAGATGACCACTATTGTCATATTTAAGCATGAATTGCATGCACAAATATAACTGATTGCAACCATATTATTATTAAATCATGCAAATATGAATTTATTTACTTATCAGTACCCAACTATTAATGGATAGAATAACAGTAAAACTGACAGTGTAGAGTCTCCAATATGAAACTCTCTCATGCCAATCCAAAATGGCAGACATCGTGATGCCAGGACTACACTCTGCACCATTGCCGCTAAGTAAGCAGTTTTGAAAACACAGGAACTTATGAAGTTTGACCAGGATGCTTTTCCTCATGACTATGACTGAATTTTACTTAAATTACTCACAGTTGTTGCATAAAAATTTGATGTATTGCAAGAAAGCAAAAATATTATGCTCTGAAAACTTTACAGAAAACTTTTAAAAAATGTTTTGCTTAATGAACTTGTACATCAAAAATAGGTTATGCATAAAAAGATCAGTTTCGTGATAAGCTAATAGTTTGCCAGTTGTTAGAAATCAGAGATACATGTACAGTTGTAGTTGTTAGAAATCAGAGATAATTATAATTGCATTGTTTTGTAAATGAAACATTTTAATTTGTATTCATTCAATATGCACAGTATCATATTTATCAAAACAAAATTGATAAAAAGAAAAGATTAAAAATTACATTATTTTTTTATCAGACTTGGTAAAAAGACTTCTTTGATCAAGATATATACTGTTTTTTATTATAAGCACGATCTGCACATATTAATGAAGTGATCTTGCATATGAATGTTTGAGCTTCTTACCACTTGCAAGACTATTTCTAACTTGACACTTGCGAGACTATTTCTAACTTGACACTTGCGAGACTATTTCTGACTTGACACTTGCGAGACTATTTCTAACTTGACACTTGCAAGACTATTTCTAACTTGACACTTGCGAGACTATTTCTAACTTGACACTTGCAAGACTATTTCTAACTTGACACTTGCGAGACTATTTCTAACTTGACACTTGCAAGACTATTTCTAACTTGACACTTGCGAGACTATTTCTGACTTGACACTTGCGAGACTATTTCTGACTTTACACTTGCGAGACTATTTCTAACTTGACACTTGCGAGACTATTTCTAACTTGACACTTGTGAGACTATTTCTGACTTGACACTTGCGAGACTATTTCTAACTTGACACTTGCGAGACTATTTCTAACTTGACACTTGCGAGAATATTTCTGACTTGATTTTATTAAAACTTGGTAAAAAGGCTAATATCATCATGATCTTGGATGATTTTATTTATGAGCGAGACTTGTTCATATTTTATGAGGTGATCTTGCACATGTATCTGATTGGATGAGGTTCTTTTTACTACCTAAATATTGTATTTTTGATAGGATTTTAGTAAAATTTTGTAAATAGGCCTATGTCATCAAGATCTTGGTTGAGTATGCTGATAAGTAAAATTCATGCATACAGTACTAATGATGTGACCTTACATCTGATTGGCAGATCTGATCAACAATCTAGAAACTATATTTCTAACCAGATTCGATCAGACTTGTTAAATAGACTTATATTACCATGATGTTAAATGAGTTTGATTATGAGCATGATCTAGGCATATTAATGAGATAATCTTTTATCTGACTGGCTGAATTTGTTAGCACTATGGAGACCGAATTCCAGTCAGATTTTGCTCCACCTTAAGCTTATATTATCATTCTCATAGCCAGGTTCTGTAACAAGTGGAATTTGCGCATATTAATGAGATACTTTGCATCTAATTGACTGAGGTTGTTACCTTTCTAGATCTAGAGACTATATTTCTGATTGAATTGCTGTAAAACTTGATAAATGGGCTGAAATGGATTCTTACTATCAAAACCTTGGGCAACTTCAATTACGAGCAAGAGACTGTGGATATTAATTATGAGTTTAACTTTAGAAAATTATTTTTTCAGGATATATTAAAATAGGTAAAATTGACATGATATAAAGTTTCAGAGATAGTTTACATAGGTTGTGTTTTTACAGTACTACATAAACCCGATTAAAGAAATGGTCAACTGTTTGGTTATATAAGCTAGGTGAGTAATGTCAGGTTTGCTTGGTCCTTTTTAGGAAAATATGTTGTTCTGACTTCCATTTGTAAAATTCTACAGAAGGTTCTTAGATGTATATTGTATCCAGTGTAACTGAAATGCTGTCAGCATCAGTATATCTTGTATACCAAGTATCCAGTGTAACTGAAATGCTGTCAGCATCAGTATATCTTGTATACCAAGTATCCAGTTTAACTGAAATGCTGTCAACATCAGTATATCTACCGGTAGCTTGTATACTAAGTATCCGGTTTAACTGAAATGCTGTCAACATCAGTATATCTACCGGTAGCTTGTATACTAAGTATCCAGTGTAACTGAAATGCTGTCAACATCAGTATATCTAGTTTGTATACAAAATATTCAGTGTAACTGAAATGCTGTCAACATCAGTATATTTAATTTGTATACCAAGTATTCAGCGTAACTGAAATGCTGTCAACATCAGTATATCTTGTATACCAAGTATCCAGTGTAACTGAAATGCTGTCAACATCAGTATATCTAGCTTGTATACCAAGTATTCAGTGTAACTGAAATGCTCTCAACATCACTATATCTTGTATACCAAGTATCCAGTGTAACTGAAATGCTCTCAACATCACTATATCTTGTATACCAAGTATCCAGTGTAACTGATATGCTGTCAACATCAGTATATCTAGCTTGTATACCAAGTATTCAGTGTAACTGAAATGCTGTCAACATCAGTATATCTTGTATACCAAGTATGAATATCATGTCCTATCGTAGCAACATAAGTACTGTATATATTTGCTTATAAATCGGATCCAACGGCAAACAACATAGACTCTGATCTACCATTACATTATGTGATGGCAGATCTGGGTCTCTGCAGTTTGCAGTTAGACCTACCTTGTAAGCAAGTATATATGGTAGGTTATTCACTGCCTCAGCACTAAATAACGTACTTGTGTTGCCGTGCCATAAAACATCTAAACAAAACCAAATTGTCTGGATTAAAGTACGAATTTATGCAATTATTATGTCATATCAAACTTTATGTAGATAAGTTACAATAGTTATTTGTTAGGGTCACATTAAAAAAAGCAGTGCTTGGGTGGATACAAAATCCTGTTTGTCTTTAACCTTTGTCTTTGTTTTTCATCTTTTTTATGCCATCAATTTTAAAAGAAACAATTCTTATTTGACATGAGAGAGCGAGAGAGATGGAGAGAGAGAGAGAGAGAGAGAGAGAGAGAGAGAGAGAGAGAGAGAGAGAGAGAGAGAGATGGAGAGAGAGAGAGAGGTTACTCTAGGTCTTGCAAATTTTAATATTAAAATTAAAGTTCTTTGGAACCTCTTGTTCTCAAAACTTTCTTTTGAGCATACAAGTTTGAAAATTCTTAAAGTTCTACAAGTTCTAACTGCATTCATAGTTAAGTTACAGATCATCAAGATTCCCAACTTTTGAGTTTCATGTTCGTTATGCCCCTGCCATATCTGTGGAGGGAGCATAGATTGTTACCCATGTCCATCAATCCCATCCCATCCCATTGTTATGCCTCCATCATATCTATATAGGGATCATAGAGTGTTAGGTCTCACTGGACAGGGTTTTTTTTGGTGAATTTTCATCGGACTGTGACAGATTGCAGAAAAATTAGAATAATTCTACATTAAAGATACAAATAAAAACTAACCAGTGAGCACGCTTGTCAGATTTTAATAAAAGTATTCAGGTTAATTCCTTGTAAAAATGATAGTTTTTACTCTGAACTAACCCTACCCCCAACCCCTCTTTTTTACTTTCATTTTTTACAGTAAAGAACTATTTTGAATATTTTCCTGTGACAAGGTGGCTCAGACAATCAGTATGGGCCTTACACATGGAGGATCATTAAAGTTCACTGGTATTATACAAGTTGGCATGCTTCTCATCAACCCTTAACCATCTTGATTTTGAGATATTTACCTCTGTAGCAGACATACATAAATATGTAAACCAAGTCATTTGCAGCATTTGATTTCCAATGCTAGTCTAACTGTGACAGGCAGTCACCAAAAAAGCCAACCCATTTTCAAGCCTAACTTAAAATGTAAACCAAATTGCAGATTTAGTTTCTGTGTGAATTTATAAACACAAGGCTTGTGCCCTCTACCTTAAAAATATGGAGGGAAGGTGTCAAAATACGAAACTATCCAGTGAAACCTTACCCATATCCATCCATCTGTCCCATCCCATCATTATACCCCCGCCATATCAATGCAGAGGGCATAGAGTTTTACACATGTCCATCCATCTGTCCCATCCCATCATTATACCCCGCCATATCAATGCAGAGGGCATAGAGTTTTACACATGTCCATCCATCTGTCCCATCCCATCATTATACCCCCGCCATATCAATGCAGAGGGCATAGAGTTTTACACATGTCCATCCATCTGTCCCATCCCATCATTATACCCCGCCATATCAATGCAGAGGGCATAGAGTTTTACACATGTCCATCCATCTGTCCCATCCCATCATTATACCCCGCCATATCAATGCAGAGGGCATAGAGTTTTACACATGTCCATCCATCTCATCCCGTCTATGGAGGGAGCATATGGTCTTATCCATGTCTATCCACCCCATCCATTCATGTCTATCCACCCCATCCATCCATGTCTATACACCCCATCCATTCATGTCTATCCACCCCATCCATTCATGTCTATCCACCCCATCCATTCATGTCTATCCACCCCATCCATTCATGTCTATCCACCCCATCCATTCATGTCTATCACTAATTTTGTTTCTGCTCAATAACTTTTAGAGCACTTAATGGATTGAAATCAAATTTGGCATAAGGTTTATTAAAGAAGACCTGGACCAAGTTCAGTTTTCACTGTTTTCTAGCACAATTTTATGGAATTAAGGCCGTTTGACATAGTACTTTGCCTTTCCATTTCATTTCCACTCATTTCTACTCAGTAACATTTGAAATACTTCATGGATTGAAATTAAAGAATAAAATTCATTTTGATGAGAAAACGTCCTTGATTGAGTTCTTTGCCTGGTGCTTACATAAGCTGATGTGCTGTCTATTTATAGCTCTGCTATCTAAGCATGGGTTCACCTGTGAACCTGTTATAAGGCTACACATATTGTATTATCAGATTGAAAAAATGTTGCTATATTGCAATCTTTTTCTGTATACTTTTTTTAACTATAAAAAAATCAATAAACTGAAAACCAGGTGTGATTTGTCTGGAAAAGTGTAAAACAACTCGACTTATTCAGACATGATAATATGGCAGTGAAAGAGAAAAAAATAATACCTCGTTGGGTTTCAATCTTGAAACCTGTCAAACTTTTTGATCATTCTACCAACTGAACTAATCAGAACATGAGGTTTACCATTGTGAAATTTTCAAATGAACATGTAGCATTACAAGTATGAAAATCTCATTTTGAAATATATTCCAAAGGTATATTTTTCATGTAGAGCTTTTCAGTCTGAGTAGTTATGTAACACTCACACCATGCCATCAATACAGCACTGTTCAGTGAGCAATACATGTACTAAGTTGCAGTCTACTGATATTTGACTGAACATCTGGGTGGAGTCAGCAATCCCTTAATTAGTATTTGTGTTAAGACAACAATTATAAAATGTAAAAGTAAAATGTGAATCCTAATTGATGTAAATTATTACAGGATGAACTGTATTGGCTCAGTGGCTAAGGTGTTGGACTTGTGACCATACGGGTGTAGGTTCAATCCCACCATTAGATAAGCCTGGATTTGCTACCGTTGTTGTGTGTGATGGTGGTGTGTCCTTGGGCAATTCACTTTACTCTACTTGTTTCAGCATATATAACCTTGAAAGTGTTTCCATGCTATAAAACAACAATCCAACTCAACACATTATGTATTTTAATCGTTACTATTCATTGTCATTAGTATAATTTTATTAATGTAAAAATCATAATTTTTATTCTAGCTTTTGATGATGGACAAAAGTTTCCTTACTAGATATCAAGACTAGAGTCTGGTAAACTATATTTGAGTAATTTATTTCTTGGTATACACCCTCATTAAAAAATTAAAGTACAAGGCAGTTATCTTTGATCTTGATTTTTTTGTAAAACACGGGTAATCTAACTAGTAAGGTTATTTTTAGGAGATATCTTTTCTTACAGTCAAGACAAAAAAGTAATTTTACTGGAGGAATTCTGTAATTGAATGTTATCATATTGGTTACAGTAATAGGGGAGGGTGGGACGGGGGATAATTCTTATCCCCATAAAATTTACCGTCCAATATCCCATATCACAAATAAAAAACTTTTTCCTGTACTATGAAATATCCCTAACAAGAATTATAAAAATATTCAAAAAATTAAATAATAATAATCCATAATCCTTTAATTTAGGCATCCCATATCTAGATAAAAGGGAAAATAATCTATATTCTTAAAACCCCATTATAAGCCTCAGTAACAGGTGTGTGTGTGTTAGCTAACGAAGAAGAAAAAAGAACAAACCACAAACCGTGTGAGAGCAAGATCAATCACCACACCAGCTTAGATTTTAGATGATTATGGAGTTAAAAAGGGAAGCTGGCAGAATCTCCTGTCTGACCTCAATTGATAGTTGTTTTATTGTGAAACTTCTCATCCTTCCTTGTCATGGCAATATCTGACTAATGAGTGTGATGGGAATTTATAGCAAGCACTTTAGCAAACAGAATAGAGTCAGTTTTATAAACCTTGTTTATTCATCATTTATCACACAGCTCAAGGCTCACAGCCAGTCAGATTTAATAATTGTATTCACTTATTTTCATAAAAGATGCTTTTAAGTGCGACCAGGAGATTATTTTTGTAAAACCATTGAATAATCACTTTTCATGAAACCATTCAATAATTTTCATACAGTATGGTTGAACTACATGTACTTAAAAAGCCGTTCATAACCCTAAGGGTCACATGTTATCAGTAAAGAAACATTGATGCAGTGTGATAAATACCATATAATATAAATTTTGGTGTTTTAAAAAAAATATATATAAAAAAAGTAAGCACAAGTGCTTCGATCATGCACGGTTAAAAAAAATGTTCTGTTCACTTCTTGTCTTGCAGGGCAGGTTACTTGAACTTTTACTTTTCCTGCACCAATTTTACTCATCCTACACTTTACATAATACTGAATCAGTTTAAAATGCCACTCATCCAATCTGATGAGCATCTTAAAAAAGTGACTTGCCCTTGATAATTTTCATGCAGAATGAGGAATATAGGTCTTGATCTGATACAAATAATGCAATGACAGATCTAGGTCTAATTAGTTTCTGCCTGCTCTGTGGTACCGGTAGTCTGATTAAAATAAAGATCTAAAGGTGCTTAAAATAAATAGATCTGATAAGTACCAATATGAGGTCATGTTCTGTTGACCTTTTCATTCATTAATCAAATTACATTCTTCATATTTTGGAAAGTGAAACTCGCCATTTGGAATATTTACTTGCATTGACTCTCCCTCGTATGTAATGCCACACTTTATCTTATAGACTGATAAAATAAGTAAACTGGTCATTCCTAAATTTATCATACCACATTCTTCCTTACTGATGTAAATTTTACTTTTGTTTACCATACAGGTGTGAATTGAGATGCTTTGTTGTCATTATTAATTGAATTTATCTTAGTCAATGCTTACAGTACCATCTAGCACCCCAAAAGTTTGGGTGCCTCATTTTTTTTCTCACTTTCTTTTTTCCCACTATCCCTGGTTTGGTTTTCCATTGCATAGTGATGTAAGCTGAAGTGGGTCAGGTGACTTATGCTGATCAGAGTCTGTGTTTTTTTCAATCAGGTGCTAATTACATGTACATACATGTACAAACATATTGGGTACTTAACAAAAAAGAGACTCAGATGGATTACTTTAATGCAGAATGTTACACTTTTCCAATAAATTTTTAAAAAAATGAAGGTAACCAATGCAAGGTACTATTTGTCAGATATGTGATTTGACAGTATTATCTGTATAAGTATCAGCCTCATTTGGAGAGTATTCTTTATTATACTTCTTCTTCCTTGTGATCCCCACCCCCTTTTCCATGCATCCTGTCTGTCCATCAACCCATCTGTTTATTCATGTGTCATTATTTATGCTCCCTCCCCCACTACCCAATCCTTGATGCAATGAGATCAGAGATTGGTATGCATAATATCAAGGTTGTATTGAGTTTTTATATATCTTTTATTATTCTTTAACAGAGTTATGGCCCCTCTACAACTTTTGTACATAGAGACCCCTTCTCCATTTTTGCTGAAAAAGTTTAGAGTTACTCTTTTGAATTAATTTAAAACTCAGTATATACCATTCTTGTTTATAAATATCTCATTCAGGTTTAATTTTCATAATTTTCCAGCAATTTTTAACAACTTTCCATACTGAGACATGTGCCATCTTGGAAATATTCATTATATTTAATATCTTTAGTAATTTCCTATTTGAGAAAAAGGATGATGATAATAAAATTACTACTACTTCTACTATTAACCATCAATCATTCAGAAGAAAAAGAAGAAGAAAAATGTGGTCACAACATTATCCTTAATTTTGTCTTTATGGCAACTAAAGCCTCAACTTTCTTTCACTCTGATCACTGTTACACATTGTCATAAAACTTCGGGGGAAAAAAAATGAACATACAAATGATTTTGATCTTTCCTGGAAAACCATTTAGCATTGGCATAGCATTCTTATTATGACTTTCTGGCATTAGGCCTTTCACCATTGTGGCTTTTCCATTGTCTGAAAACTTGACAAACCAACATGAAAAATTAGTCATAAATTATTATTTCTCTCCAGGGGAAAGGTTATAGTGCTCTTTCACAGGTCATATGGTTTCATTTCAGTTGTTCACAACTTGGTATTGGTCAGAATAATGCAATATTTCATGGTGCAGTTTGCCTCAAAGTTTACACAAGAACAAAAGGCCATCTCCAAGGATACATGTGGTAGACTGAGTTAACTGTCAAGGACTAATGTAGCCCTGTCAGTACAAGATGTAAGGACATGCCTCCCTGCTTGCTTATACCAATGTTGATAGCCCAATAACATAGTTATATAATGCACTCAGATGATGCATACCCTCAGACAATAGTGTTTATTGAGTTATTTGTTAAAATGACATCTTTTCATAACGAACACTGGGCTCACAATAAATTTGGTCTTACTGATGCATGTCTTGTAATATGGAAAATATGGAAGGTGTCTGTCTGTCTGATACATATTTCAACATCCATATCCAGCTTGTATTTAAATCAGTCCTCAAAGTAATCATGTAGGAAACAAATGAACAAGGGCAGTTTGTAGTAGAACTACTGGTAATTTACTGTGAACAAGCCATGCCTGACACAATCCTTATATCACAACAATGGCAAGTGACAGACAATTGTTCTCATGACTTTTACACATTGTTTGGACAGTACCACATTTGAACTTAACTGCCTGAATACCTGGTTAATGGATGCCAGCTTTTGTTCAGATATTATGACCGAGTTGGACATTGATTGTTCACACCATTATGATGCTAGCTGTATCAATTTGAGCAATGTTCTTAGAAAGTTCTTTATATAAAGTAAGAACAGACTTTGGTGCCGAAAGTTAGGGTCCTTTCGTCATATTTAAAATGATGTCCCTTATATAAAAGAAAAGTTTAAGGGAGTTTCATTTGGGACTTCCATCATTGTTCTTGATATGCAGGTGTACCTTGTTACGGGTGTCCTATGAGACAGGTTTAATCTGTTGACCGTCGTCCGATGTCCCTCTGTCTGTTAGTACAAGTTTGTTATCGCTACTCCTACTAAACTAGGAGGGCTGCCTTAAACTAGGAGGGTTGCCTTGACACTTATCACACACATTCATCCCATGGTCTAGTTGATCCTAAATGAAAATGGTGCTGCTCGGACATCAATATAGCCACCACAGAGGCCATCTTGAAAATCTTGTTATTACTGCTCCTCCTTAATCGATGGTCATATCAACATGGGGTTTCCACTAAAAGACTTCTTTTGATGTCTAGTTGATTCTGAATGAAAATGATACCGATCTGACATCCAATATGGCCACCATGGCAGTCATCTTGAAATTTTTTTAATTGCTACTCCAAATACATGGATGGTCATATCAACATGGGGTTTTCACTAAAAGACTTCTTATGTCCAGTTGGTCCTAAATGAAAATGGTTCCAGTTGTACATCCAATGTGGCTGCCATGACGACTGTCTTATAAATCTTCTTATCACAACTCCCCCTGAATGGATGATCATTATGACATGGGGTTTTCACCAAAAGACTTCTAATGATGCCCGTTTTGTCCTAAATGAAAATGGTGCCAAGCTGGCATCCAATATGTGTACAACAGCAGCTAATTTGAAAATCTTGTTATTGCTGAAGAATATCAGAGATGGTTTCAACACTAAACAGTTAAAAGGAAGAAATGGTCTTATCTTGAATTCCTGGAAATTCTTTTTGCCCAGTAGAGCGTCAGTCTCTTTCAGGGACTCTTGTTTTTTTATCCCTCCCTAGCAGTCTTTTGAATTCAGAAACAACCAGGTTGAAAGCATCTTTTGACCTTGATTACCTGATGTGAACTAGATAAGCTATCATGTCCATTGGGCCTCTTGTTGTTATATTCTGATTAAATTGCACATTTCTATGACAAATTTAAAATATAATTATTTTAAAATGTTATTTGTTTATGCTTTTAGTCATTAGTCATGAAGCTAAATTTGTATACACCCACCATAAGGCTGAGCATATTATGTTATTATGATGTTGTTCATCTGTCCATACCAATTTCATTTCTGCACAATAACTCAAGTTGTCCACCATCTACAGTTACCAAACTTTGTGGATGGCTTGCACTTGGGGTAATGAAGAACCCATAGATTTTGGAGTGAAAAGGTCAAGGTCATTCTGAAAGAAGAAAATGGTTTCCACACAATATCAAGTTCTACATCATATATAGTTACCATACTTTGTGCATGGCTTGCAATTACGATCGGAAAGAACCTTTTGATTTTGGGTCAAAAGGTTAGAGGTTAAGATCACTGCAGCTGAAAGAAAAAAATGGTTTCTGCACAAAAACATAAGTTATACATCACATACCTGGACTAAACTTTGTGGATGGCTTGCACTTTGAGGTCAAAAGGTCAATGGTCAAGATCACTGTGACTTTAAGAAGAAAAATGGTTTCTGCACACACATTTCAGTCATCTACACAGAGGATTATTAAACAAGGGATGGACATTTAATGTTGTGTTTATGGTAGTCTTGTTAAAATTGTATATAATTAAAATTTACCTTCTTTTTCTCTTAGACAATTGAAAATGAATTACAATGGCAGGTAAAGTAAGAATGAATCTAAGTGTTTAATAAAAAAAACTTCAAATTTTCAGTTATTTTTCAGTTTACTTTCTTTTTAATTTGAAATAAATTATAGTTTTTATATGCACGAACTGAATAGCATGTTTTATGTATTAAATAAGCTTTATCAATTGATAAAGTAGACCACAATCCTATTTTAGCATGCAGAGTTGTAGAAGTATATAACCACACACTTTTCCATGTTTCAGACTTAAATTTTATCATACTTTGCATGTCAATTAGGAATATTTAATCAATTTCAATATTATATTTGGTTGTATCCTTTATGCATGGTACATATTTTTGAGATCTAGTTTTGTTTCTGTTCTTTGTTGTCTAGTATAAATGAGATTTATTTTAAGATATACTCGATGTTTACAACTTCTTGTGCGGAAATCTAGATTTAGCTTCTTTTTAGTCAACTAAATTTACATAGTACATATGTAATGAAGTGATACATACATTGGACATATTAAGTGAGTGTTAAATTTTGAATGAAAGAGAGACCATTGCTTTATGCAATTAAGTCAGAGGTGAATCCTGCTATGATACTGACATTTACCATATGTATCCAGCTATGATACTGACATTTACCATACGTATCCAGCTATGATACTGACATTTACCATACGTATCCAGCTATGATACTGACATTTACCATACGTATCCAGCTATGATACTAACATTTACCATGCGTATCCAGCTATGAAACTGACATTTACCATTCATATCCAGCTCTGATACTGACATTTACCATACATATCCAGCTATGATACTGACATTTACCATACATATCCAGCTATGATACTGACATTTACCATATTTATCTGATGATAAGCCCACCATCACTTTTACACAATTTTTGTAAATATTAACATAAGATATCTTTGTCTGATAATAAGCTCTCCCTCCACTCCCACCCCTTTTGAAAATTTAATTAGATTGCCTCCTGGCATTATCATTGTAAAAATACTAGTTGGTAGATCATTACACTTGTAATTCAAGGGTTGTGGGTTCAATACCCACCTAGGCCAGCCCAGGTCAGAGACCTCAGTGTGTCCTTGGGGAAAGACACTTGGTTCACATTTCCTAAGCATTATATAGCCAAATACAGCTCTGAAAGTGCCATTAAAAACAACCATCCAACATCAAAATTAAGTAAATAACTTTCTTTTTCTGGATTGGATATGATTCAGTAGAGATTTTGTTTCGCAACTATCAAGAAAGAGGTGTCATTTTCCAGTAGCAGTGGCAGGATTAATGTTAACATTCTGTGTTCAAGTTTTGTGTTAAAGTTGTTGAAGCTAGATAGAGTAGGATTACATCATACACTGTAGATGGTGTGCAAACGAGATTTCATTCCACTGTATGCTAGCTAATTAAGAGAAACTTGTCTTTTTTGTTTCCTTAAAGGGATAGGAATGGTATCAATTAATTCTGTTAAAAGTATATATGAAGAGGTAGTAATTGCAGTCATATATTTGAATTGACCTTCCATCGAATGTTTGTATTCAAAAACATTATCATACAGCCAGTCAGATATTGAGTTTCGTTTTTTTACAGGAAATGTTTAGTAAAGTTGTCTATGTGAAATATGATTTCAAATGTTTGACATACTGACATTTCTGATTCATCCAGTTTATTTCCCCAAATCTTATTATTTTTTTCTGCTGATTGTATGGCATAATCTTTAGCTCTACTGGTCATAGACCAGAAGAGTTTTTGGGATTGCCTGTTGTCCATCGTCTGTCGTTAGCACAAGTTTGTTATCACTACTTCTCCTAAACTACTTGGAGGATTGCCTTGAAACTTTACACATATATTCATGCCAAAATCTAGTTTGTCCTAAATGAAAATGGTGATGGTCAAAAATCCATTATGGCCACCACAGTGAAAATCTTCTTGCCACTATTCCTGATGAAAGGAAAGTCATATTGACATGGGCTTTTCACCAGCAGACTTCTTATGATGTCTAATTGGTCCTAAATGAAAATGGTGCTGCTTGGACATCCAATATGGCCACCACAGCAGCATCTTAAAAATCTTGTTATTGCTACTTCTTCTGAATGGAAAGTCATATCAACATGGGGTTTTCACCTTAAGACTTCTTATGGTGTCTGGTTGGTTTTAAAGGAAAATTGTTCCAATCTGACATTCAGTATGGCTGCCACAGTGGCCATTTTGAAACTCTTTTTATGGTTACTTCACCTATATGAAAGTAGTATAACATTGGGTTTTCACCAGTGGACTTCTTATGATGTCTAGTTGGTACTAAATGACAATAGTGCCAATCTGACACCCAAGATGGCCACCATGGCAGCCATCTTGAAAATCTTTTTACAGCTACTCCTCCTAAACTGAAAGTAATTTTGACATGGGGGTTTCACAAGAAAAATGAAAAATATGCTAATCCGACATTCAATGAGGCTACCATGACAGCCATCTTGAAAATCTTTGTATCACTACTCCTCCAGAATTGATGGTCATATCATCGTAGGATTTTCACCAATAGACTTCTTATGATATTTAGTTGGTCCTAATTGAAAATGGTGCCAATCATATATGAAATATGGCTGTCATGATGGCCAGCTTGAAAATCTTGTTATTGCTACTACTCCTCCATGAATGGTCATATTGGCAAGTGGTTTTCACCAAAAGTCTTCTAATCGTATCTAGTTTGTCTTAAATGAAAATGATGCTGATCTTACATTCAATATGGCCACCATAGTGGCAAATTTGAAAATCATATCACTCAAGAGATGGTTTCAACACTCATCAAAAGAAGAAGTGGTCTTGTTTTTGAATTCCTGGAAATTCTTTTCAGACAGTAGAGTGTCAGTCTGTGCAAGGGATTTTTGTTGTTATAATTAAAATTAAGCAGTGTTGTTCATATTTTTTAAAATAAAACATTCAGTCAAACCTATCGTAATAAGCCATCTTTGCGTAGTGAGTAAAGTGGCCTCTGAATGCAGGTTGCTGCTTAATAAAGGTTCCTTTCTACAGCAGGTTGGCCCATGGAGGTATGAAAATCTGGCTGTATAAGACAGGTGATTGTTTATTACAGGTGACCTTTAAGACAGGCATGACTGTACTGAATGTTTACTGTCCAGCAGATCATATAATTTTATGCAAATAATTCACACATAAACCAATTGTATTTTTAAATACTGAAGATGACATAGGTTATATTGAGATATTGTTTAAAAATTTTAACTTTAGCCTTTGAATGTTTACCTTCTTTTGAAAGGAATATCCTTTTTGAAAGAGTTGTGTGTCAGCTAATGATGCAATAAATATCATGATATCGAGGTCTAATATGATTTGTATCATGATACATGCCTTGTATTAATTTCTATATGTACAACTCATGATGAGATAAATGTCATGATACGGAGGCCTGATATAATTTGTATCATGATACTGAGATCTGATGTGATTTGTAGAATGATACAGAGGTCTAATAATATTTGTGTCATGAAACATACATTGTATTAATTTGTATATGTACAGCTTAGGAGATAAATATCACGATATGGAGGTCTGATGATTTGTATCATGATACAGAGGTCTGGTATGATTTGTATCATTATACAAAGATCTGATATGATTTGTAACATGGTACATACTTTGTATCAGTATCTATATGTACAACTTATGATGAGATAAATATGGTACAGAGGTCTGATATGATTTTTATCATGATACATACCTTGTATCAGTATCTATATACACAACTTATGATGAGATAAATATCATGTTACAGAGGTCTGATATGATTTGTAACATGATACATACTTTGTATCAGTATCTATATGTAAAACTTATGATAAGATAAATTTCATGGTAAAGAGGTCTGATAATTTTTATCATGATACATACATACCATGTATTAATTTCTATGTGTACACCATACGGTGAGCTTGACTTTCTTGTAAGAATTTATCACTTACTAGCATAGACTCTCCAACCATGTGAATTTCCCAGGGTTGAGTTCAGGGTATTTTATATTAATAATATCCATAGTTGGACAAAACTTTACCTGCACATGCCTTAAAAAGTACACATCTGTCTTTCTGATTTAAAACAAAAATTATTAAAAAAAACACCCATTACTAAGTGCACATATTGATCGCAGCATGCATTATGGGAGGAAAGTGGTTTCTAAAACCAGCCTGAAGTATCATGATTTTTCTTGGAAGGAGACACCATATCTCACTGCCACTTAATTTAGTAGATTAAGTTAGTCTAAAAACAAATCTTACATGTATTTTATGCACCGTAACCATAATGGCAGACAGATTACACCTCCAAAGAGTACAGCTCTGAACACAGACAAAGGAAGCTAAGACTTTTATCAAAAGAAGCTAAGACTTCTATTAATGTACATGTACATGATGGGGACCTTGCTTATGACATCATCTGTGTGCGCTTATTATGATGGTCATTACCTTCACAAAATTAACCCAAATAATAATTTTAAGTACACAGTACAGGTGTTAAATATAGTTGACATAATTTGGAAAAATTAAATCATTCTGCAGACTGAATGCTCTTTCAACTTTCAAGTGTACATTTTTGTGCAGATTTACATAATACTCTGTATGTATCTTTCGTGTCATATTATGCGTATCATGATAATTTATTGGCAATACAATATATTTTATCATCGTAAAATACTGATATTCCTGATAGGCATTATTACTGTGTTGTCACAACTCTACTTATTAAGCTGATCTTAAGTTCAAGACTTATTGTACAAATTGTATTGTACAAATTGTACTGTACAAATTGTATTGTATGAAGTTTTACACAGTAAAATGTGGACAATTTTTATGAAGTCAGTGTTTTTCATTAGTCATCATATTGGAATGAAGTCATTGCAGTCATTGTTCATTAGTTGTATAACTTTCGGTTTCATTTTCAAAACAGACAATTGTTATGACTCTAGGTCTTAAAAAAATGTAACAGAAAGAAAATGAAACCAACAATATAAGTAAAATCAACAAGCAATTTATTTCTAGACAATTAAAGTGAAAATTCAAAAGACACTTACAGTAACATGAAATAAAATCCAAATAATCCAATAATCCTAAGTGTCCTAATCACAAATCCTAAATATAGAATGTTCCGAATGAATTCCAGTAGCCTTGAATGTCCTGATGTGTTAGTAGACTTGAATGTTCTGATACGCCTGAATGATGTAATCCAGAATATCATTGAATAAATTCACATAAATTCCAAAGTCAAATATTAATCCAATATAAGAATGAGCACTTTTGGTAATTCCAATGAATATTTCAAATAAATAATTCCTCACTCTGAATTTGCTCTGATTTTCACAACTGTAACATCCGATTACTAAAATAAGTTCCTTAATAGACTGCTCTTAATGACATGAAATTTTGAATAGGAATGAAATCTTGTTTACCAAACCAGTATAAATGTAAGGATAAGTCACCTGACAGAATATTCTAGAATATGAGTAACTCTAATGGAAATCTACTGGTGTGCTTGACTTTTCTCATGCCAAGATATGGAAAATTCCAATCTAAGTACTAAATGCTTTGTAAACAAGTCTGACCTTGAACTCAAATGCAGTAAACATGTTGTTTACAAAATGACTAAAGTACAACTTACCTCATGGACACATATTATAAATTCAATATACGTAACACAATATACATTGGTTGTTATTGTTACAAGATGTGTTTCAAGTAATGAAAGAGTTACAGCCCTCCCTTATTATAATGCTGTCTATGGGAGCCATGGAGTATATTGCCTTATAGTGAAACCACCTTGTAATGAACTACATTGTACATATAATTTTACTACAGTGGTCTCCCTCTTACAAGTCCACCCCCTCTGCTGCAGGAGAGTGGCCTAATATATGAGGGGTGGTTTTCTTATACAGATGGATCACACAGATGTGAATAATAATTACATATAAAGTAAGAAAGGCCTAACTAATTTTTAAAAATTTGATAGTTTCATTTACAAATCACATGCATGTCATCGAGTCAGTGCGGTAAAACTTATCTAAAATGTTAGTTGAAATAATTATGTTTAATCATCATCGCAATGCAAAACCATATAAAAATTCTGTCAGTAAAATCAGGGTACAAACATCTGGTTGTAACTCTCATTCTCTGTCCTTGTACTAATATTTAGTACTGCTTACTCCTTCATGGAGGCTACAATATCGTAGTTATCTATGCCCATTACTTTTTCCTACCACTGTGAAATGTATAATTGACAATGTTTATTTGAATCTTTCTGAAGTAAAATTTCTCAGCAGTGTCATGGAACTCATCCTCATTTCATTTAATTGAACTGCTTTCACTTTCCTACTAAACCGAGAATGTCTGATGACATTTTGCACTTTTTGCAACAACATATTCTATCGTTGGCAACTATACAGCTGTCAAACTAATTTGGCTATTACACAAAATTCTGTGTTTACAAAGGAAGTAAGCTTGTTACATGATTGGCAAGTTTTTATCAGGTAAATTTTCAAATACATCTCATAATCTAAGAGAGGGAAGTCATGATGGCTAACATAACCATTTTTACTTATAAATGGTGACTGGATGTTACGCTGACTTGGGCTGAACAATACTGTGTTTCTCAGCTGTTGGTTTTGTCATCTTGATAATTATCAGTGGTAATAATAGTGGCGGCAGATCAGGGTCTATGTTTGTTCTACTGATTAGTCCTTACAAACTGCATTGACCCAGATCTGCTGGCGCATTATGTGATGGCAGATCTGGGTCTATGCAGTTTGCAGTTGGTTTTAGCCTATTTGCGAGTATATATGGTATGTTTCTGACTGTTTATTGTGGTCAGCATTACAGTATAAATTCTAAGTGCTCACATTTAGCCACATTTTCAGAACATGTCTGCATCTGCAGTTATGAAACTTTGTGGGTGCATTGATCTTCAGAGGTTCTACTCACTATCACTAAAATTATTTCACACTGACCCACTTTTCACACTTCTGTGATTTTGTTAAGTTTTGGCATTTAGTTCACTGATTACACACTGTTACATTTACAGTGATGAAACTTGGTGGCTCTAGTCCCACTATTACAAACAGACCATGGTGAGGTACTTTTCACACCATTGTCTAAGTGTTTGCATAGGTACACCTACATTTTCTTTGTTACAAAGATTCCTTTTTAGTTCAGATTGTTGTCATGTTTATATTAGTTTTTACTTGTAGTACATGTGTTTTTTTAAAATATCATTTGAGCCTCATCTTTTTATGTTTCGATTTAATTTAATTAATTAGCTTTGAATTAACAGGACTGACCATGTTTCCATTGATCATAGTTTAATTATGTGTTTAAGATATTGGATTGAAGAAGTATATTGATACCAAAGACTTCTTTATCTTGTGGCTGAATTTTTAGCTAACCTTGTTGAAAGGCCAAGTGAGCTAAAGGTATGGGCTGCGTCCATCATCCATTGTCCATCAAGAATTGCTTGCTACCACTCCTATTATGATCAAACTTGGAACATGGGATTACATAAGATCTCGGATGAGTTCAATAATGAGTGAGATCCACACATATTAATAAGGTGATGTTGCATCTGATTGGTTGAGCTTGTTACCATTCTGGAGGCTATATTTCTGGTTCAGTTTTAATCATATTTGGAATATAACGTTATATTATCAAGATCTTGGCTGAGTTTGATAATGAGTGAGATCCACATATATTAATAAGGTGATCTTGCATCTGATTGGCTGAGCTTGTTACCACACTGGAGGCCATATTTCTGGTCTGATTTTGATCAAAGTTGGCATTTAAGCTTCTTTCATCCAAATCTCAGAAGAGTTCCATAATGAACAAGGTCCATACATATTTATGGGGTGATTGTGCATTTTTTTATTGACTGTGCCTGTTGACACTCATGAGATTGTATTTCTTATCTGATTTTGATCATACTTGGTAAATCATCAAGATATCCACAGAGTTTTTTATGAGTGAGATGTTGCTTCTGATTGGCTGAGCTTCTTACCCATTTAGTGACTATTTTGTACCTTGTTTTAACCAAACTATGCTGATATTATCAAAATGTTGGATGAGTTTTATTGGGAGAATATTAGTGGGGTGATCTTGCATCTGATTGGCTTGCTTGGTATAACTCTGAGACTGTAGTTTTGATTAAACTTGATTAACAGGCTTATATCATAATTACATGATTACAATTGTGAGCAAGATTCAGGCATATTATTGAGGTGTCTGTAATCTGGTTGGCTGAGCTTGTCAACACTCCAGTCACTTGTTTCTGATAAGATTCTGGCCAAAGGTGTTACATAGTTTATATCATCAGAATGGTGGGTGAGTTTGATTATGAGCTAGCGCTACAAAAATATTTGTGGTAATCTTGTTTCTGATTGGCTGAGCCTGTTTCTACACCGGAGACCAAATTTTGATAAGCCTATATTATCATGCTATAATTAGTGAGATCTATTCATAGAATAATGAGGTGATCTTGCATCTGATTGGGCTGAGCTTGTTTCATCTCTGGAGACTAAATTTCTTTTCTGATTTTGATAAATAGGTTTATATCATCGACATCTCTAAATTCAAGTAGTAGTGAGAGCTATGTATACTAATTATACCTTTTTCTTTCATAACAATTTTTATCAGACAAAAGTAAATTTGATAAAATTGACAATATAAAGGTTGGGAGATTATTTACATAGAGTTCTTGTTGGCATAGTGAAGTGGATAGTCTACATAGGGTGGTTTCCTGCTTAGTGAAATGGTAAACTGTTATGTAAGCTATCAGGCCCACAAAGGCCTCTTGTTTTGTTCATCACAAAGAATCATTTAGAATAACAACAGAGCAGTATGTTTTTGGAGGGTTTTCACCTGTGATTATATTAATATCAACATCAGTACTCCAGGTTAGGTATATTGATGCACAAGATTTTAAATTTTTTCTCAAAACTTGCATTCTACAAACAGAATTAGATCTGTGGAACTGCTTAGACAATAGGAAAATCTTTGTAACTGTTTTTTTCTCAAGAATAGTGAAACATAATATGTCTCAGTTTCCTTCCTTTATTATGTAAGGCAAAAGAAAGGGAAAATGCTCCTCATTATATTTGCACTCTGATTTCAGTGGGGCTAACCCTAAAGTATATTGATCTTTTTGGATATACCTAAAGTGGACCATTTTGTTATTAAAGTTAAAATGCAAAATTTGTTGCTGAAAAGTAATTCTTTCTGCCCTTTGCAGGTTAACAAAAAAATGAGACCAATAGTTTTGAAATTATAAGGGCATGACAAGATTTCCAATTTAAGAGTACCAAACAGTTTTAAGACAGAGCTACAAAGGTTATGAAGCAGTAATAAGGGAACTGACAGACTGTCTGACTGTAGGGCACTTTGTGAAGTGGTAAATAAACCCATTTAGTTGAAAAAAATAGATCACACTAGTTTAATACTATCACGTCTTAGAGAAAAATGCCATATTAATCACTTGATACTATTTCTTTTAATTTTTTTCAGCCATACCTTGCTAAAAATGCATCTAAAGACACTGTACAAATTTCTTCAGTCTTATGAGGATCTTACGAGGTGATACAGTCTATACTCAATTCATATGCCATTGAAAGGCTTAACAAAGTGATAATAAACATATTGTCTGCTACTCCTTAAACGTATGAAGGGATCCTTAGAGATATGTATTGAGCAAGAAAAGTGGATTTGTATCTGCCTGATTTAAGGTACATGTCCAACTCTTGGAAAGTTTACCCTACCAATTTTACATGCAAATGTAATGTTCAGCAGTCTAGAGGGAAATTGTTCATAGTTCTCCCATGGACAGGACTGGCCTGTAGTCAAGAACTACGAAGAGTAATTGAGATGTTTTAGATCATTTGGGGGTTGTTGTTGTTGTTTGTTTGATGGATGACTCTTCAGCTTAATATACAGCTAATTTTGAGAAACTAATAAGGGTTCTGTCTTCTTTTGCACAGAACTGCATTGGCAGTATGGCGTATTATTCTGGAAGAGACAGAGAAACTGGCAAAGAGACGGCTACAGGCAGCTGAGATTTACATGGAGAAAATAGCTGAACCAGTCAAACCACTCAAGGCCGATAAAGTGCAGTGTATGAAAAAGGTACAAAGCTATTGGGGCATTGTTTCACTCTTTAGATCGATAACAGATCACATGTAGGTAAAAGTTTAATTTTCAGCCTACACAGTAAGACTTGGTTGTATTTTCCTTGAGAAGTTTTCACTTAATATTAAAATAATCTTTAAGGGCTACCTGTCTCTTGTTATCTCATAATTCACAGCCATTTTTCCTTTACTTGTAGCTTTTCTTTTTTTTTTTTCCTTTTTGCAGCACAAATTTTTTGTTTTGAAAGAAAGTTTCTCATTCCCTGAGACTTCTGTTAAATTATTGACCTTGCATATTCTACAATTGCATGTGCAGTTTTTGAATAGAAATATTGAGTTCTAGTAAAGTCTTTTGGATTAAAATATCACACAGCTGATTAAACAGTATTAAAATATCACACAGCTGATTAAACAGTATTAAAATATCACACAGCTGTTTAAACAGTATTAAAATATCACACAGCTGATTAAACAGTATTAAAATATCACACAGCTGTTTAAACAGTATTAAAATATCACACAGCTGATTAAACAGTATTAAAATATCACAGCTGATTAAACAGTATTCATTTCATAATCAGCATATCATTTGATGAAATAAAAATTACTTGGCATTTTATTCAACTTTCATTTCATGTTAGTGTGATATTGAATTGAAAATCAGAAGGAGAAAATGGTCAGTTATTTCTGCAGAAGCAGTTTCTTTGCTAACATTACATTTAATATTGGAACTATATAGCCACGATTGTGCTGAAGTGACAGTAAACCCCATACATTCATATTTTTGTTTTGATTACACAAAATAGTTGATTACAACAGTGTACACCACTCCCATGCCTGCCATAACACGTGTCATCCGAAAAACACGATTTTGACCCCCAAACCCCTGACACAATTGTGTTTAGAAAAATATGATTTTAGATAATCTTAGAGAAGAAAAAAAAAATCAAGACATTTTTTGACTACCATTACAAGTCCGAAAGCATGTAGTCTGTATAAACAGTAAACAGTCCTGTTTAGAGCCCATGTAAAACTATCCTCAGGGCAGATTGTACAGCTGATTATCATGGAGTCAATTAAAAGGTAAGGTGGTCAGATATAAGCAACCACCATTTCACAGATTACTTAATTGACTGAGAATAGCTAGGATGATGCAATTTCAAGTCCTTTGAACACTGTTCTGGGAGAGCCCATCAGGCTAATTTGCTTAGGTAAAGTACACTAAGTGGAACAACCCAATTCATTTAAGTTAGATACAATGATAGAGATGTGTGTTGATGAACAAAAGTTATTACACTTCGTTGCTTGAATGAGAATTTTGAAGTGATCATTATTAAAGATTATTGGCAAGTTTATGATCAGTGGCAACATTTCTTTGAAACCGGATTTTACTCCATATATAAAACGCAAAACATGATTTTTTCGGTATTGTGGTTAATTTTTTAAGGCAAAATGTAGAAATGCAGGTGTGATTTAGGGAAAGATGAGCCATCTGCAAAATGAGCGAAGCCCAGCAAAACTAAATTTCAGAACTTCGGGATAGTTTGACTTTGTAAAGCACAGCAGCAAGGGAGAGCATTTTATTGTTTGCACACACTGCAGACACCATATTGACATTAGTCATTCTGGAGTGTATGACATCTGCTGACATAGCAACGCCACCCAACGTGTTTGGCACTCCCTCACAGCAATGCAGATGCAGAAAGATCATTGTCTCTGCTGAGAAAAATCAACAAGATCTTAGCGGAAGTTGGAACGTCCAGTCTCAAATAAGTGCAAGATAAACACAAATGACATTTGTATTACCTTCAACCCCCAACCCCTCAGAACTATTGAAGGCAGCAAAGACTACATCTAATTAAGAAAATATTCCACTGTCCAGTGGATTTTAAAGACAGAAACTTGGTATATGTATATTGTTACGACTCTAGGGGTAATGTAACAGAATAAAAGACACAAACAAGCTTTCAAGATTAAAATGCAAAACTTTAATTTCCTAAAATATTAAAAGAATTAAAATAATTCAACAAACAATCAAAGTGAAAGAATTAAAATAACTTACAGTATAGAATATCCTAAAAAGTCCTAAAATGTTTTAAAGTTCACTTCCTGTTGTTAATCAGAATAATCCGGATGTGATATTCCAAATAAAAAAGCCTGTGATGTGCTGAAACAGATAAGTTCTAATGTAATCCAAAATAATCCTTGCAAGTCTGGAATCTCACAAGTTTTAGAATAATGTCCGATAATTCCACGGAGCTGTATAGTAATTCAGATGAATTACTAATTAAATAAATTCCACACAGAACTGAATAATTTCAATAACCTCTCCTCGATCAAGCAACTGTAAAGAATGATAATTCCAAAGATTATTCCCTATATATCTTTACTAAGTGCGTAGAATTAAAAGGGAATATCCTTTCTCCGTCTTTAATACTATGGTATTTCAAAATAACACAACCCTCTAAGAACCAATCAGGAACTAGGTTACGCGTCATTTACCCAAAGGTCTAGTGTACTAAAAATCTTAAAGAGTAAACAATGTTATTGTGTAGTATGGAATGTGACCTTTCAATGTTGATTTCTAAAAAGTACAAAGCCAGGTCGACTTCATTTCCCGCGCAATTGATCATGTGACCACTTATTGATCGAGCAATAGTCGTATCTATACTGATATGCTAACCCCTATTCAGACTAAAACAGAAATCATAAATTAGTAAATTAAATCATTATAAAAAGGTAAAAAGGTATGATTCCGTAACAATATACATATGTGTGAGTGTGTGTGTATATATATATATATATATATTTAATGTCTGTAGTCATATTTATGTGAGTGTGGGCACATGTGTGGTAATCACAGTGCTAAATCTACCAACTATTTTTTGGTTTGTATATTAAATGCAGGGTCCACAGCAGACATCAGAAACCTCGAAAACCCTAAAGTTTCATTATGACCTTAGAAACCTAAAAAAAGCCAACAAAAACTGAAGGAAACCTAAATAAAAAAATTAAAAAACCTAAAAATTTGAAAAAATGATGAACGGCACTACCCTGACTCCACAAAAAATGCTTTTTTGCACAGTTTTTTATTAGGCTAGCTTAGCGGTTGAGAAAGCGTGCAAATTGTGCAACTTAAAGACATCCAGTTATTTTACTCTATCATTCATTTGATAGACCCATAATGGCGTATCGGTGTCGGATCATCAACAGTGTTACCATCATGTTTGCTTCAGTCTTTGCACAGTTCGAAGTCTGTTTGCTTCAACCTTTGTTCGGATTAAGATTCTTTTACCAGAAGTGTTTTAGGGTGCGTTGACAGAGTAAGGGGCCATTGTGTCATGGTCTCCTCCGACAATGTAGCGTATCTCCAACTTCAAGGAGGCTCACATGCCCCATCTCTTTGCATGGAAGTGGAACCTTTTTTGCTGTATGCCTTGGAAGGGATAACCCTCCGAGCCAGCCGCATTCCTTGTAAAGCGTCACATTACAGGGAAAAAGAACGTATTAGTGGACAGTCTGTCCAGGTCGGACAAAACAGTCCTCATGGAATGGTCTCTTCACCTGTCCATAACAGTCCATTTTCTCTTAATGGGGATATTCAAATTTTTTATAAATGTTATGCTCACCATGGAGATAATCTTGTAAATGCTTTGTGTATTGAACCTAAAAAAAAAAAAATGTTAAACCTTGAAATTAACAAAAAAAAAAAAAAAAAAAAAAAATTTAAAGTTAATTTCACTTATAACCTTGTAAATGCTTCAAAGAAAACATGTTATTTTCTTTTCCATTTTATTATTTTGAATTTCCAGTAATTTTGTATAGGCTTATATGGAAAGATAACTTATTCTCAATTGAACAACATCACTTTTTTTTAGGTCACATGCATTTACTCCCCTTGGGACCTCAAAACATATTTTTGACCCCCACCCCCACCCCCAACGACAACAACAACACTGTTTGGGAATATGGCAGGTATGCACTCCCTCATTTTAGTGCACCTGACAGGTGTGGGTCCTGCTTTTTTTCTTATAGAAAAGGGAAAATAAAGGCATCTCTTGGCATAACATGAACAAATCATTATCAAATTTGGTAAATGAAAGCTCGATATATCACTTGTTTTATCATTGAAAATGGTGGTTAGTGCATGGAAATTGAGAGTCATCACCATGAGCCAACATTGATTAAAGTTTTGGTTAAAGTTTTTATGCATGCCTAACCCTTTGACTTTCATGCTTGGACCATATAATCAGTAAGCATTGGACTTTGATCTCCACACATCCTCACCCTCCCTGTACCCCTCCAGGCAAGGTCAAGGTCATTTGAAACTCTTGGTTTAAGTTTTTGGTTAAAGTTTTTCTGTATGGTCACAAGTCTCAAACCCTTAGAGGGATTGCTGTCATACTTGGACAGTAGAATCAGTAAGCATTGTTCTTTCAACTCCATGCAGCCTACCCTCCCTCTATCCCTAAAGCATGGTCAAGTTCATTTGAAAATGTTGGCAAAGTTTTCACATAACGTTTTTCTGTATGGTCACTTGTCCCAAACCCTTGGAGGGATAGCTATCATACTTAGACTGTAGAATCAGGCAGCTCTGCCCATTAATATGTATGCACCCTTTCATTTCTGTGACCCTCAGGCATGGTCAAGCTCATTTGAAAATCTTTGTTAAGTTTTTGTGTGAAGTTTTTTTCTGTATGGTCATAAGACCCAAACCCTTAACATACTTGGACCATAGAATCAAGAAGCACTGTCCTTTCATATCCATGCACCGCCTACCCTTCTTGTGACCCTCTTGCAAGGTCAAGGTCATTTGAAAATTAGGTTAAATGTTGGGTTCAAGTTATTCTGTATGGTCTTAAGACCCAAACCCGGGAAGAGTTAGTTATTATATTTTGACTGTAGAATTAGGGAGCTTAACCCTTTCATACCCATGTATCCCAACCCTCCCTCTGGCCCTCATTCAAGGTCAAGGTCATTTGAAAGTGTAGGTTAAGTTTTTTTGCAAAGTTTTTTGTATAGTCATAAGTCCCAAACCCTGCAATGGATAGCTATCATACTTGGACTTTAGAATTAGTAAGCACTGCCCTTTGATATTTATGCACTTCTACCCTCCCTGTGAATTTTGGACAATGTCAAGGTAATTTTAAAGTGACAGCATATATCTGTATCAGGCAGGGGAGCAGGTGAGACATAATTCATTGGAATTTTTTGTTCAAGTATCACAAGGATATCCATAGATGACATAGAAATACTTTTGTTTCAGATTGACCATAGCAGTTATCTCTGCAGCACTGACACAACACACTACCTTTCTGCATCAGTAACATACATAGCTATGCTATTGTCAGTAGCCAAAAGTAGCTAAAATAAATAAACTGCATTGAGAGTTGCCTGTGGGTTCCGGGATGTAGAATAATCACGATACTCACTCCCACATGTCTTGAGAGGTGACTAATTGAGTCAGGAGCCACAGTAGCTCACTCAGTGTGCATGACTGGTGACTATAAGGGTTTCAGTTCAAATGGTACCATTGATACAGCCCCATTTTGGCAACCATTGTGTGTCTTTGGACAGGGCATTTTACTCAGATTGCCTCGTCACTATATAACCTACTTGTGTTGCTGTGCTGTTAAAGACCAAACCAAACCAAAGCAAGCTTCCAGTTGCAGGTGTGGCCTATGCAATGTTCCTGCCTGTAAATTTCACATCTGAAAAAGGCTGCTGTTGCAGCAGATAAACAGAATTAACTCTAATGCTCTCTGTTTACCTGACAGGTGTTGCCCCAGTTGACCACAATTCAGCAGGAGGTATTTCAGACTGTCATGGAGCTGTCCAAAGCTAAGAAAGCCTACAGTATTGATGAAAATCTTGCTCATGATGCTTGCCTTAAGGCTAGAGATGCTGAAGAAAAGTAAGACACATATTTCATCTTACTTACCAATAAATTCATCAGCTCTGGGTATATTTGCCAACAAAGCCTTGGTTTACTTAGATACTCATAAGTTGACATAGAGAATGATTTAGCCAATCAGATGTTTTGTACAAACTTCATGATCATTTATTCAGTGACCTAAGGAATGTGGTTGCTTCTAGATACACAAAGATAGCAGCAGTACACTATCAAAGAATCTTTGAAAGCTTAAGTTTGATTTAGTAAGCTTTTCCCTGACCTCATTATGGTACCATCAAGCAGTCAAGGGGTGGAGGTGGGCTTAGAATTTTCAGAGTAGTTTTTATTGGTCACTTCCAATTTATCCATCAACCTTACAACCCCGGGGTAATGAAAGGTGAGAATTAGGGTTCATCAGCCCTGGGCATCCAAGGATGGTTATATTTTAACTATTGTGAATTTATTTATTTTCTTGAGTGTCAAATTTTGTTGTATTTGAAAACAAGTAATTTTTGTGAGTTCTTTATGGATATGCCTCTGATAGGGATGGGGGTCACATTGGTATAATGCAGATGGGCACATTGGTCTGATGGGGATGGGGGTCACATTGGTATGATGGGTATGGGCACATTGGTCTGATGGGAATGGGGGTCACATTGGTCAGATTGGGTCATATTGGTATAGTATGGATGGGGATCACATTGGTGTAATGGGTAAGGGGGACACATGAGTCACATTGGTCAGATGAGGATGGGGTCACATTGACCTGATGTGAATGCGGGCTACATTGGTCAGATGTGAATTGGGGTCATATTAATTATTATTTATTGGATCTTCAATTTATGGTTTGTTGCAGTTACAGAACCCCATGAATAAAGTGAATTGACTGTATTTCATCAATCACTTGAACACATCATTGTAACATAACTTTATTTAATTCTACTTTTACACAAGAAGTCTGTTTCTTTCTGATGCCATGGGGAGATACTGTATGCAGCATAGGAAAAACGCAAATTTGCTGTAGGCAAGCAAAACAAGAAACTGATTTAAATTTGTGGGGATTTCAAATTGATATAAAGCAGTATCTTCTAGTACTATGTTTCTGACTCTTTTGTGGCCTGCAAGCTTGAAATCTCAGACAATATACCTTTAATAACCAATAGCCCCCCTCCCTCCTCCCAAACTGTACAGAGGTAATTTATTGGTAGATTAATATTAAACATATAGTCATGTAATTGTGTAATTGTCCATTTGCTTTTTATTCTTCACCAAGTATGTTGAAGTGGCATTTAGTCTTATCCACATCCATCCATCCATCACGTTAAGTTTTTTGTTTAAGTCTTACTGGTGGGGTATTTGTATTTCGGTAACATATTTCTTGTAGATCAATATTTTAGGGAAATCAGAAACTGTCAAGTAGTGTTTGATGATGCTGTTTGTGGAGTTAGTTTTTCATGCCTGTTTCCGTTTTTTCAAGATGAAATTGACAGGACATGTTTTGATCATCAAAGTGTGCTGAAAGGCTGACTGAGACTGCACTATGAAAGGGTGCCAGTCTTAATGTAAGCTCGGTCTTAACTTATTTGCCATAAAAGAAAGTTGCTTCTGATTGGCTGGTTCACTTTGATAAATACCTGATACAGTGAATGATTGGTGAAACGTGTTACCTGAGTGGTCACTTGTCGGTATCAAACCAATAGTTATTAAGTTTTGTACACCTTGTTTGATATGAGTAGATAATTAAGATCTCTACCTAGAAGCCATGGTTAATCAGTGGTTAAGGCAGTTCTGCTGCCATGGTGTGTCTCAGGGCAAAGCACTTTACTATTCTTCCCTCGGCACAATATAACCTTCAAAAGTGTTGCTGTACCCCCCCCCCCCCCCCCCAAACCTCCAAAGATCTACCTATCTGACCAATCACAGTTCATGTGTTACCTATGCTGCCTGCGCTTTCTAGCCTAACCAGCTGGTTTTTAAACTTGACCTTTAAAAAATAAACTGAGAGAAAAGACTCATTTTGCAGGTCACTAAAATATCTTTTCATACATTCATTCTCTTCAACACAGAGTTGGTTGTAGCTTAGCTGGAATTATATTAATCCTAGAAAATCATCATGCATGTATTTTCACATCATTCTGTCTTTTTTTTCAGGTTAAACAGAAAATCAAAAAGTTTATTTCAGTCCCTAGCAAGTCTTCAGAAGAATTTTGCAAAGGTATTGACATTTCATAAAGCAGAATAAGGGATGTCTCTGTGTGCTATACATGTTCCATCTCTGGTACATGCCTTGGATAGTGCCATGTACTGGCACCTAGACCTTAATTTGTACGTCTTTAAAAAACACTTAAGATGACCTCAGAGGTTAAAGGACCCATGTTGAATTTGGATAGATTAAAATCTCTCCCAAGCCTATGGCATGCTGTCTATTGTTTTTTTTTTTTACTTAGAATAGTTGGTATTGCTACAAAAAAGGCACTTACTGTGCTTAGCTCTGTAGTCCTTTTGGCCTTCAGGACTCATGGTACTAATTATATGGACAAATGGGAACCAGTCTAGAAATTAGTAAACATAAAATAGAGTATACAGTGGTCTCCCTCTTATAAGGCCACCCCTTCTGTAGCAGGAAGGTGGCCTTATAAGAGGGGTGGCCTTTCTACAGGGGGATCACACAGATGTGAGTTATAACTACATATAAAGTATGAAAGGCACAACTAATTTTTAAATATTTAATATTTTCATTTTAAAATCACAGGAATGCTATCAGGTTATGGACTTGATGTGATAAAACTAATATCAATATTATTTTTTAAAACAATTATGAATAATCTTCAAGCATGGTGCAAAAGCACCTTGTCAGTAAAATCTGGGCACAAACATCTGGCTGTAACTATCACTGTCTGTCAATTCTGTTTTCCCCATTTACTTCAGTTGAATGTATATTGACGATATTTATTTGAATCTTTCTGATATAAAATTTCTTAGTAGTAATCAAAGAACTCTCCCGCTTTTTGTTTAGTCGAATTGCTTTCACTTTTCGTTCTAAACTGAGAATGTCTGATGACATTTTGCACTTTGTGCAACAACTTATTCCTTCTCTGGCAATTTGTAGATCTGACATGAGATGCAGTGTTTACACAAGAAGTGAGCTTGTCACATTATTGACTTTTTTTAATCTTCAGTCTGGTACCTGGTTAAGTACATTTCGTAATCTAAGAGAGGAAAGTCACAAAGGCTAACATGCCATTTTACTATCTGGTGACCGGATGTCATGCTGACTTGATCTGAACAATACTATGCTTCTCAGCGGTTAGCTTTTGTCATCTCAATAATCATCGGTGGTAATAATAGCCAGTAATTATCAAAGTGACAAAACCTAACATCTGAGGAACACACAGCAGTAAGGATACTCAGATTACCTACCTCTTTGTATGGATTAAAATTACTTTATTGGCATGTTGATACAAATGTCAATATGTTGAGTTGAGAAATTGACAATTATAGTGAGATTTCTATCTGTAAACCATTATGTGGCCACTCGCAAGGGGTAAATTTGACAATTTATGCACTAATATGCCAGCCACTGGCCACGTTAGAGGGGTGGCCATCCTTGAGGGGTACTTTTGAACACAAACTCATTGGTGCCATGGGATTCTGTCAGTATAAAGCAGGTGGCCGCTGGTCAGGGGTGCTGTTCAAGAGGGGGACCGCTGTATATGGGTTTGGAGGGCTATGATTAGTTGATCATGAAAAGTAAAATTTAAGTAAAAGGAATCTTTTGAGAGCTTATCCTATTTGTAACTGAAAAAATAGAGACAATGTTTTATTGATGAAATTTCAGTCCTTTTACAGACTTGACATGGGAACAATTATTACTGAAATTAGCACCTGATTCTTTAGGTGTGGAATTGAAAACATGTTTCAGACACATGTAGATCAAAAAAATGCTGTGGGACATATGGTATTCTCCAATCAGAAGCTTGCATCAAGGATGGGTCTATACTGAAATAAATAGATTTGATCATGAGAATTTAGAAATTTTAAGTTATTTAATTTTTACTCTCATGGTGTTTCCATAGGTTTACTATGCAAGCTGAAATAGTCCTATTTTCAAAAGCCAGTGGAGCTATTAAAGGGACTTAACTAAAATTCTGATTCTAGTAGTAAATGGTTAGCCTAAGAGTGGCTACCTCCCTTGATATATTTTACTTTTTACTTTTACTTGCATCTCAGTAGAAAATGCTCATAAAAGGTAATTTGCTTAAATATTTTTTCAACATACTTTTTATGAATTTTTTTAATCAATTCTTGGTTAAGAAATAAAGAAAAGAAAAGACTTAAAACATTTATAATTCAGATACTTACATTTAGATGGATATTTGCATTTGCTTTTGAGCATAAAAAAACAGGTAGATGATGATCAATATCTTGCAATCAGTCCTGTTTACTGTACCATATTACTGGAAGCCTCCAAGCCATTTGTATCCTGATTACTTTGGTTAATAGCTTATCAGGACTTAAAACCTTGAGAGCAAACCAATTCTGCCTTGTGCCCAAATTAAAGGTTTTCATGTTGAATTTTCTAGAATTAAAACTTTAAAGTTCAGCAAGTTTTCAAAGTTAATGTACAAGTTTTCTAAGTGTAAGAAATCTTAAGAGCTCAGATGTTAGGGTAGGTTTGTTTTTGAGGGGAAGATAAATAGAGAAACCAGAGAAAACCACCAACCTTGTATGGGCAATTGTTACCTGTGAACATGTCTGAAGAAGGGATTGAATCAGGCACTGCAGAGGCCCAGAGCTACTGTCTGACCACTATGCTATCCACACCCCTAGAGTATATTTATTCTCTATGCACATTCTGACATTTTTAGCTCACCCGGATGTAAAGGCAAGCAAGCTTATGGAATAACCATTTTCACCTTCCTTGCAGAAACCATGAAACCAATTTCAGTCAAATCTGATGTAGCATCCTGGCATTGAGGGCTTTTAAATATTTGATGCTGATTAGCTGTCAAATGTGACAGCTGTTACTAAAATAGACCATTAGATAAGTTTTTTTTAAAAAACAAAAAACAAAAAAAACAACCCAAATAACAACTCACTCAACAAAATTAGACCAAACTTGAGAGAATTAAAGATTTCTACTAACCCCCATTACTTGACCAAATGATGTTGTATTTGACTATTTGGCCACTGTCAGACAGACGAGCAATCTTGGACCTATTGGTGCTTTGCTGATTATATGCCTGCCATTAGGTGGAGTGTATAATGTGATAATGTTGTCCATCTATATGTTTGTTCCCTATTTAGTTTCTGAACAATGACTTGAGTTCTATACCATCTCCCATTACCAAACGTTAAATGTAGCTTGCATTTGGGTCAAGGAAGAAACCTATTGATATTGTGTTTAGGAGGTCAAATGTCAAGGTCACAGGGACTGAAAGAAAGAAACTGTTTCCACACTATAACTTGACTAGATACCTTGACCAAACTTTGTAAATGGCTTGCATTTGAGATAAGAATGTCACCATTTGACTTTGGGGTCAAGAGTTCAAATGTTAAGGTCACTGGCTGTGTAGAAAAATTATATCCATGCGATATCATGAGTTATTCATCACCTGCTTTGACACAAACTTTGTGGATGGCTTGCATTTAAGACCAGGAAGACACCTTTTCATTTTGGGGTCCAAAGGTCAAGGTTACATCAGGGTTCCCATGGTCATGGAAAATCATTGAAAATTTGTTTGTCATGGAAAGTAATGGAAAATTCAAGAAATAAAGATTTTGTCACGGAAAGTAAAAAAAAAATCATGGAAATGGCAAAAAATGTAAAAGTCATGGAATTTCACCCCAGGCAGCCATTTCAGATTAATTGATTATCAGAATCATGGCTATAGCAGTCTTCCAGTTTGCTGATTTCTCTAAATGGATTTAAGTGCATATCCTTTATTTGCTTGTCAGTCTGTAGTGTTAAAGAGCGTGGACTGGATGGCTGTAAGGGGAGGAGGAGGCCATCTTGACATAAAAACTGATTCTGTAGTTATCTTTCCTATCATGTTGATTCATATTATCATTATTTCATGTGTACAGATCCAACTTTCTGCCCTTTTTGCATGAACATTAAAGAATTTAGTCATAGAGAATCAAAGATTTGTCATGGAAAAGTTACTGGGAAAAAAATCAGATTTGTGTAGGAATCCTCTTACAGGGGCTGAAAGATGGAAAAATTCTTTCCACTAAACTACTTTAGTTGTGTACCACATGCCGTGACTAAACTTTGTAGATACAGTGGTCGCCCTCTTGAACGGCCCCCCTGATCAGCGGCCACTTGTTCTATATGTCCAGAATCCCTTGGCACAGAAGAGTTTGTATTCAAAAGTACCCATAAAGGATGGCCACCACTCTAACACGACCAGTGGCTGGCATTTTAGTGCAAAAACGGTCAAATTTACCCCTTGCGAGCTGCCACATACCGTATATACTCGCTTATAAGTCGACGTTTTTTACTTAAAATTTGATTCATGCCGAGTTGGGGTCGTCTTATAAGCTTGACATTAAAAAAAAATATAAATCTTTGGGTAACGTTGGAAACTCTAGATGTTTGCAGTACATAAAAATACTGTCAATTCATATATTTTTACGTTTTCATGCCACTATTCATATGCAGTAATGCATATATGGTATGCACTGTGTTTATCCGTTTCATGATGGTATTCATTACACAATTCATGTATCTACTGTTATTTTGATTTTAATAATGGAAAATATTACCGGTAAATTAAATACTACCTACAGCAAAATGAAGTGTCCGTCAATGTTTACCATGGATGTTTACTAGTAAGTATATTGCTTTCATTTTCGTGCCAGTCCGAACAACCTGTATTTAATATTTGTGTTTTGCTGTATAAAGACTGTGCTTGATGCAATCAAAGTTTTGATTTAATTTGTATTTTCCTTTTCCACAAGTCAGATTTCCCAAATTATCTGCCAGTGCACGTGGGCCGATAAGCCTTTGGCTTGTTAAGGCACTCACTTTGTTTTCAAGTTGACAATCCTTTTGATCGAGCCGCCAATCTAATACTTGTTCAGTGCCAAGTAGAGTTCTACAACTTCCTGTGCATATACTTTGACCTTAATCCCTTTGCTTGTAAAGGCACCACACTCTTTGTTTTCCCACGTGACAACCCTTTGATCAAGCCGCGAGTTTGATACTTGTTCAGTGCCAAGTAACAGAGGGTGGTTATTTGAACTCCCTGTGATCTTGCCGCACAGTTGACATGTGTTTAGTTGCAGTCTTTAATAGATTTCTGACTTTATGATCAAAGTGTTACTTACAGAGCCCAAACTCAGTCTCTGCATAAGCACCCGCATATGACAGTAAAGCCGTGGAATCGGAGTCAGACGAGATTTACAATGACTAGACGACGACAATTTACAATGACTAGATGACGATGTAGGATTTCAGAACTTTATCAGACAATGAGGATTAATTCTTGGACTTGGTAGCAGATGACATTAGATAGTGACATTTATAGGATACCGTGAATCACAAAAAAGTGGACTTAACTTTCATCGTTTATTTGTACGATGTGTGGAATTAACATATTATGGGATATTGTGAATCGGATCATTCTGAACTTCGTTTTTTATACCGGTATGTGACCTATAATTGAATTCGTGGATTTATCATATAAATGGATTTAAAATGTCAAGCATTATGGAATACAATGGACTTTATTACACAAAGTTGGACAAATTGTAAGTTGTCAATTTATTTGTGACATATTTCACTCAATAATATTGTATTTTACACTGGTTTTGTCTTTATTTTTCTTAACTATTGGCTTGTTTATATTTCCAAAGTGCATTTCTGACTCACTAAGAAGTCACCCATTCAGACGGATCTGACTTGCAAAATACACCCCGACTTATAGGAGGGTCAAGAGAAATTCGCTTTTTGCAGCCCTAAAAAGGGGGTTCGACTTATAGTAGAGTTGACTTATAAGCGAGTATATACGGCAATGGTTGTTTACAGATTAAAATCTCATTAATATTTGTTAATTTCTCAACTCGACATATTGACATTGGTTCCAACATGCCGAGAAAGTAACTTTTACCAATACAAAGAGGTAATTAATCTGATTATCCTTACTGATGTGTGATCCTTTGATGTTAGCTTCTGTCACCTTGATAATTACTGGCTATTATTACCATTGATGATTATCAAGATGACAAAAGCTAACCTCTGAGAAGCACAGTATTGTTCAGCTCAAGTCAGCATGACATCCGGTCACCAGATAGTAAAATAGTATGCTAGCCTTTCTGACTCTTAAATTATGAAATGTACTTAACTGGGTACCTAACTGATAGTCTTTCTGACTTGACCTCTCTTAGATTATGAAATGTACTTAACTGGGTACCTAACTGATAGTCTTTCTGACTTGACCTCTCTTAGATTATGAAATGTACTTAACTGGGTACCTAACTGATAGTCTTTCTGACTTGACCTCTCTTAGATTATGAAATGTACTTAACTGGGTACCTAACTGATAGTCTTTCTGACTTGACCTCTCTTAGATTATGAAATGTACTTAACTGGGTACCTAACTGATAGTCTTTCTGACTTGACCTCTCTTAGATTATGAAATGTACTTAACTGGGTACCTAACTGATAGTCTTTCTGACTTGACCTCTCTTAGATTATGACATGTACTTAACTGGGTACCTAACTGAAGGGAAGAAAAGAAAAAGTTGATCATGTGACAAGCTCACTTCCTTTGCAAACACTGCCTCTCACGTGATAACTACAAATTGCCAGTGAAGGAATAAATTGCTGCAAAAAGTGCAAAATGTCATCAGACAGTCTCAGTTTAGAACAAAGAGTGAAAGCAGTAAGACTAAATGAAAAGAGGGAGAGTCCTTTGATCTGAGAAATTTGATATCAGAAAGATTCAAATAAACCTCGTCATTATACATTCAACTGCAGTGAGTGGGAAGACGGATTCGATGGACATACAGGGATAGTTACAACCAAATGTTTGTGCTCAGATTTTACTGATAAGGTAGTTTTGCACCACGATTGATGATCATTCATATTTTTTTTAATTTTTAAATTGATAGTTTTATCACATTAAGTTCATAACCTGATAATATTCCTGTGATTTTTAAATGAAAATATTAAATATATAAAAATGAGTTATGCCTTTCATACTTTATATATAGTTATGATTCACATCTGTTTGATCCCCTCTAGAATAGCCACCCCTCTTAAAAGGCCACTTTCCTGCTGCAGAAGGGGTGGGCTTATAAGAGGGGACCACCGTAGCTTGCATTTGAGACAAGGAAGACACCTGCTGATTTAGGGTTAAAGTGTCAGAGGTCAAGGTCATACAGACTCCAAGAAGGAGAACTGATTAAAACAAAATATCTTGTGTCCTATGCCTCAAACCAAAACCGAACTTTGTGGATGATTTGCATTTGGGACAAGAAAGTCAACTATCAGTTTTGGGGGCAATAGGTAAAAGATCAGGGCCACAGACTGAAAGAAGAAAAATGGGTTTCTCAAAGTAACTTGAGTTTTGTGTCTTTTACCTTGACCAGATTTTGTGGATGGCTTGCATTTTAAGACAAGGAAGACACCTATTAATTGCAGATTCAGAAGGTCAAGTATCCATCCAAAGAAAGAGGGTTTTACAAAAAATAAGTATAAAATATAACTATTTACGACATGGTGTGCATATGATATATGGTTTATGGTTCTCTTGTATAATTTTATTTTAATTCCCCTCCATGAAAATGGTAGGGCCTTGTGTTACCCTTGTCCATCAGGTTGAGTTTTGTATTTAGGTCATTGTTCAGGCACATCCATATTCCATGAACACATTTCTAGTTTCAGTTACTTTTGAATGATAAGAAGTGAAGTGTAGTCATATTTTGTTAATCATGTATGATCTTGAAGCATCATCAGCAGTTTCATTCAAGGGGGACCACTATTTTTTTGTATTCTTCCAGATATGCATGAGAAAGGAGTCCTGTGAAGCAAAGTCCACAGCATCTCGTAATGAGTACTTGTTGTCTTTAGCAGCTGCCAATTCTCACCAGGTCCGATATTACAATACTGACATCATGGACTTGATAGAGGTCAGTACACAACATGCAGTCCATCTGTCAGTATGGATAAACACCAGGCTGCATCACAGATTCAGATCAGGATTAATGAAATAAGCATGTCTTCATTATGTTAGTACCAAGTTAGACACAGCAGTCACTTTTCCAGTGCTGTCACGATCATTGTCAAAACAATTTTAAGGTTTTGGTTCAGGTTTTTCATTTGCATATATTTCCTAAACCCCTTAATAGATTCTCATCATACTTGGCATGAATCATTACGAAGCAAAAACAGATCATTCTAGGACATGTTTACTTGAGGTCAAGGTCACAGCCAGAAAATTTGCATTATTGTTTTGGTTAAAATTTTCCATTTGCTTATATTTCCTAAACTTCTTGATAGCTTTCATCATACTTGGCATGAATCATTATGAAGCTAAGACAATTGCTTATATGTCCTAAACACCTTGACAGACAGCATCCTGGCATGAAGGCCTTTGAATTTTATATAAATGATGCCCCCAAAAAAACAGAAAACCCTTTACATTGCTTTTCTTAAAAATCACTCAGTAGAATTTGATCATATTTGACAGAAAGCATCTTCTCATAAAGAACTTTAATTTTTGTACAATTTATGCTGATGCACCATAAAATATGGCTGCCATTACCAGTGATAAAAAACCTTTGAATAAATTCTTATCATAAACTGTTGAACAGAATTGACCACATTTGACAGAAAGCATCCTGGCATAGTGTGCCTTACAAACAATGCCAGTCCTCCATCAGCTATGGCCATCTTTACTAAAAATAGAAAAAACTTTAAATAATTTATCAGAGACCTGTTGACAGAATTTGACCAAATTGGAGAGGAAGCATCTTGATTTAGAGGGTTTAAAATTCTATACAAATGATACTGATTTGTCAATAAAGATAGCTGCTGTTACTAAAAAATAGAAAATCTTTACCAAACTTGACAGAAATCATCCTGGCATAAAGGGCTTTCCAATTTATACATATGATGCTAATTCATCATCAGATATAGTCGCTGTTACTCAAATGAGAAAATCTTTGAAACAAACAGAATTTGACCAAATTTGACAAAGCATTCTGGCATGAAGGCCTTGCAAGTTTGTACAGTTGATGCCAATTTACCATCAGAGATAGCCACCATTACTAAAAATAGAAAATCCTTTCAGTGACTTCTTTAAAAAAAACATACATAACAGAATTTGTCTCAATTTGACAGAAAGCATCCTAGCATGAAGGGCTTCTAAGTTTGATCCACCATCTAATATGGATGCTGATACCATAAATAGAACAACCTTTCATACATAATTCTATAAAACAGCTTAACAGAATGCAGCCAGTTTAATATCAGTAATATGTTACCTGTCGTTAATGCATAGCTTACCTTTCCGGATGGAAATTACCCTTGTCCATATAATAAAAATTCCATCCTCCCTTTAGATGGAAAGTTCTAGAAAGTTCAGAACTAGAAGAACACAGACCCAGTCTGTTCCCCATGTCATAGGCCCATGCGCAGTAGCAATCATCTTTTTTCCAATGACATTTTGGATCAGTTCAATTCAAAAACACTCTTCAGAATATTGCTTCTCTCATGTCGAGAATGCGTATCTGGCATCTAAATATGGTTTTCCATATAGCTAGAGTGTTTATACCCTCAGTTCATTGCATAATTGGTTGCAGTGTTAGGGCACGGTTAAAGGAACTCTCTTGTGAGTTTGTAGGCATTTTGTTGTTACATTTATCAGCAGTGCCCTTTAATGATACCCTTTTCCTTCGGTGATTGGGTAATCCATAATTGTTTCATTATTATACAAGTTATATTTGTTTTTCCCAGACTTATGGGTAGGTATTTTCTCCCCATTCATTTCTGGATTTGCTTGTGATATCCATGTCAGTCTACATTTATTTAGTGAACATCTGGTTTGATGATTCCTTGACTAATGCTTTTTGTTTATTTTTAGACTCGTGGAATGGGGTCGCATACCAGCATTATCTTCTATTAGTGTGTTCAGGTGGTCACACACCATTCATTGTCAATTATAGTGAGTTGGGATCACACTCCACTCATTTTTATACATTCTAATTATATTGCATTTTGCTGGTTTCTCAATATTTATTGTCATTAGTACTCTGGTTAAGTGTTGCTGATGTTCGTGTTGACCACGGGTAGCACACCATTCATTATCATCTAGAGTGAGTCAGACTTGCATTCCCTCTTTTTTATTCATCATACTATATTGTGTGTTGCTGGTTTCACTACATTTATTGTCATCACTACTCAGGTTAAGTATTGCTGATGTTGGATAGTGTTTGATCACAGGTCTCACACTATTCATCATTATCATTAATACCATACAAGGCAGGTAAGGTATTGATGTTATTACATTGCATTTGACTTCAGGTCTCATGCCTTTCATAAATATTGTAATCATTTTTTATTATTGTTCCTTGTTTTCAGAGATTTCTTTTTGCAGCAGCATGTCACAGAGTGTAAGCAAATGTGGGCATAAAAAAGCTCCATGGGATACACAACCCACCTGCCTTGTTTGTACTAATTGTCAGTGATCAGATGGGTGTCAGTTTTGCTGCTTATGGTCAGTCAAAATCTGAGACCTTGCAGAAAGTAGAGGCACTTATCTCGCGAACACACTGGATCCTTCTCTGAGTCCCTTTGGTCTCAGAAGAAGAAGATAAGTGGTGAAAGGCACTCTTCAATCCCAGGAGCATATGGGATCAGTCTCTATGGAGATATATAAGGCCCTTGGACCCCTGATGGTTGTTCCAACCCAGTCAGTGCCTGTTAGAGTTAGGTCCAGGGTCCCTTCCAATGGAGGAAATGCTAGGGCAGAGAGTGAGTTGCATCCCCCCATGAGGGAGGAGCAGCACCCTCTCCAAGCCTACAGACTGGTGACAGTAGAGAGCAAGTTGCACCCACCCATGAGGGAGAAGCAGCACCCTATCAGAGCCCATAGCTCAGTGATGGCAACAGGCAGATTGTACCACCTTGAAAAGGAAGAGCTACAGTCTAGCTCTATAAGATCTAAGGAGGGGTTCTCCTGCAGATTAGATTCACCTGACTGGTCATTTACAAGGGCACCAGTTGCCGGGCAGTGGTCACCGGTCAGCATTCACCAGTACCATTCTGTGAGTACCAGTCATTGGTCATTAGAGCCCCTTCAGTACAGGAACAGGGATCAGGTCAAGACCCCCCCTGCTCTTGCCACTTGCTACTGATGAACCCCATTGAACTCAGAACTGGGAGTTGGCATACATACCAGACTAGGGAAGATGATTGGCATCCCACCTTCCCTATAATCCTTCTTAATCCCTACAGGATGTGGGGACATCCATTTCAGGGAAGTGAATTGTCCTTCCCATATATGCTGCCATGGACATCAGGGCCTTGGCCTCACAGCAGAGTTGATGTTGCGGATTGTTGGCCGACATCGTCTGCTTAAAAAGTGGAGACAAAAATGAAGGAACGAGGCCAGTCTTCTTCCTGCAGATGCTCGAGGAAGGTTGAGAAGCATTCTCACCCTCCTGCCAAGTCTGCCACAAGTAACAGTTCCCTCACTTTGCATGAGGAGTTACAGGACGAGGTTCCCCCTACCCCCAGGTCTCCCCCGCATCAGATAGACATGGGATTGCAAAGTCCTGTCTTCCAAGACCGAAAGCAGGATGCAGACATCCTGTCAGTCTTATTGGACTCTAATGAGTTCGATGCAGAACAGACTGAGAGAGCACCTCCTCCTCCCTTTGGGTCACCTGCCTCCTCCCACCTACCGACTCAGGCAGCAGAGGAGGAAGATATCAGGTCTTTTAAAAAGGCAGTAAATGAAGTTTACCGTCTCTCTACCCTGAAATTTGTGACCCAAGCCCTCAGGCTCGGGGACAACAAAATTTTCTCCAGTTTTGAGATACTGTCCGAGGCTACCTCATGCCCATATCTCCTTTTGCTCCCCCATTCGGCTATGGTCAGGGAGCTTTCACAAAGGTTTTGTAAGGGCCAGGAGTTTGCTTGGCAGCGCAAGGGGTGGTCAGTCCCCCCCATCTATGTTGAGACCCCTGGTCTCTGTGGCTAGCTACATGGTACACTCCCTGCCTGGCTCTTTAAGTCTCCCCTCTTGGATACTCGGGCATCACAAGTGGGAATTTCCACTGGGACCTGGGTCTGCCTTCCAGTTAAGCTGCTGGAGGCATTGGAACTTAAAGCTATGGTGGCAACTAGGTTGTTTGCCACCATAGTCTTGCATGCCAGTCTTTTCTTGGCTGCCTCCATCAGCCATCTTAAAGGAGAAATCTCTGCCACCAGCCATGCTACTGCGCTTGCTGAAGAAGGTTGCCGAAACCTCTATCCATGCATTATCCATGTCCATGACTCTGTCAGCAGAGATGCTTCACCTCCACAGGGATGTTGCTCTGGACACGTCTAAGGTCTTACTGGAGCACAGTAAGAATCTTTCTTCATGCTGTTCCTCTGGAGGCAGATGCCCTCTTCAGAGGGGTAATTTCCTCCATGGCATCTCAAGATCTGACGGACCAGCTGTGAAAACCAGCCAGGAAGTGTGTTCATTTTTATTGCCCAATTGGTCTGTCAGCAAGTTCTTTAATAAGATGTAGGCCCAGTTCAAGAAGCAACCCCAATTTAAATCTCCCCTTTGCCTGTCAGTTGCTTGATGGGATTGCTGGAAAGGCCCAGGGAGGAAGTTTGCAGGCCCTCCTCTCTTTCCAAAGGAGGGGGGGGGGGCAGCCTTAGGGACTCACTCCTTCGCCTGTAGTGCATCCCTCTTCCAACAATTCCCATTGGTGCTCGACTAACCCTCTTATCAAAGGTCTGGTCAAGCATAACAGACAAATGGGTAGATCCTTTCTATTATAAACAGAGGATACTGGCTTTAGTTCCGGGAACATCCTCCTAAGGCAAGGCACCCTCCCCATGAGGCTCCACCTGTCAGATCTGGTGTGGTTAAAGGAAGAGGCACACTCTCTTCTACAGAAGGGCACAGTAGAAAGGGTGTTAAATCGCCAGTCTCCAGCCTTCTGCTCCTGGATTTTCCTGGTATCCAAGAAAAGGCGAAAAGTTTCTGAATCGGCTGATTATTGACCTTTCTGCTTTAAACAAGTTTCTTCAGGCATAACCTTGCAAGATGGCGACCACAGCCTCTGTCAGGAATGCCATAATGCCTGGTAACTGGGCAGTGTTGACCTCCAGGACGCGTACCTTCACATTCCAATTTTTCCTTCTCACAGAAGTACCTCTGGTTTTGTGTGGACAAGGAGGTTTTCCAGTTTCATGATCTGCTGCTTGGCCTAGCCTCCACACCCATAGCATTTACCAGAGTAATGTGAGTAGTTGCTGCCCACCCAAGGTCACTGGGGATCCCTATCCACCAGTATTTCGATGACTAATTGATCCATACTGGTCTCACTGCCGGTCCAGAGTGACCTGACTGGGCCTTATACCAAACCTAGAGAAATTTGAGCTAGTTCTATCTCAGGATTTCATGTACATGGGGATGAATTTCCTCTCAAAAGGAATTAGTTGTGTCCCACTGACAGAGTACACAGAATTCTGGCTCTGTTGGAGGCAGAGAGAGCCACAACTTCATTGTTGGCTCACCTGTATCTATTTCTTTTGGGGACTTTCAAATCCACAGCAGACCTCGTTCCCCTAGGAAGACTGCACTTGCATCCACTCCAATTTCTCCTTCTGGCGAACTGGAAACCGCACAGGGATCCCCTGATAGCTCGGATTTATCTAGGATCAGATTTTCATCACCACTGAGTTGGTGGGCAAATTGTAACCGGTTTCTGACTGGAATCCCCATGCAGACCCCCAAACCCACTCCCACATCAGATTCAAGGTGGGATGTTTACTTGGAGCCAGAAGGTCTAATTCTTCAGGGTTCATGGTCCTGGGAAGAATATACTCTTCACATAAATAATTCTTAAATCAGGGCAGTTTTTATAGCGCTACAGAGTTGTGTCAACCTAATAAGGAGTTGCTATGTGATTGTCTCCTCCGACAACATGTTGGTGGTAGCATACCTTGGAAGCACACATGCCTCTTCTCTTTGCATGGAACAGCCTTTGCTGGGCAACCTCAGAAGGGATTACCCTCTGAGTTTGTCACATTGCAGGCGAGAAGAATATTTTGGTAGACAGTCTGTCCAGGAAGGGCAAGGTTGTGCTCACAGAATGATCTCTGCACCAATCTGTAGCCAAGTCCCTATTTAGAGGGGCCCTGGGTGGCAGAGTAGTCTGAGGTGCTCACCTTTATAGATCACACAAATCTCACCTCTGTCTGCATGGGTTCAAGTCTCAGCTTGGCTGACATGGATATGTGAGAAAGCTTGCCAGTAGCTTCCTGTGGGTCGGTGGGTCTTCTCGGGGGTTTTTTCTGGGTTCATCTTTCACCAAGTATACTGGCCACCATTTATAGCCTATCATGTGCTGAAAAATGGCATTAAACCCACAAAACCAATACCAAACCCTGTTTTGACTATGGGGAATTCCTTGGTGGAATTGTTTGCGACAAGGCTAAACGACAAGCTCCCCTTTTTTGTTTCCCCAGTCCCAGACCAGAGGGCCTGGGCAGTGGATGCCTTCAGCCTGAAATGGGACTGTCTATTTGCATAAGCCTTCCCGCCTTTTAGAATGATTCCACACGTGCTCCACAAAGTCAGGATCTCCACTGCTCAGCTCATTTTGATAGCCCTTCTGTGGCCCCACTGATTGTGGTTCAGCGATCTTCTTGACCTCTTGGTAGACCAGCCCAGTACATTGCCTCAGAGGAAGGACCTTCTGTTGCAGCACAAGGGCTGTCTTCTGCACAACAGCTGACAGATTCTTCACCTTTATGCTTGACTCACCCCTGGTGATCTTTCTGCCAGGAATAGTTTTTAAGTAAAGTTGCCAAGTGCATTGTTCAAGTTGTACAAGTTGGTTTCTCTCCTTTGCTAACTAAGTTTTTTAGAAAAAAACCCAGCCTCTTTCAGTAGCTCCACTGCCTGTTGAGACCCCTGTTCTCAGTCGTATCTGTGATGGAGATGATCAAGATCGACTATTATGCCCAGGTATGACTTTACGATTCTATTTGACTCCTTGTAGAGAGAGAAGGAAGGGTAGGAATTGTCTTTTCCTTCCCTTAAAGGGCTCTGTTGATATTTCGGCAAGCAGATACAACTTACTGCATTGGACATTCTTACCATAAGGGTGAGTATATCCTTGTTATACCAGTTTTTGAGGCCATCAGCCTCTTATCACACTGGCAAATTCAGCTACACAATAGCAACAGGTATTGTTGTACTGATATTAAAATGTATTTTTTGTGGGGGAGAGGGAGGTAAAACTAATTTTAATGATGTAATACATATCTGTCACCTTTGCAGATTCCCTCCATCCACCCAGCTCATATGTCCCACAAGTAGTCTGTGTCCATAAAAAAAATGATGGCTACTACACAAATGGCCGATGACATGGGGAAACAGACAGGGCCTGTGTTCTTATAGTTCTAAATTTTCTAAAACTTTCCTTCTAATGTGAGGATGGAATTTTTATTATATGGATGAGGGTAATTTCCGTCCCAGAAAGGTAAGCTATGCACTAGTGACAGGTAACTATGACATCATTAAAATTAGTTTTACCCCTCCCCAACGCTACAAATTTGACAGAAAGCATCCATATTTAACAGAAAGTATCCAAGCTACAAGACCTTTCAAATTATGCAAATGATGCTGATTCACCATCAGATATGGCTACTGTTACTAAAAATGGAAAAATATGTAAAGAACTTGATTAAAAAAAACTAAACAGAATTTGACAGACTTTGACAGAAAGCATCCTTGCATTGTGGTCTTTCAATATTGGGCAAATGATGTTGATGTGCCATCAAAAATGGATGAAGATACCAAAAATAGAGATACCTTGAAACAGTTTTCATAATACAGAAAAAACCTCTCTTGAGAGACAAAGGCAGTCTCTCACAACAGGTTTGTGCAAAATGATCAGTTTTCAAGGTCACATTTCAACAGGGCTTAAGAAAGAAAAATACCCACAAATACTGTACATGCATTTATTCCTTATCCATAGTTCTTGTTAAAATAGTACATTCATTTCATCTCAAAATAATTTTATATAGCAATAAGGATTTACATCTATCCTAAAACATTCATATTTATGTTTTTAGATCAGGTGTACACGTATTAATATATGAATTGCAAAATCTGTCATAAAACATTCACATTTATATTTGAAGATTAGGTGTACATGTATTAGTATATGAATTGCAAAATTAACTAAGGTAATATTTATTTATCCTATCCATAAATTAACTTGATATGCCCATAAAGTTCAGAGTTAATTCAAATGTAGCATAAGAACTGTACAGTTAGCTATGATAACACTTACTCATTCTGTGTATGATCAGGCTTTGGGAAAATATGGAATATATATGTACCAACGAATGAAATAAAAACAGAATTAACCCATCCAGAAACAAAATAAATAAATTGAGAGACAAAAGACAGAGGCTTAATTCGCTGATGACATAAAGAGATTAACTTGATAAACAAAAGGTGTAACTGGTTGCAACATCAGTGAACAGATGATGTCATGGTATGTGGGTTTTAATAACTGTAACGTCAAAAAAGCAACAAACAACATGAACCTTTTACAATGACAGTCAAATCTGGAAAACAATAATCACTTATTAAAGACAAAGACTTAATTCACCCAGGCATTACGGATTGACTCCAATAGCAAACATCGTACTCGACCGCTACTGTGAAGCCCTTTAAGAAGGTTTCTAGTTTTTACATTATTGGGTTTGTGTGGTTTTTGCCAAAGATAAAGAAACAATACCAACCGTTGAATTGACTATGTACATCCTTGTTTGCTCCCTTCAAAAAAGGAGATGTTAATTGTAATGGGGATTTACCTGACTTCGGCACTACAGTGGTGGTTAGTGACATACTTTAGCCTGGTTTATGGTCTGTAGCATATGATGCTACCTGCATGACTTGTAGGTTTTAGAAAACTGGTAGTCAGGCTCAACTTTTGTTTTGTTTACAACACACCCTTCTAAGCGGTTGTGTGTACAGAGGATTAAATTAAAACGTCAGTGTGTTTGTCTTTGTTCTTGCGATGTGGTCGTTCATTGCAGTGTCAAATCACTTATTAGCCTAACAGTCATGTTCGCTGGTCATGTTATGCAGGTGGTAGCTCACAACAATGCATTTTTTATAATAAAATGATAATTTTGGTTGTAAATGATAGGTTGTTGCTCATAGCAGAAGTTGCTCAAGACAGGTTTTACTCTATATGCAATCATTAGTATTGGAAGAAATTTAGAAAGCATCCTACTGACCCAGATTTCTTGGCTAACTTCTGTAGCATTTGGCTATTAGGCAGATGTCAATCATGTGAGCAATTGCAGGCCCACTTGGGATTCTTGTTTTTCCTAAGAAAATTCCCAATAAAAGGTAGGGTTATGGAGTGGCATATATATCTACTGTTACAGATCCAAAAATACAAGTCTATGGTCTGGGATCTGATATGTTTTCAAGTTCTTGCATCTTGTATATTAAATCTTTCAGGTGTTAGATGGTGAAATATTTGACAGAATAAGGGAATACTTAAGTACATACAGCACAACTGCTATGGAACTGAGTGCAGACGAAAAAAGCTCTTATGAAAACATAGCATCTCAGGCTGATATGGTAGGTTAATTTTCATTGTTTCTATGATGTTTGCATATTTTTTTAATGACAAAAATAAGCTGAAACTTTAATTATTGATTTTTGGAATGTACTTTTAAATAGAGGTAAAAGGCTATTGTTTTTCATTTACTAAATAGATGTAAATAGAGTTTTAATTAAATATATGGCAGTTTGATTGTGGAAGTTTTATTGAGAATTTTTTTGTTGACACCAGAAAACTTGGATACATTTATTTGTGAAGATTTGTATTTTCAGAGAGAGAGAGAGAGACAGACAAAAAAGTTATCATGACAGTAAAGTAGTCAAAAAGTAGTTTGATAACCACTCTTCTGATTTTATAAAAATATATTATACACACATCTCAGCTTACAAATTTATTACTTATATTTTACAGATAACCCGGCCATTTAATCTTCAGTGTTTTCTATATTGTAACCATATCTTTACGGACATAGTGCAATACCAATTTGAACCTTGCCATGACGATAAGGTAAGAATAATTTATTATTGCTTTCATGTCCAGTGTAAGAAGAATTTGATTTTAGCTCACTTAGTCATAAGGTCAAGTGAGCTTGTGGTGGCCAGGCATACCATATTCTCATGGTACTAAACAAGAAACAAATCATAAATAAAAGACGATAAAGTTGCCTTACTTGTCTATTTATCATTCATCTCTAATCCTGTTTTCAGCAAATGTTGTAAGTGATGCCAGTTTTGCAATAAACAATGTCCTACGGCACATACTGTGTCCACCGCCATCTTCAGGGTAAAGGTCTCGGCTAAATATGTTACATTTTCATCCAACTTACCTTGCTGCTCCATAATGTTAAAGTTGTGTGTTCACGTGCTGGCTGCCATGGAAACTGTGCTGAAAAGAGATAAAAGAAGACATAAAAATTTGCCAACCTTTTCTTGTATTTCTCATTGATGCTCCGATCCATAAATTATTCATTACATTTAAAATGATATAAATATATTTTTATTATTTTTATGCCATGAAGCTGAATGTTAAGAATGAAAAAAAAAAGTATATAAACTTGATTCTAGGAGTCAGCAACGAGTATTCCCATCATACAAATCAGCTTAAAAATGGTTCAGGTTTCATTGCAAAATTAAAGCTCTCAATAGTTTGCATTAAAAGTAAACAGATAAATTTTTTTAAAAAAAATGCTCATTGTGGGCATTGAAACATGTTCTTCTGCATGGTGGGCAGCCAGCTTACCAGCTGAGCTAATAACCATATAGAATCTAGTGTTTCAGTCAGAGCTACATTTAGTACGTTACACTGTACCTTGACATCGAGCATACTCTGCAGCACTGTATTTTACATTTTATTTTTAAATGAAACTCAATGAAACTTCAGTTTTTTTTCCAAACAGTTTACATATTTATTGGTATTATTTTAGAAGTCATGAATATTCCCCATGAATACTGACACAAAAGTCATGAATATTCCCTATGGATGCTGACACAAAAATCATGGATATTCCCCATGAATACTGACACAAAAGTCATGAAAATTCCCATGGATACTGACACAAAAGTCATGAATATTCCCCATGAATACTGACACAAAAGTCATGAATAGTCCCCCCATGAATATTGACACAGAAATCTTGAATACTCTCCATGGATACTGACACGTGAGAATCACACAGTGATGTAAGTTTTCTGGATTTGCCAGATTTCCGGCTTTTAGACAAATTTTCAGATTTGTTCTTGTATTATTGAGACAAATTCCATTATTTGTTCTCTGCATTAAGGATTTTCTTATTTTCTCTCCAGTCATATGTCTATTCACACTTCTTGTAACCTCCATAGCTCTGCAACCTTGACACATAATTGGGTAACATTTGGTAGGTAAATTGCCTATTACTTACAAATGTGCCTTTTAAAGGTTTTGTCTTTTCTAGTCCTATTTTGATACAGTTGTTGCCCTTTTTTGATCATTTTTAAATCTTTATTACCTTTTAACCAGCATAGATCAGAAACCATGTAACATATTCTGATGCAGTTTGGTGTGTACATTGTCTCTAAACCATAGATGTGGGTTTTGTCTCCTCAAGTCGATTTTGGATAGAGATATGACCCTTGACTTCATATTTTTCACATGGCATGTTGTTTGTAATTGACATAGCCAAAGAACCATTCAACATTTTCTGGTGTAATTTGGTATGAACATTGTCTCATAGACTTGCATGTGCCATTTATGGATTTGGTCTCATTTATTTCAGACAGAGTTAAGACCATTTTTTAAAAGTTTTGTTTAAATGCAGTGCCCTGTGTGACTGTCACTCTTTTTGTCTGCACATGTAATTAGCTTTCAAAGCTCTTCCTTTTCTTTTTCTATTTTTTTTATATCATTATCATAATACAGTAAAGTTCTTTTTATCCAGCATTCTTTATCTGACAATTGCCGATCTGACACAGATGTTTTTGAACTGTTTTATTCTGTTGTATTTAGTCTTGTTAATGCGAGATATTCGAATTCCAACTCCAGCTTGGTAATTTGACAACAAATTTGCACAGTGAAATGCAATATGTCTTTTCTGATGGTCAAGCACGTCATACAAATGACCTACAGCATAGGCATGGTTAGGCAGGCAGGTATAGTGTACTTGTACTTTCTTTAATTTTGCCAACAAAAGTCCAGCAGGTTTTGGTTTCACATTCACACTTTTAGAAAAGCAAACATTCATTTTCTTTCTGTCTTTTCTATCTTGCTAACTTTCCTTGCTATTTGTTTACACAGAATAACACAAGTTTTTTTGTCCACCACCTCTTATTTTACTTTTTACTTTTTCACACACAAGTATTTTGCACATAGTTCTTTTTTTCCCTCCCTCCTTCTGTCTCTTGTATAACAATCAAAGGTCTGTTTCTCTTTCATTTTTCACAGTTTGTATTCCTTTTTTCTTTCTTTTCTCTTTCTTTTCTTTCCATATAGATTTTCCCATGTTTGGTGATATTCAGGGGTCAATAACAAGACTCTGACATTTTTATCTGACACTTAATTGCTGTTATTTGACAAATTAAATGGGAGCCATTTATGTATGATTAAAGAAACTTGACTATTTCTGTTATTTGCAGTGCAATAAAGTAACATCAACAAATCCTTCAGACCAGACATTAGACAAGGAGGCACGAAAATGGGCCACTAAGATTGCCAAGGAGAATAAGGCTATTAAGGAATACCAGAAAGCCTTAAGGACCAGTCAGGCCTGTGAAAAGGTGAAAGACAGAGTCTTTTTTCATTAGGAGTAGCATAAAATAGGAATAAGAAGGTGCTGTCGTTGTCATTTTAAGGAAGTTGTAACTCTTAACATTTTCTTACCAAAGTTTTTGCAGTGTAAAAAATAAGATTATTGCACAAGTGATTATTATGTTGTGTATGGGAAAAACTTTCCTGGTGTTACATTTTTGAGAATGTCCAATTTTTGAAAAAAATTAATGTCTTTAATTTTCATGAATTTGCAATTTTCCCCACTATTTGACACAATTTTGCAAGGTTACATTTTTTTTTACAATTTGTGAGCAAGAAGTTAAAATGAAAAAGAGCAGAGGCTAATTTAAAAACTGATGAAAAAATGTCATTTCTTGCAAAACCACAAATATTAATACTTACGAAAATAAACGAATTCACTGAATTTTGACTCATTACCTCTTCTTGCAGACCTCAGAAACTAGTACAGAAAACAATGGGCAGGAACCAGAGACAAAAGCAGAGGAACTTCGACAGAGTATCAGAAAAGCAGAGGTATCAGAGAGTTGTGATAGAGACTTTGGGATATAGAAGTTATATTCTTTTTATGCCCCTACACAACAGTGGTTGGGGCATATAGTATTACCCTTGTCCATCTGTCCATCTGTCTGTCCACTGATCACACCTTGGTCAGTTTTTGCATTTATATCTTTTCAGCCACTTTGGTAGGGTATCTGTGTTCTATGAACAAATTTTTAGTTGGAAATGAGAGCGTATGATTAAATTCCCAAAGAACAGCCAATTTACATGTATGTAGGGGTCAGTATTTGAATGAAACTAAATTTAATTTGTGTATGTCAATATTTCAACGTATTTTAGTGACCAGTACATAGTGAACGTTTTCCATAGTGCAGGTGGTGTCATGAGTTTCGCTCTAAGGTGGAGGAAACGAGAGAATAAGGAAAATATAAAACAACTACTATGTTATCCATTTTTGGTTTGGAGGAATTTCACTCACTCCATGCTTGTGGCATAATGTTCATTCTGTTTTGCCAAATATAGTTTGTATTACTAATAATAATAATAACAAACTTATGGTCTTGCTAAAATTAGTAACCAAAGTATAAGATCCAATGGCCTCTAAGGTCCATTTTACATGTCAAGGGAGGAAATTATATTTAGGTAAATTTTAAGACCTGATATAAGTTGTCTCCCTTGGATATTGTTCTACTGTTGGAAGTACTTGAAACAATAGTAGAAAATGCTTTTAAAAGGAAATCACAATATATTCGTAATTCCTCAAATAATGTTTGAATTTTTAATATAAATTTTCTTGTGACATTAAGTAAATTTAGAAAATATGAAGATTATTTAAAGCAGTATGTTTATAATAGTATAAAATACCATGAATAGCCATATCTCCGGCGTCGTGTTCTTCTATCTGATCTTATGTAAATTAGGGTCTCTTCAGCCCTTCAAATCACCATTATTCTCATACTTTGATAATACTTACGTCTATGTAACCAGGCTGCATTCAGTAAGGCTAATGTAAAATAGTGTTAGGCTAACAATGCTACAATATGGACTGTTATTCAGTGGCACCAAGTACAGCTAACAGACAAAACATATATACTCAACATGAGCAATGCATGTCAATTTTGTTTCACTAATTGAAGAACTCACCAACTGAGACTTGTAAACAGAGACTAGGAGAATCTAGATACGCAGTCATTTACCTTGAATGTCATTTGTGTGGCACATATTTAGACCTATTTACTCCGGGACATTGACTAAATATATATTTATGGAGGCAAGTGAAGTTTATTTGTTAAAGCAATTTAAAAATAAAAAAATTGTATGCTATGCCAACTCAAAACATGTGTCCACATGTTTGAATCCCTGTGAGAGAACAAGCCATTCAGTAGAGATTGTCTTCTGCACTAACAGTGCATAATGCTATCTTTACTAAACTAATACAGAACTTAACTGAACTTACAGCCCTGATCCAGCATGATGTAATACAGCTGTGGTCAATTCTGATGCAAGACATCCTGGTCCAGTCTGATGCAAGACATCCTGGTCCAGTCTGATGCAAGACAGCCTGGCCCAGTCTGATGCAAGACATCCTGGTCCAGTCTGATACACCTTATATCAGACTTTTAAGTTGTTGCTATTTTTGCATAATTTGTGATACCCAATGTTTTAAAACAGCTTTTGTCTGTTCAAAAACTCACAGGCTTAACAGCAGGAACAGACTATTTCAGCATTTTGCATGATTTGGAGATAGCTGATACTGTCATCACACCTTTAGATGACCAGTGATGGCAGTTGATGGAGATAGCTGATACAGTCATCACACCTTTAGATGACCAATTATTGCAGTTGATGGAGATAACTGATAGTCATCACACCTTTAGATGACCAGTGATGGCAGTTGATGGAGATAGCTGATACTGTCATCAAACCTTTAGATAACCAATGATGGCAGTTGAATGCAGGCAATCCTTTTCTGCTTAGAAGATTTGAAGAACAGACTGAAAACTTACTTACCAAACCAATCAATCTGTTCATTTATCAAAACATTGATTTCAAAGGAATTTATTCGGTACTACATGCATCTAGATTTTCCATTCTCACATCCCCAGTCAGCATGGGTAGAGATTTTCAGACAGAACATCCATGTGGAAAATTCTATTGACATATCACTGTTATCCAACTGCATAACATTTTGATTATCACATGCTACACTGATTTCTTTTCATGATGTCATATCATACATGATATGATGTCGTCTGCTATTTTTTCCATCAGTTTAATTTCAGAACTTTCTTTTTCTGTGTATTTACCATATTTCTGAGTTTACACTGAATTAAAGCAATATTTGGGTGAATAGAGATCTATTAAATAAAACTAGAGTGTATACAATGTCTTCTTATTCATATAGTCATCACTATTTATGACTGACCACCTCACTGCTGGCACATGCCACTGTTGCATTTAGTCAATAATTGTAACCACCTCACTGCAGGCACATGGCACTTTTGCATTTAGTCAATAATTGTAACCACCTCACTGTAGGCATATGCCACTGTTGCATTTAGTCAATAATTGCAACCACCTCACTGCTGGTACATGTCACTTTTGCATTTAGTCAATAATTGTAACCACCTCACTGCAGGCACATGCCACTTTTGCATTTAGTCAATAATTGTAACCACCTCACTGTAGGCATATGCCACTGTTGCATTTAGTCAATAATTGCAACCACCTCACTACTGGCACATGTCACTTTTGCATTTAGTCAATAATTGTAACCACCTCACTACTGGCACATGCCACTGTTGCATTTAGTCAATAATTGTAACCACCTCACTACTGGCACATGCCACTGTTGCATTTAGTCAATAATTGTAACCACCTCACTTCAGGCACATGCCACTTTTGCATTTAGTCAATAATTGTAACCATATAATGGTGGAAGAATATTAATGTCACAGTTCATAGTGCACTGTTGAAAAATATAAATTTCCATTGTAATGCCAAAACCTGAACATGGAAAGTACTCAAAGCTGTAGATCTCTGTTAACCTAAATTTACTTGTTTACAGACAGCCAGAATGAAGGCAGAAGCCAGAATTGAGATGCTTAGAAGTTCAGGTGGTAAGTATATAGCATTTGTAATTGAAGTCCAAGTGATCCTTTTCAGGTTATACAAATTCTATCACAGAATAGGTATTAAGGGAAATGCATTGGTTGATTGGGAAGTTTTAAATTACATGGTTGATTTTTATCCAACCAATTTTTTTTGTCCTTGTTCTTCAAATATTACAGAGGACTATAGGAGCCAGTGAGAGATCAGCAGGAAATTTAGATTTTTCTAGAAATGCATGACATGTATTGCTAAATTTCCAAAATGAATTTGATAAGGAAAATAGTGCTATAAATATTTTCAATATTTTTATTGTTAAACTGGGATGTTAAAATCTGTGAGATTTAAAAACAGTCTCCAAACCTTTTCGGCCATGCAATACCTTCAGTAGCAATCTGAATAGATTCCTCTTGTTGAAAGAGTGTGCAGGCGCATTTGTCTCACATCCTTTGTCAGTATGTCAGTATAGAAAGCAGGCATGATAATTTTATGGATATATGCACTATTCTGGAATTATCGCTACTCCTCCTAAACTACTGTGAGGATTGCCATGAAACTTTACACACACATTCATCCCAAGGTTGAGTTGGTCCTAAATGAAAAATGGTGCTTCTCCAGTATGGCCACCACAGCAGATGTCTTGAAAATCTTGTTATCGCTACTTCTCCTGAATGGATGGTCTTATAAACATAGGATTTTCACAAAGAAATGTATTATGATGTCTAGTTGGTCCTAAGGGCTATTCCAGAAATGATGGTGTGGGAGGGTTGGATGGCAGTACAATTAAGATATTATACCTGGTGGGTTTTTTTAAATTTATAAAATATGCATGATGGGGTCAAAAAAGATTTTTAATATATGCCTGGTGGTGATTTTAGGCATATGATGCAATTGATATCAAACAGAAACCGGCATAAAAGAGCAACAAGATGAGAAAAAAACACTTGCACTTCGACCTAGTCCAAGTTTCCTCTGACCCTTCCACCCCATTTGAGATATTTGGACATTTATGTTGGGGTGTGGGGTCAGAACAAATTGCCTATAAAAAAATTGGAATTTGCCGACACCGTGCGGTCTTCGCAAATGGTAGCTGCTTAGTAGCAGGTCTAGCAAACTTAAATGGCCTTATATCGAGCCACCCCTGCATCAGATCCATAGGAAGATGATTTATTTTCTCAGAAATTGTGAGTATAGCATTCGTTATGTGTTTAATCCGCTGGTAGACGAGATGAAACTACAGCGTTGATGTGCACATGTCATGATACAAACACATGATACAAACAAAAATATCGTTGACACCTGCTCTCTGCTTGATGGGTCTGGCTTTCTCCAGGTTGCTGTGACATCAACATGTTTCTGGTAGTTCTTGGAATCAATATGTTGAGAATTACATTTCCTTCCATTTTTTACAAACATTATGTGATTTCCATTTAATATTTTCACATTTATTGTACAACAACATTGGAAAGGAGGTTTTTGTTGGTATCACCTGACTACTGGACCTCTGATGTCATGGACATGTAAGTTGCAAGATTTGCGTAGTCACGTGACTAGCAATGCAGATGGCGAGTACCAGGTCAAATTTCATCAATGCTGTAGTTTCATCTTGTCTGTCAGCAGATTAAACACATAACAAATACTAGGCCCACTAGTAAGCGGCTACCTTATGCTGACACCACGCGGCAGTGGCATATTTCTAACTTTTGGATAGGTAATTTGTTCTGACCCCACACCCCAACATAAATGTGCAAATATCTAAAATAGGGTGGGAAGGGTCAGAGGAAAATTCGACAATGGTGGTTTAAATAAATTTGTTGTCTCATGGGAGTAAACAAATACTATATACTGCACCCTAGATCCTGAAAATTTCATGAAAACAAGCCGTCTTAGGGATTGCCTTTTATCTTCATGCTAGGTGGAATTTCCACAAATACATTTCATGCATGATGGTGCTTGAAGAAATATATATTTCATGCATGGTGGTGGGGTGATATTAATCATATTTTATGCCTGGTGGGTGAAAATAAAAAGTGCCTTCTGACCCCCCCCCCCCCTCATTATTTCTGGAATAGACCTAAATGAAAATGGTGTCAATCTGACATCCAGTATGGCTGCCAAAGCAGTCATCTTAAAAATCTTTGTTATTTCTACTCCTCCTGGACAGAAAGTCATATTGGCATGTCGTTTTCACCTGAAGACTACATGGTCTTATCTGGTTAATCCTAAATGCAAATTGTGCCACCTGGGCATACAGTATGACCACACATCTTGAAAATCTTGTTATTGCTACACCACCAGTATGGATGGTCGTATCTAAATCGGGTTTTCACTAAAAGACTTCTTGTGATGTCTGGTTGGTCCTAAATGAAAAAGGTACTGATCTAACATTAAGTTAGGGCCATCACAGCAGCCATCTTGAAAATCTTTTTATTGCTACTCATCCTGAATGGAAAGTCATATAAGCATGTTGTTTTCACCAGAAGATGTCTTATGGTATCTAGTTGGTCTTAAATAAAAATTGTGCTGATCCGATATCCAGTATGTCTTGAAAATCTTATTGCTACTCCACCTAGATGGAAAGTCATAGTGACATTGGGTTTTCACCAGAAGACTTATTATGATGTCTAGTTGGTTCTAAATGAAAATAGTGCCAATCTGACATCCAGCATTGACCACCATGGCAGCCATCTTGAAAGTCTTGTTATTGTTACTCTTCCTAAATGGAAAGTCATATTGACATAGGGTTTTCACCTGAAGACTAATTATGATATCTGGTTGGTCCTGAATGAAAGGGTGCCAATCTGAAATCAAGTATGGCCACCATGGCAGCCATCTTGAAAATCTTCTTGGTGCTATTCCTCCTAAATGAAAAGTCGTATTGGTATGGAGTTTTCACCAGAAGACTTCTTATGGTGTCTAGTTGGTCCCGATTGAAAATTATATTTATTTGACATCCAATATGACCAGCAGGGTAGCCATCGTGAAAATCTTGTTATTGCTACTTCTTCAGAATTAATTGTCATATTGACACGGGGTTTTAACCGGAAGACTTCTTATGATATCTTGTTGGTTCTAAATAAAAGTAATGGTTCCCCGTAGACATTCAATATGGCTGCCACAATGAACATCCAATATGGCTGCCACAATGAACATCCAATATGACTGCCACAATGAACATCCAATATGACTGCCACAATGAACATATTGACATTTTTTTTACTAATTCTCCTGAATGGATGGTCATATTGGTATGGTGTTTTCAAGAAAAGTCTTCTGATGGTGTCTAGTTTGTCGCAAATGAATATGGTGCTGATTTTACATCCAATATGGCTATCACAGTTACTAATTTTAAAATCTTGTTGCTCCAGAATATCCGAGATAGTTTCAACACTCAGCAGTTTAAAAGAAGAAATGGTCTTGTTTTAAATTCCTGGAAATTCTTTTCAGACAGGGGAATGTCAGTCTCTGCAAGGGATTCTTCTTTATGTGTATAGTTTTTCACTATACAAAAGCAACATATGCTCACATGTTATGGTTTGTAAACAAATGTTACTGAGAGGAAATGAAGTTTGGTTTATTCCAGGGATTATTAAAAAGCAAATATATGAATTGCTGCCAACATTGATGAATGTTCAAATAAGATTAGTGACAAAACATCAGTCACAATATTTCTTTGCTGCAAAATTCATAGATCCATCTACTCACATGTTAGTTGAACATCCACAGAAAAATAAGACAGGTAGTTATAGCTGACTCCATTTAGAAACTTCCAGAAACATCCATTGTCATCAGAAGGCAGCATTAGCATCTTGTGCATTAGGATCCTTTAATCATAAACTTATTGTAATTCAAATTTTAGTGAAAATTAGTTTGCTTGCTAAATTGTCAAAAATGTTGTGATTTACAGTATATGTGTATAATTACCATAATGATGGTAGTCTTGGGACACTGTAAGCCTTGGGACATCCTTAATTATTTTCAAAAATAATTTTTTTTATGACCTATAAAAGTTCGGACATGAAAGTATTGCAATTTTTTCATGTACTATAAGTCTTGGGACACCTTAGACATTTTTTTCTACTGATTGCTCAGCGTATTTTATCAATCATAAAGTTATATTTGTGAAAAAAGACTTTGCAGTTGTTAGGGGACTGTCATTATGAATTATTAGATGGAAATGTTATAAATTAATATAATTTGTTTGAAAAATAAAAAAATATATTTAATTTTCCTCTGTTTTATAATTTCTACCTATTTCAAATATGTATAATTTCATTGGACAATGACAAGCATTGAGCATTAGCACAATGTTGTAACTGTATGTAACAGTAACTTCTTCCGCTTTTGCTCTAATTTACTATTTTCAGTTTATGCATTATTGCATTAAAATTGTCAGAAGTCACAAGTAATTACATTTTCTAACTTGAAAATTTAAATACCTAACTCATTAAAATGTGGTACTACTATTAAAACAACAAAAATAGTGTTTGGGTTATCGCTCACATTTATAGTGACCTAGTTTACATCATGGCATCACTGCATGTACATGGAAGATTTTAACTTGCGCTGAATGAAGTACATCTCTTGGTTTCGAATCATAGGCGCTACTGCACTAAACTTTAGTAATGTCTCAAAAATATGATAAAGAAGTCGAAGAAATAATGCTTTGAAAATAATTGCAATAATAACTCAGTGGTAGTTTGCTTTGATGTAAGTGACCTTTATATAAGTAACTGTTTACTCAGCAACAGTAATCATGCTAATATTATATAGTAAAAGGCCACAAAAGGATTAATGTTGTAGAACAAACGGTTACTGTCATTGCCTTCAGACATAATTCCCTCTTTACCCAAGCCAGTTTCAGGGTTTAAACAATTAACTGACCTGAATTTCGGTTGGAAAACAAAAGACAAATCCACCATATATAATCAAAAGGAGCCGCTGAAACAACCAGCATGCCAAAATCAAAAGTGGAATGAAAACAAAAAACCAAAATGGATCGATGATGATCTTGTCTGTCTATATTAAGAATTTTAACCAATATTATAGTCATTCTTTATTGAATATATGACAGTTATGTGAACATATGCTGGTTATGTGCCTAATATATTTATAAATATTCATTAAACATGTGTCTTTTCATATAGATTACATCACTTTGTAGGATCACTTATATCACTGAAAAAACATACAATTTTGAATGCGTGAAACAAAGTAAATAAAACAGCAATGGATGTATAGCTAAAATGTGATCTGGAAGAATGACATTTGGTAAAAATAGAAAGAAGAAAGGAAATTCTGCATCCAATATTTTTAGGAATAAACAAGGATATCAGTAACATTAAGCACGATATGCACTGTGTAAGTACAGTACACTACAATAATATAGGTCTCCTGGTAAAGTTTAAGTGGCCCGTGATTTAAGAAGTCTTCATTTACCTTTATTTTATTTCATGTTGGAGAAATCAGAAAATATGCACATGCAAAATAAATAACATCAAAGCAATCATATTAGTTTATAACAGTTTATTTACATGGTAATTGCACAAGAGCTGGTCACTGCTGTGTGACTTAGGGCGATATTGCCAATTTTTTTTGTTATGTTTTTGTGTCTAAGTGTTGGGACACCGAAAAAATTTTTAAAAATTTTTTACATGCATATAAGTCTTGGGACATGAAAAATAATAATTATTTTTTCCTGTCCCAAGACTTACCATCATTATGGTACACATTTTAACCAATCCTTTGTACCAATCATTTAGATTGGCTAAAATTGCATCATGTGATAGAGAAAACTAAATGTTATTAGTTCATAACACCATAAAGAAACTACTTATATATTCACGCCCTCTTTTTGTTTTCTTTGACAGTATTTGTAGACAGTAGTTGAAATATAGTTCTGCTATTTATTTCTTGAGATTTGTTATTATTTTTATAACTATTTGTAATAATAAGAATTGAAGTTCATATTTTGCAGGATTAATGAAGTCATGATTCTTAAAAATTGGTTGCATACTATTCACTACGGCCATTCATGCTATGTGTAATAAATTTGCAAGCTTCATGACTCCATGAATCATGTAAAATATTAAGTTCAATTCTTATATGCCTAAAATTTGTACCATGCTAGGATTCCTGCATTGGCACTGTTGTTATAGTGCAGTTTGTACCATGCTAGGATTCCTCTTTTGGCATCATTGTTATAGTGCAGTTTGTACCATGCTAGGATTCCTGTCTTGGCATCATTGTTATAGTGAAGCTTGTACGATGCTAGGAGTTCATACTATGCTAGGATTCCTGCATTGGCATCGTTGTTATAGTGCAGTTTGTACCATATTAGGATTCCCGTCTTGGCATCATTGTTATAGTGCAGTTTGTACCATGCTAGGATTCCTGTCTTGGCATCATTGTTATAGTGCAGTTGTAAAATGCTAGGATTCCTGCATTGGCATCATTGTTATAGTGCAGTTTGTACCATGTTAGGATTCCTGTCTTGGCATCGTTGTTATAGTGTAGTTTGTACCATGTTAGGATTCCTGTCTTGGCATCATTGTTATAGTGCAGTTTGTACCATGCTTGGAGTTCATACTATGCTAGGGTTCCTGCATTGGCATCATTGTTATAGTGCAGTTTGTACCATGCTAGGATTCCTGCATTGGCATCATTGTTATAGTGCAGTTTGTACCATGTTAGGATTCCTGTTTTGGCATCATTGTTATAGTGTAGTTTGTACCATGCTAGGAGTTCATACCATGCTAGGATTCCTGTCTTGGCATAATCGTTATAGTGCATTTTGTACCATGCTTGGATTCTTGTCTTGGCATTGTTGTTTAAGTGCAATTTGTACCATACAGGGATTCCTGTTTCAGCATCATTGTCATAGTGCAGTTTGTAGTTTAGACATTGTGTTCCATAGAAATCTTGTACAATAGTTATGAAAGCATATACAATACTAATAACTATACTAAGCACACACTTGGAATTATTTATGTGTCTCATTTACTGTCTCTGTAACTGTTTATTCCTGTCTAACTGTTTTCTCAAGGGTTTGATTGTGTGGATTATATTTACCTGCCCCCATGCAGGTATTGGAGAACCAAAGGTTGTTCTTTTGTGTTGTGTGTCTTGGAACTTAATTTTTCGTTGAGGAATGGGGAAAAACCCCAAACACTGCTGTGTGAGCTGGAGTCCACAACTGTCAGGTCAGGTTTATTTCTTCTAGATCAATACACAAATAACTCAGCGATTGACAGTCACACCTCATTTGGTAAACATTAAGTGCTGTTCACTTGGCAATAGATTCTGAAGCGAGTTTGAAAATACACTTATTACCCACAAAAGTGACACACAAGTTTTGTGGAACACAATGTCTCACCTGTTTTAACCTCAAGATACCACCTTGCTGTTGGTTACTACAAAGTAAGTTATGAGTTTGCACAAAACTTTAACACTGAGTTTTATATATATATATATATATATATATATATATATATATATATATATATATATATACATAGAGAGAGAGAGAGAGAGAGAGAGAGAGAGAAAGGGAGGGAGGGAGAGAGATATACACACACATACAGGACTCCCTCACTGTAAGGCCCTTCATTATAACATGGGGCTTTTTATGAGGCAGGTATGGTCATGGATCTAATTTCATTAAGTGGTAGCAAAATGTATATGTATAATATACTTCATTATAAGGTGATCCCACTATAGGGATCGGGCCACTAATTCATTACCCATAGAACTTAATGTTAATATATTACAAAATAAAAATACATTCTTCACTAGCTTGGCATGCAAACCACACATGGATCCATTTATTACAGTTCAAGAAATTTTTTTCAGCCTTAAAAAACAGGTGCTTCGCAGCATGTTTTCGAGTCTCTTGATGCTACACAGGGGGGATCCCTGGTCTGCACCTAAAAACATAGCCTCGCACCAAGAGTACATATGCTATTTTGTCAGTAGGAAATTAAATACAGGATATCAAAATAAAAGTAAATATTTTTTAATCAGCTATAGTACATAGATTGAAGTTTTTGAAATTAATAATGGAACAAAACTGAACCCATTTATTACCCAATGGGCACATCTCAAAAGATTGAGTACTCTATTTTTTATTCCCCACCAGCAGACTGGTTCCCTGGCTGTAAAATAATTAGTGGTCCAATACTTGTAAAGTTGTATAGTCTGGCTTTCATGGACAGTGTTATAATGGGGTGGGGTGGGGTGGGGTGGGGGTGATATATATATATATATATATATATATATATATATATATATATATATATATATATATATATATATATATATATATATATATATATATATATATATATATATATATATATATATATATATATATATATATAATAGATTGAGACTAGAAACTGGTTGGTTAATATAATTTCACTGTAGAGACTATTTACTTAATATTGTCATTTATTTCAGTCAATGTGGATGAGTGGCTATCCAGTGTTAATCCAGACAATCTAAGTGTAGATGAAGAAGATCTCCCAAGAACCCCTAGTCGGACTTCCATAAGTTCTGGAGGGGTGAGGAACTGCAAAAAACTTGTTTAGGACATCAAGAACTGTGAAATTAGTTTCATTTGTGGTTAAAAAATTTCATAGATTTTGTTGTTATTACAAATAATGAAAATTTAAAGACCTAAGGTAAAATGATCCGCTTTTGAAGAAAACAGAAACCTTACCTCAGTTGAAGGCATACCACTGTACTTAAGTAGAAATGAAACTCTTTTCTACCTCAGTTTTAGGCATAGCACTGTACTTAAGTAGAAATGAAACTCTTTTCTACTTCAGTTTTAGGCATAGCACTGTATTTAAGTAGAAAAAGTAGAAATGAAACTGTCTTTTCTGCCTTAGTTGTAGGCATAGCACTGTTTTCAAGTACAAATGAAACTGTCTTTTCTTCCTTTTGGGGGCAAAAAATATAAAATCACTACCCACAAAAAATTCACAATATTTAATGAAACCATTCTGTTTGTTCAATATAATTGCTAAATTTTTTCCTTCTTGAATGTTGAAGTTTACAAAATCACATTTTTAAAGCTGTTAGGTTTTTAAAAAGTATTCCATAGTACTTGTAAGTTGTTATTTGAAGTTTTGTCTGGATTTTAATCTGCTATAGATTTTTCTTTTTCTTTTCTGTTTATTTTCTTTACTTGATCTTACATAGTTTTGTAGTTCTACTTTTTTGTATCCTTTCAGCTTGCAGATGATAATGAACCAACATACACCAATTTTGAAGATGATGATGACTTCATAGATGATACATTTGATGTATCATCCTCTCCTAAAGACAGTTTAGGTCCTAGTGGTCTCTCTGGTCAACATAAGCGCTTGATCAAATGCAAATCACTGTATGACTTCCATGTGAGTTACAGAAAATATATGCCTTTAATGTTAACATTAATTAGGGCCCAGCATTGAGACATGGGAGTGCTAAAAGTGAGAGCCATGCATTGAGATGTGGGAGTGCTAAAAGTGAGAGCCTTGCATTGAGATGTGGGAGTGCTAAAAGTGAGGGCCCTGTGTTGAGATGTGGGAGTGTTAAAAGTGAGCGCCCTGCATTGAGATGTGGGAGTGCTAAAAGTGAGGGCCCTGCATTGAGATGTGGGAGTGCTAAAAGTGCAGGCCCTGCATTGAGACATCGGAGTGCTAAAGGTGAGAGCCCCGCATTGAGATGTGGGAGTGCTAAAAGTGAGGGCCCTGCATTGAGATGTGGGAGTACTAAAAGTGAGGGCCCTGCATTGAGATGTGGGAATGCTAAAAGTGAGGGCCTTGCATTGAGATGTGGGAGTGCTAAAAATCGGGGCTCTGCATTGAGATGTAGGAGTGCTAAAGGTGAGGGCCCATCATTGAGATTTGGGAGTGCTAAAAGTGATTGCCCGACATTGAGATGTGGGAGTGTTAAAAGTGAGGGCCCTACATTTAGATGCAGGAGCTCTATATTTATCACCATTTTCCATCAGTCCATCTATCCATAAACCATTATAACCAGCATAGCTCTGCAACCCTTATATACTATTGGATGTCATTGGGTGGGTGCATTGCCTACTACATATAGATGTATCTTTTAAATGGTTAATCTTTTTAGGTCCAACTTTGATGGAGTTTTTGGTCTTTTTCCATCAATATTACATCTGCACAACAGGAGTTTTTGGTCTTTTTCGATCAATATTACATCTCCACAACAGGAGTTTTTGGTCTTTTTCCATCAATATTACATCTCCACAACAGGAGAAACTTGTAACCAGCTTAGCTCAGGAACCATTCAACATATTCTGATGCTATTTTGCGTGTTCATTGTCTCAATGCTTTTGATGCACCTTTTATGGATTTTGTTTCATCAACTTGGTTTTGGATAGAGTTGTGGCCCTTGAATATTGGGATATTGCTTGTAACCAGATTAGCTCTGCAAGCCTTTGGCATATTTGGATGTCATTTTATTATGGTCCTTCATTTACTTCATTCATTTTGTTATGACCCAACTGAAGAGTTATGACCCTTCAGTTGGGATGTTGCTTGTAACTAGATTAGCTCTGCAAGTCTTAGGCATACTTGGATGTCATTTTGTAGGTGAATTGTCTAGAACATGTACATGTACCTTTTAAAGGTTTCATCTTTTCAGGTCCAATTTTGATGAAATTCTTGCCTTTTTCCATCAATATTAAATCACCACTAGAACAGATCCTTTTAATCAACATAGCTCAGGAACCATTCAACATATTCTGATGCAGTTTGGCATAAACACGGTCTCCTAGACTTACATGTACTTTTTTAAGGGTTTAGTCTCATACAAATGAGTTATGTTCCCCTGGTTGCTCATCCTACTGACTTGGGTTTCTGCACAAAACTTCCAGAGATGCCAACAATTCTGGATTTCTTGAAATTATAAAAACTTTTGGTGAAAATTCAGCAATTTTAATTATATCGACAAAATTCTCAAAAGTCAACATATTATGGAATACAAATTTTGAACAGAAGTTTGCTGTGTGGACACAGGAAGAAAAGTACTCAACTCAACACTAATGGGATAGACTGGTACATATAATTAGTTTCTCATTGTATAAACAGTATCCATGACAAGAAAGCAGTCAATTAGACTGTAAATAGGTAGAAATGGTTTCAGACATGAAGAGCAAATTATTAAGTTATTTCAGGATGGAAACTAATGATTACTGTTATTGTTTTCACCAAAAAATGTTGAAGGAATTCAAGGTTTTTGAATTTTGGGGAATGGATATACCATTTATGGAGTCAGGTCAGGTCAGTTGGTAAAGCATTGGACTCATAATCCAAAGTCACATGTTCTATACCCACCCAGGCTTGCCAGGGTCAGCTGCTTTGATGTGTCCTTGGGAAAAGCACTTAGCACTCATTTCCATCGCATGATATAGCCTATAATGTGTTGAAAGTGTTATTAAAAACCAATAACAACATTTTTATTTACATTAGATCTTAATAATAACTGTGTAAAAGTATGCATAGGATTATAGGAAGATGCAGTATGATTGTAAAGGTTCTGATTTTAAATGAACATGTTATCCATTCCAGACATCCTGCCTAGAATCTGAAAAATTGATGCTTGCATTCTTGATAAGCATGGTCATAGGTTGGCATCTCTGAACTTCAATGAAATTTGTTGGATTTCAACCAGATTTGGCATGCAGCTTTATATTGATGAGACTTTAAATGAGTTTAATTTCAAGTTTTCCACATTATCATTTAGAAGAGTTATGGTCCCTGATTGCCCTTCCTCCTATCATTGCCTTCCGCGGCATAACTTTACTGAGAAACATTTCATTTCAGGCAAAGTTATTATGCACCTTCATATTGATGAGACCTTGAATGACTTGAATTTCCTACATTCCAAGTCATCATTTAGAAGAGTTATGGCCCCTGAATGCCTATCTTCTCCAAACTTTGGTTTTCCAACAGAAGTTCTTCTGTTTAAGGCCTTGCCATGCAACTTGTAGAGAGTGGGGACTTTGTCATGTATACATTGCTATTAGGTCCAGTAATCCATCTGTCCACATTAAAAAGTTGCTCAGGCATAAAGTGTAACCAAGCAAATGAGCACTGTCCATCATTATACGTAAAATGAGCAGTTGATGTTGAAGTGTTCCTCAGTGCTCTAAGGCACTCGCCCTTATAGATCACTCACATCTCACCTCTTCCCATGTGGGTTTGAGTCTCATCTTGACCATTGTGGGTGCATGAGAAAGCTTGCCAGTAGCTTCCCATGGGTCAGTGGTTCTTCCTGGTGTCGTTCCGAGCTCTTCCTCCACCAGATATATTGGGCACCACGTATGTCCTATCATGTGCTGAAAATGGCATTAAACCCTATAAAACACATCTCCTCAGACTTGAGTCTGATTTAAGCTTAAATCTAAGATCAGACACCTTCAGTGTTTTAATGCCCGCCAAACAGCAGAGTGTATCATGTTGTGTCCATCTGTTCATCCCACTATCTGTTGCTGATTTTGTTTCCACAAAATAACTCAAGTTCTTCATCATTTACCATTACTAAACTTTGTAAGTAGTTGCAATGTGGCTGGGAAGAAAACTATAAGTTTTGGGCTCAAAAGGTTAAGGTTAGAGGAACCGAAAGAAGGAATATACATAATAACTTGACTTGTGTACCAGACACCGTGACCAAACTTTGTTAATGGCTTGCATTTGAGATCTGAAAGACACCTTTTGAGTTTTGGGTCAAGAGGTTAAAGGTCAAGGTCACAATATATCTTGATTTTTTTTTTATTCGCATACTTTGACCAGACTCTGGGTGGCTTGCATTTGAGACAAGAAAGACATCTATTTGTTTTGTGGTCAAAGGTCTATGTCACAAAGACTGTTAGAAAGAAAACTGATTAACACAAAACTACTTAAGTTGTCTGCCACCACATGTCATGACTAAACTTTGTAGATGGCTTGCATGTGAGACAAGGTAGACACCTATTGTATTTGGGGTTAAATTGTCACTAGAAGGAAAATGGTTTCCACAAATAACTCCAGTCCTGTTCCATAAACCATGACCAAACTGTGTGGATGGCTTGCATTTGAGACAAAAAAGGTACCTATCAACAGTGACATAATACACAAGTTAAATAGCACCTATTAACAGTGACATAATATGTGAGTTAAATGGATACTAAATCTTTCATTATCTGAGTATCCAACTAATGAAAGATGGTGATTCATAAAAAAGTATAATACTACTGTTTACCACATGGTGATCATATAATGTACCATTTATGGTACTTTTGTTAATACCTTGAAATACAAATTTCTTCTAGTCCAGTACAATATCATAGCATCCAACAGAATTTTTTTTTTAAATTGCAACCCAGAATTGATTAACATTCTTCATTCAATTTTTCATCAGTCATATGTTCATTTATTTATTCACAGAGTGCCATTTACAGTCATAGCTACATTTTCTAATAAAATAAAATAAAATTAATATTTGAAGAGTATGTTGTCTTCTTTCTTTCAAGTTTATTAACACACACACAGATATATATATATATATATATATATATATATCTTAAATGACTTTAAAAGAGAACACATCAGTGTTGTATACATTTTTATTGGATCTAACATTGCATTTCATGAGGTTTCAAGTGGTGTTAATAAATATTTGTTATCAATAAATCATCAGACTGTAATGGATGCGAGACATCTTTTTGATATAGACCGAAAAACAAGTTATAAAATTTGTAGATGATGTTGCATCAAAATTGAATCTTTGTAGGGTCTTTGGCAATGAATTTCATATACTTAAACAGTTCTGGACACAGTTCTCATATGAATATTCCTACCATGTCTTGCAACATTAAAGGCTACTTTTGAGGTTGCCATTTGAATGTGGTGATGTAAATGATATTCCCATATTAAATTTTCCTGACTCGGGTTCATCCCTTGTTGTTGACTGTGTATCGGGTGGTCTTCTGTGGTAACTTCACATTAACTTAGATCTGCTTGCCACATGTTTAACATTTGATTTTTGGAAATGGAATTAATCCTGGGCATATTTGTACAAATTTTACTTTCTTGCCAGTTTTGAAAGCACTGATACAAATGAGATTGTACAAGAAGAAAGCTTACATTAAAACTCAGAAACTTGTCAAAATTTGACAAGCATCATTTTAAGCACATGCAGTCGGTGTGGCTTATCACTTGAATGAACAAAAACAAAAAATGTGTTCCAAGCTGCTAGTCATGAAATTATGTAAAAACTTAAACCGTTGTTTAGAAGGTCATCAGTTATGTTCAGATGTGTTGTGTTTTAATGACAGTATATTTATTTTAGCTGATTATTAAAATCATCTTTTGATCTCAGGTGATCAGTAAAGGTAGTTGTGAAAATTCATATCTTCAAAATAAAGAAAATAATGCATTCATGACTGCAATCTTTTGCCCACAAATACTTGGAATAAAATGTTCATGTCAGTGTTTCAATTTGCAACTGAAACCTTCAAGCTGTTATTTGTAGTTTATTAAGGAGTAAATCTTTAACAGATGAATAAATTCTTAACTGTGATTTCTTGTAAACGTAATCCTTTGGAAGACTCCTAGGAGTTTTCATCACCCCATGAATTGTTCAAATTTTTATTCATAATCATCAAGGAAAAATTAAAATTTGTGTACATCATTTTAAAAATAAATGTTTGAATTGTATTGACCCTGAGGAACTGTGGTGGCTCAGTGGTTAGCATGTTGGACCCAGGACTAAAAGGGTTCGGATTCAAATCCTGCCATCAGATCATCCTGTGTTGGCAACCATGGTATGTTGTTGGCAAGGCACTTTACACCAAATGCCTCTGCACTAAACAACCAACTTGTGTTGCTGTGCTGTAAACACCAAACGAAACACAAACCAGGAAGCTTCAAGGAGGATTAGTTTTAAAAAACAACAAGCATTTACACAGAAAATATTTTGATAGTCTGCTAAATTTATCCTCTGTTGTTATTACTGCCATTATCATCATCATCATCATCATTATTATTATTATTATTATTATTATTATTATGCAGGCTAGTAATCCAGATGAGCTCAACATGCAGGAGAATGAACAGCTGGAGATAATTGGTGATGGGGATGGAGATGGCTGGGTCAGGGTCAGTATTCCCTCTCTATTAAATCTATCTTTTTGAGGTCACTCTTCTGCATATAATACAGTAAAAACTTATATACAAGGCCACTGTTGTGGAAGACTATATGTCATGGAAGACCATGTTTTTAGGCCCCAACATCAAAATGTGGGAACCCTATAGTAATCACCTTTTCTGTCTGTTTGTCCATCCATCTGCCTGTCTGTCTGTCCATCCATCTGCCGGTCTGTTCACATCACAATTCTTGTAACCACCATAGCTCACGCACATAGTCGGCTGCCATTTGGTTGGTAAATTGCCTATTATATATGATGTACCTTTTAAAGGTTCAGCTCTTCAGATCCAATTTTTATGTAGTTATTGCCATTTTCAATCTCTGCTACAGCAGATCCTTGTAACTAGTTTAAATCATGAACCATGCAACATATTCTGATGCAATTTGGAGTGTGCATTGTCACATGGACCTATATGTGCCTTTTATGGATCTTGTTTCATCAACTACCGTATATACTTGCGTATAAGTCAAATAATTTAGGAAAAATTAAAAACCTGGAAGAAGGGAGGTCAGCTTATCTGCGGGCCAAGGTCTATTATAGCTGTACTAACACCATATGAGCCATTAACCAGGTCACCTCATCACCTCAGTACATGAGTTCCTGGGGGTTCAGGTTAGAGGGGTATATATATATATATATATATATATATATATATATATATATATATATATATATATATATATATATATATATATATATGTGTGTGTGTGTGTGTGTGTGTGTGTGTGTTTTGGGTTATTTTACCTGATTCCTCTATTTCTCATTATATTGCATCATTATATGGGTCGGCTTATCCGCGGGTCATGCACTTCTTAATGTTTTTACCTATTCAGTTTGGGGGGGGGGGGGCGGCTGAAATGCGAATGGGCTTATATGCGAGTATACACAGTACATTTTGAATAGATTTATAGTCCTTTACAGTTAAATTAATATCTTCACATAGGATGTTGCTTTTAATCAGCATCACTCTAGAACTGTCCAACATATTCTGATGCAATCTGGTATAAATTTGGCTTGTAGACTTATATGTGCCTTGTATGGGTTCAGTCTCTTTCATTTTGGACAGAGCTACAGATTTTTCTTTACCTTTTATTGCAATACAGGGCCCTTTGTGACTGTTACTTCTTTTAGTTTCATGCACATATCAACTGTGTTACATAATATGATAACCTGCAATGAGAGACAACCTGTCTTGAGAGACCAAGGTTTTGGTGGCAGAAGTAGTGGTCTCTAAATACTGGCATTAAAGTACATATTTTAAGCTGATGATATCATGAATAAAAATTGACTTCATATGCAGATTTCTGTGTATTTTATCCCCCCCCCCCCATCATCCCCAGAGTATTGGGGTATGGAGGTACATGGCAATCACAGTGTCAATATGTCTGTATATAATCTATGTGTCCATAAACATTTTTGTTTCAAAGCAGAATTCTCAAAATGTTAAATGTATTTTAACCAGACTTGGTACACGTGTCGAGCAAGTTGCATAGAGGTGCTTTTTGATACTTAGAATTTTCCACATTCAATATTTGTTGTTGTTCCCATAGAAACAAAGTGTAGCATATGTAGTACATGTATAAAATGAAAGTGCATGACCATAAGTCGTATTTGAATTGAAGATGATTGGCCATAGGGTACTAGCATGACCATAAGTAGTATTTGAATTGAAGATGATTGGCCATAGGGTACTAGCATGACCATAAGTAGTATTTGAATTGAAGATGATTGGCCATAGGGTACTAGCATGACCATAAGTAGTATTTGAATTGAAGATGATTGGCCATAGGGTACTAGCATGACCATAAGTAGTATTTGAATTGAAGATGATTGGCCATAGGGTACTAGCATAAGTTGTTTTAAAATTGGGAATGCTGAACCTTGGGTTATTTTCAGTTGGAGTCTTTATATAAGCAGGGGACTGTGTGTAATCTCTATCTAACTCTTGTGTAGGCCTTTTGCTGCTTATGCAAATTAGTAGATGAGATGCTTATTTTGTTATCTCAGTATTGCACACTTGACCAAATAAGTCTCCTAGTCCATCTGAGTGCTTTCAGACAGGTTATTGTTTTACTATAAATATACATTTGATTTATTTTATGAGTGGAAAATCAATTTTTTTAATATATAAAAATTGCAGTGAAACCTCACCACGTCGGCACTCGAATAGTGGACACTTGCAAAAAATGGGACAGTTTTCTATAATCCCAGTTTTTGTCCCAATACAGTATAATTATATAATACATTGAGAAATGATAACACCTGTAAATTAAGAATTTCAGACAAAACAAAAACATCACGAACATCAAAATTTCTTAAATTCTGACGTAAAAGTCGTTAATGTAAATATCTGGATCCTTAAATTTTCTGGACATTCATATTATCAAATTTTTTGTATCATTTTCAGTAGCGTAAAAATGTTATGAGACGTCAAGTATGTCTTTTAAAGCCAAGGGAAAATAAAAAATTCAAGTTAGAATGTAAACTAAGGAATGTTTTACTCATACTAAAAGTATGTGATTGAATAGATGACCATCTGATCGTGAAACTGCTTTGATTACCCAAATTACCAAATGTATTAAAAGAAGGTGTTGTCAATGGGCAGCAATAAAAACAGCTGATATGCTCCATATCTGGTGATCAGGCAGTACCCTAAATGAAGTGGTTGACATCTCCAAAATGCAAGTTTCACAAGTTCTTGTCATCTCATTTTTATTAAATTATAGATTTCCCCTTGATAACCTCATTTTGGACATTGTCAGTTTGGTCCTCAGTCCAATAGTAGTATTAAAAATAATTGTATTCCATGATTAAATTCCTGAACCAGCCTAGGTGATTTGGTCCAATAGCATATTTGGGGGAATCATTGCCATATTTGGAGTTGAAGTATCAAGATAATTACTAAAAGAAAATATGTCTTATCTTTCAGATTTTCAGAGCTGAGATAATTTGAATAGATTTATATCATTTTTTGCCAAAACATTCTGTTGTCATAGATAATCTTTACAGTATGAAATGATCTCAATATTAGAACTCGTTCCAGTCAGCAGTTTCATACATTATTATACTTTGGCTTATGGTCATGGATAGAGATCAGTTTGTAGTAATGATTGAGACTAGTTGGGCCTTAATTGATTTTGTTAATACTTTATGTCCATTCAAACAGATTTAAGCAGTATGATACCTGCCAGTGTGATCTTGCCCATAGTTTACAGGAATTAAAATACTTATATCATTATGGGCCAATCACGGGGGATATTTGGGTATCGTACTGAGCTTATTTATCACCAAAGGTAAGACATGTAAATGAACAAACTATCATAGTTTTACAAACAAAAGGAAAAACAAACACCTGAGCTGCACCAGAATTTTTATTTGTATAAGAAAAATCCAAAACATTACGTCATTGTTCTTTATTATCAAGCAAGGATGTCTTTATCTAGCCTACTTCTGTCCAGTGTTGGACTTGCTGAGTGGATCAGTACACATTCCAGCATTGGACTTGCTGAGTGGATTAGTACACAGTCCAGCATTGGACTTGCTGAGTGGATCAGTACACAGTCCAGCATTGGACTTGCTGAGTGGATCGGTACACAGTCCTGACAATAGAGATTTTTTTTTTTTCTTCACACAAGATATTCTGAAAAATTTATAATTTACATTACCACATAAATTATCCAGACAGAGAGAAAAGTAATTAGGCTATTTCCTCATTCAGTTGCATCAACATTCTTGCATGCATGGTAACAGCTTAGGCTATTTCTTAATTAGTCTTATTCTTAGGTATGATTAGGTCAAGTAGAAGAAACTTGTGATCATGTGCCAATAAATTACTGGCATTGAGTTGTATAGATGATATATGCTTGGATCAAGTTCCTAATCGATATATTTCATTGAGTGGGTGAAAATACTTAAGTTTTTCACGCACATGAGATGAAATATATCAGTTATTCACTCAGAACAAGTACATTTTCTTTCTATTTTATGCTCAAACATATTGGCTAGCAATATGCATAACAGATTGAAATAGCAAATTTTTTAGGCATCCTTCACGATAATGTCAGCTGTTTAGCATTTATGTTCTGCTGTGTTTTGTATATTTGCATGGAAAATATCAGTAGTAACATAATTCTCATTGTTAATAACAGGCAAAAAAGCACATGAACAAAAGAATTGAAAGAAGAAAAAAAATCATGTTGTGGGATTTTAACCGGGTGCTCCTGTGTAACAGGTGGCCATACTTGCCGCTAAACCACGTGGGTGACAAAATTGCAGATCAAATTTCTTGATCATAATGTTATTGAAGTCGGTTGAGCGCAGTGACAAATTTTTTTTTCGTAATTCACTCCAGTGAATTATTAAAAATATTAATATTGGAAAATCCACTAATTCACAGGCTAGCATAAAATAAAATTTAATATTCATACACAATTGACTTAAGCATTTGTGATGGGAATTTTATTTGTAAAAAATGTAAAACATTCTGGAACATTATGTCATATCCCATTGCTATCACACCTAAACATCAGCAAAGACAATGAAAAGAACTTGGCATCAGAGAAAAAGTTGAGGTCATCAGGCCTAATTACAAAACTTTAATTCTATGGATATATGGATGCATATTTATGTGCAGTAAAAATGTACAATGAATAAATAGCATGAATTATTCATATGAATTCAATCACACAGTAAATATAGATTCATCTGTGAAGACAATAGAGTAGGACCCTGTTTAAGAGTCCATGAAATTGACTATTGATGAAAATGTTATTCTTAGCTCTACTGGTCATAGACCAGAAGAGCTGATGGCATGGTTGATTGTCCTTCATTTGTTGTCTGTCAGCCATCTGTTAGGACTAGTTTGTTATTGCTACTTCTCCTAAGGGTGTGCTCTACAGATAATACGTGCTTCTGAGAGAGTGACAGGTGTAAGATGGAGTTGTTTGCATCTGCAACATGCACAATGGAGAGAATGTTAGCATACCTCTATGCTACTTTCATGTACTGTGGCTGAAATTTCTTTACATATTGTACTTGTGGAAATTGGACATGATCTAAGCACACAGCAGACAGAAATGGCCACTCCAAAGTCAGCCTGAATTAGTCAAAAGTACACTATTTTCAGCAGTTATTAAAATAGGGAAACAAATTTTGCCAGAGTAGGCAATACCAGCCTCTGAAAATACAATGAATGAATTACAAAATATATAAAAAGTTATCAGCTGTTTTTTTTAATTATTTACCTTTGAAGTCCAGGAGGTGAAAATGACCAAGCAGAGCTAGCAGTTTTTTGAGAGGTGCGCATCTTAAGTACGACCAAGCTGTATACTCTATAACCCAAATTGCACCCATCAATCATACACCAAAATAAAGGGAATTCAAAGTTCTTTTAACAATACCTAAGATATACAAGGTCTTTTTTAAATAGCTAGGACAACCAGTGAGGAAAAGATGGGTAATTCTTTTTCTTCAAAAATCTAACCCTATGCAAAGTGCGAAACTGGAGAGTGCCACCTAAACTACTGGGAGGATTGCCATGAAACTTTACACGCATATTCATCCCAGGGTCTAGTTTATTTAAACAGTATTTATTTCCTGAAGTCGTCATGGAAAGTAAATAAAATCGAACAAGAGATATGGAGCATTGAGCAACAAGCATAAGTTTATTCCAAGCTCTCTCATTATAGTAATATTTACTTTCATAATATGGCTCATATAGATAATGAAGGCATAGGATTGCAAACACTGAAACATATTAAGGAGGTATTAAAAGACAATTGTTCATGCAGTATGGTAATAATGTCAGACAGTAACTTAACATATTACTGTATACTTGCAAAACAACAAAGGAGAAAAATATAAAGATATTGGCACTGATGGAGGGGGGTGTTAGATAAAGGACTTTCAACTTCAGCTCGGATGGTATATGTAACTACATACCAGAGATAAAACAGGTTAGTATGAATACATAGTGATCAAACAAATATCTTAGTTGTAATTATGTACTTTTGGACCACCTTGAAAATATCATTTCAAGGGGTTACCCATTAATAACGAATTTATATCTATAATATGGGGCAAAATTTCTATTGTTTGATTTCTGAGGGCAACATATTTTGTACTGTCTAAGAGAAAATTCTTGCAGTTTCTGATTCACTGCATGAACATCTATTGCTAAATGACAAATGTTGTTTGAAAAGATCATTGTTTAATAAACTACAACCTAGTTGAAATCTTATGTGCATAATTTGTGCTAATCTTTCTCCTTAATATTAATAGATTGGGACCTTTTCTAGATTACTATTTAAGTATGATTTCAAAGACTATAACGAAGGGTTTTTTCAAATTTCCAAAGAGAAGATTCCATTCCACAACAGATTTTGGTAACAATTAATTTTGGTATAGATTTGTCCTGGCGAAGGACGTTTGGAGGTTTGTTATAGCACGAAGTTGTCTATTACTAACCTGCCGGACATTTAGTGGAACCAAAACCCGCATGTATCCTGGAGCCATACCATGATACATTTTTAAAAAAGTTAACAGTACGTGTTTGTAGGGCCTTGTTGAAAATCTTTCATATTTTGTCTCCTCCAGAATTCTAGCATATGATGTAGATTTTGTTGCCCCACAAACAATTCTATCTGGTTCAGCTTGTATTTTTTTTCTTTCATCTTTTCCATATTGGCTGCAGTTATCCCAGTTAATATCCCCATACTCCAAAAGAGGTCTAATAAAGATGAACTAAAAAAGCTCTAATGATTTTCTATCAAGTTTGAATTTGAGACTTCATAATATGTCTAACCTTTTCCATGCTTTTGTAGTTATTTCCTGTATATGCCAAGATAAGGATTCATTTAAAGTTGGGCCCAAGTGTTTATGAGAAGTGACATTCCTAATAACTGTGTCCTTCATTAAAAATTGTTGATGTTCATTTTGAGATTTTCTGGATATGGTCATTGATTCGGTTTTGTTTGGATTAAAATCAACTAACCATTGATTAGCCCACAAATTGAGTTAAGTTAAGTAAGTCTTCATTAAAAACACCAGAGCCAGGGTCGGGTCCTCAATGAAAATGGTGCTTCTTGGACATCCAGTATGGTCACCACAGTGGCCATCTTGAAAATCTTGATAATGCTGCTTCTCCTGAATGGATGGTCATATCTTATGATGTCTGGTTGGACTTACATGAATACATGGCTGATCTGACATTCAGTTATGGACACCACAACAGCCATCTTGAAATCTTATTACTACTCCTCCTTAATAGTAGGTCATATCGACATGGGGTTTACTCATATTGCATGAATGATGGCATTGACATAGGGTTTTCACTAAAACACTTCTTTGAATATTCTATTGGTTCTGAATGAAAATGGTGAAGATCTGACCACCACAATATCCACACTTTTGTGAAGGAGTTTTGAAAACCAGACCTAACTGATTTTGGAGTCAAGTCAAAGGTCATTGCTTGTATTTGTGTACTCCATTGCAATTATGAGCACAGTGACTTGTACATACGCAAGTGAATTTGGACTAGACTTTGTATTGAGTTGCATTGCACTAATAAAATTTTTAAGCTCTAAGTGGCTTGTGTGTATGAATGGACTTTTATCAAATCCAGTTTGTGGATATATCTATTGAATATCTTGAATTATACCACTTAAATAACTTTAAAAAAAAAATATAATTATTTTATTTACCAAACTTAGCACATGGGTATATATTGACATTGTCCTAGACTAGTTGAAGGATTTTTATCCATGATATCAGGTTCAAGGTCAGTTGCAATGACAAATAATTTTGTTCTGCATATACAGATTACGTGTGAACTTGTTAACTGAGATATATAAGAAATTATTTGCTACCAAATTTGGTATGTTGGAGTTTCTCAAGAATATCAAAAGTGCTTTCAATGCTGAGCAGTTAAAAAGAAGAAATGGTTTATATTAGATTCCTGGAAATTCTTTTTGGCCAATGGAACCTCAGTTCCTTCAAGGGACTATTGTTTTTCGTTGAACCTGCTTTTGTGGCAGCTCAGCATAGTGATCACTTTGGTGTGCATATTCATTTATACATGCATGTATATATCCATCTACATCCTAGATTAGGGTCAGTGTTAAAGTTTTTTTGATACGCTCAGTGTTAAAGTTTTTTACTTTCTACTGAAATATAAGGCAGGCTCAACGCAAAGAGAGTCTCTTGTTCGAAGCATGAGAATCAGTACTTACAAAAATAAATGAATTCACAGTATTCTGGTCTATAACCTCCTCTGCTTGGCCACCTCAGAGAACATCACCCTCCGAGTTTGCCACATTCCAGGAAAGAGAACATTTTAGCTGACAGTCTGTCCAGGTCAGGCAAAACAGTCTTCACAGAATGGACTCCTCACTGCTCCATAACAGAGTTCCTTTTCTCACTATGGGGAAAGCCTCTGGTGGACTTGTTTGCCACCAGGATCAACAACAGACTTCCCTTTTATGTCTCACCAGTCCTGGACCAGAGAGCATGGGCAGTAGACGCATTCAGCTTCCAGTGGGATCATCTGTTCACGTATGCCTTCCCACCATTCTGACTGCTACCTCAAGTTCAGCAAAAAGTCAGGACTTCCACTAATCATATTGTTCTCATAGCCCCACTGTGGCCCCAGCGATCATGGTTTAACAATCTTCAAGACCTGTTTATAGATCAACCCAGGTCTCTTCCTCACAGGAGGGATCTTCTGTTGCAACACAGGCTTCCTCCTACACAACAGCCCACACATTTTCCAACTTCATGCTTGGCATATCTCAGACAATCTATTGGCCAGAAGAAGTTTTCGGCCCGGGTTGCCAGTTGCATCATTCAATCCAGGAGAGCTTCAACATCCAAGGTCTATGATGCCAGGTGGAGAATCTTCTGTGATTAGTGCAGTAGAAAACACATTGATCCTAGCTGTCCCTCTGTAACTTCCATTGCTGATTTCCTTTTTTTCCTTTTCAAGAACAAAAGATGTTCAGTATCAACTATCAAGGGCCATAGAGCTGCCATTTCCAACACACTTAAATTTTCTCAGAGCTCAGCAGTTGGTTTGGATTCACACCTTGCTGATCTCATTAAGTATTTTGAGCTACAGAGACCCGTCTCTTGCTCTCACGCCCAGATGGAATCTATCTTGTGTTTTATGGTCCTTAACCAAAACCCCCAATGAACCATTGAATGAGGCTTCCTTTCAGGATCTCACACTCAAGACTGTTTTTACTCACTTTGGCATCTGCGAGAAGACGCAGCGAGATTCATGCATTGTCTGTTGACACTGGCCGTCTCCGGTTTAATGGCAATTACGATTCCATTTCCCTCCTTTATTAACCAGGATTTTTAGCTAAAAATCAGTTACCTTCAGTAGGTCCATCACCTGTAGAGATTCGCAGTCTCATTTGAATCTGTGCTGGAGATGATCAAGATGGCTTCTATGCCCAGTTAGGCAAAAGAAAGGGTAGGAAACATCTTTTCCTTCCTTTTAAGGGCCCCATTGATATTTCAGCCTCCACTATCTCACAGTGGATTATCACCACAATCAAAAGAGCTTATCCGTCCCTTACCAATAGAGATCTTTCTTTTATGAAACTAAAAGCCCATGAGGTTTGAGCCATCGCCTCAGAGGCCTTTCTAAATCATTCTTCCTTGGAGGACATCATGAAGGCAGCATTTTGTCGATCATATGCTACCTTCTCCTCCTTCTACTTCCACTCATTAGCACAACAAAGTACAGGCATTTTTTCTCTGGGACCCATAGTTGCGGCATAACATGGCCCAGAGAGACACCAACTACCCATCTGACAAATTCAGTTGCGCAATAGCGATGGGTAAGATATATAGCTTCTATTTAAATGTAGTTTGGGGGTGGGGGTGGCATGTAAAACTAATTTTAATTATGCAGTACTTACCCATCACTATTGCTGAATGCCATCCTCTCACCCCGCTCTGATGTCCTGGCGTAATCGTAATCTATGAAAAATGTCACAGTTTCTGGGCATGGGCATGCAAGATGCATGAGTGGACTGTGTCTGATTGACAAGTCTCCACTCTGGGAAGATGTATTCACATTTAACGGACGAGATGTTTCTATGCAAAAAAGTACAAGCTATGCAGTAGCGATGGGTAAGTATTGCATAAGTAAAATTAGTTTTAAACCCCCCCCCCCCCCCAAAAAAAAAAAAAAAAAAACTACATTTACGGACCCTGTTGCTCACTTGTCATCAAGAGAGAGGAGTATTCCAGGTTGGAGGAGGGTAGACATCTAAAAAAAAAAAAAATTTGGGACAGGTCAGAGGTATTTTTTGTTAGAAAAATTTCATCCTGATGAAACCAAAACATTTCTGTGGTAGTTATTTATCTATTAATAGGATTATTTGTTTTATGAACTTTGTTTCAGGCCAAGAATTCATCAGGTCAGATTGGCTACATTCCAGAAAACTACATTGAAAGATACAGGGATGATGTAAGCCTTACAGGGAGTGGATGTAGTCTGGAAAGTGCAGACTCATTATCAGGTGCCCTTTACCCTGTCTCAGCAACAATTGAGCATGCTCATTCTGCACCAACTTTGTACAGTGAAAGTCCAAAGTCGCCTCCGAAAAGGGCCAATGACTTAACACAGGAAGTGACATCATATTCATCAGGTGACATAGAGGTTCAAGAAGTGACTGCTGATGGCACAGTCATACCACTTGAGGGTGAGGCTTGTTTATCTACAGCTTAGGGTCTAAAGTTTTCTTGCAAGATGAAAAGTTACATAACATTTTAAGATTGTTTCATTTAAAAATCTAGATCTACTTATAATAAGTAGATCTGAGAGACTCGGATAAAGGTTCAGGACCTGGTGAGCTTTGGAATTCTGGGTCCACTTATTTTTAGTTACCTATCTGATAAAGTGTTGCATTTCATGTTAGGGAGAGTTATCATTAGAAATGTTATGTTTTGAGGACATTTTTCACTTATATAAATGTGAAAGTGTATGTCAGATCTCCATTTTAATCAGATTAACTCTGTTTTCATTTACATTGATTAGAACAGAGCAGAATGGCAGAATGTCTGTGGGGGAGGTGGGGGTGGGGAATGGAAGTGAATAAAGGATTTTACCAAAAGGCACCTATACAATCATTTGGTTGTTATATTGTTAGGTGTACTAACGATATTCCAACTTTAAATAAAATTTACTTGATTTGAAGATCAGGTGGTATTCCTCTCTCTGTCTCTCTGTCTCAAGAAGATTAAGTTGGAATAGTCATGGAAAATATTGAGGTTTTACTTGAAATAATCTTGATATGAGGTGCTTTGAACAAACCTTCATTATAATGAACAGCTAATTTTTGAATATCATGCTATTCATAACTAAGAGTTTTAAAAATACAAAGTAATGCATGTTCATGTTATTGTCCCCGCCTTTTTTATGAAAAGAGTGGAGGGGGGGGGGGGAGTATCTGCATTTCCATCTGTCCATCCATACCACTTTCCTATCTGCACTATAACTGTCAAGCCATTTAAAATTAAGGAATAAAACTTAGTATAGTTATACATCATTAGAATGTATGTCACATACCACATTGGGGGTCCTATCTTCATGGTCTAGGTGACAACTCAGTATTTTTAGTTTTTTGTCATGCTTTCCTTCTGCTCTAAAATTTTCAATCCATTAAGATTAAGTAATGAAACTTGATATTCTTGTACAGCATCATCATCATCATCATTAGGAGTTGTGTTGCATACCACATTGGGGGTTCTAGCTTCAAGGTCAAGGTAATGGATCAATATTTTAGAAGTTTTCCCTCACACTTTCATTTTTCTCTATAACTTTAAACGCATTTGAGTTTAATGAATGAAACTTGGTATACTTGTATAATATCATTAGAAGGTGTGGTGAACAACATTTGGGGGTCATATCTTTAAGGTCAAGGTAATGACTCAGTATTTTAGGTTTTGCACTACACTTTCAATTCAGCTCTGTAATGTTTGAGCTGTTTGATATTGGGGGATGAAACTTGGTATACTTGTACATCATCATTAGAAGGTATGTCACATATTACATTGGGGATCATATTAAGGTCACAATTTAATATTTTCAGTTTTCACTCTTTACATTCTGGTTTATTACTGAACAGAGCTGTTAGAGAATAAGGGATGAAACTTGGTATCCTTATATAGCATTATTAGAACGTGTCTTGTGTACCACATTGGTGGTCCTGTCTTCAGGGTCAAGGTCACATGTAACTATTTTAAGTTTTTTGTCACACTTTCCATTCTAAGCTGTAACTTAAATTATCATTAGAGTGTGTTTCATGTACACATTGAGGGGCGAGGGGTCATATCTTAAAGGTCATGGTGATATAAAAAACTTTAAAGTTTGGTTACATCCCTTGGTATTGTTTGACAGCGAATCATTTCAATACAAAATGTTCATAAAAGGTAATTGCTTAAATATCAGAATCTTTTACAAATTTTTGTTGAGCCCACACTAGTGGGAAGCAAGACATAGAAGTCTTTTTCAGTGCCACCAACGGCAGCAGCTGTGGTGGCATCAACATTTTCTTATGATTTTTGTTAAAGTTTTTCATTTACATATATTTCCTAACTCCCTTCATAGATTCTCATCATACTTGGCATTAATCATTATGAAGCTATTACAATTCATTCATAGTCATATAAAATTTGTGTTAAGGCTTGATTTTCTACTTTTTTCATTTGACTCAATTTCATAAACCCCTTGATAGGTTCTTATCATACTTGGCATGAATCATTATGAAGCTTAGACAGTTCATTCTTCAAAACACTTGCTGGCTTCTTCAACCATGGGGTCAAGTTCAAAGTCGTCAAAAATTCCCGTTAAGGTTTTGGTTAAAGTTTCTCATTTTAATATATTTTCTAAACCTCTCAGTGGATTTTCTTTGTACTTTCTATGAATCATAATGAAGCTAAGACAATTCATTCTACAACATGCTCACTTGCCCCTTTGAACTTGTGGTCAATGTCACAGTGTTAGAACATTAGCATTAAGGTGTTAGTTACATTTTTTCAATTTCTTTTATTTCCTTGACCCCTTGATGGGTTTTTTCCATACCTTCGATGAAACATTATGAAGCTAAGACAATTAATTCTGTGACATGCTCACTCAGGCTTGTGACCTTGGTGTCAGGGTCACACATTTTACAGTAATGCTATAATCATGGGTTCGACATGCAGGCCATGGCCTTGCTTAATTAATTCACTGTTAAGAGGTAAAGAGAAAAAGACTTACACATTTCAAATTTTGATTACATGTGTGTAGAGGGATATTGATATTTGCTTATGATTATAAAACAGAGCATGATTATCAATATTTCACAGTTTATCTTCTTCCCTTTAATCCTGTTTGATTATCATGTTTCCATGACCCTTCAAGCCATGATTATCATATTTCCATGACCCTTCAAGCCATGATTATCATATTTCCATGACCCTTCAAGCCATGATTATCATATTTCCATGACCTTTCAAGCCATGATTAACATATTTCCATGACCCTTCAAGACATGATTATCATATTTCCATGACTCATCAAGCCTTGATTATCATATTTCCATGACCCTTCAAGCCATGATTATCATATTTCCATGACCCTTCAAGCCATCATCATTCTCAATACTTCAATTTCCTTTTTTTTCTGCACTTTTAATCTAATGCCCTGTGAGATGGAGACATGAAACATGTTTACTTTCCATGTCTGCCTAGTAACTCTACAGCTCTGTGACAAGGGTCACAGACAGATTTCATCATTGTATTCTTTTGGTGACCTCACCACTGTAAGCAGTGGACAAAAATTCACTGCATTCAATTATTGGTATATTGTTCTCAAATAAAGGGATACCATACTCCCTCAGTTGAAGGCCCTTCATTATAACGTGGCTTCTGTTATAAGGTGGGTATGGTCATGGATGCCACTTTTAGTAGTAAAATTATATGTATCATGTACTTCATTATAGGGCAGTCTCACTATAAGGCAGGGGTGTCAAACATACGGCCCACCAGACTCATTATTTATTATTATTATTTATTATTATTTAAATCAAATCTGGTCTGTCATAGCAAATGAGTTTGACACCCCTGCTAAGGCAGTGTACTCTGTTGTTTTGTGAGCAGCATTATAATGAAGTGGTATCTCTAGGGCATTGTGTACAGTTAAGAGCTACTGAAATGGGGTGTATAGGGCATTGTTTACAGTTTCAGGGCTACTGACATGGTGTCTCTCTAGGGTATTGTTTACAGTTTGAGGGCTACTTACATCTGGTTTCTCTAGGGCAGCGGTTCTCAACCTCAGGTCATGACCCAAATCAGGATCACAGGGGGTGATCAGGATGGTCGCGAAGGGTCATTAGAAGAAATCATATAAGCCTGAGGGTCAGGAGGTCCTGTTGATGGCCAATTTAGGTCACAGCAAAAAAAGGTTGGGAACCATTGCTCTTGGCTATTTTTTACAGTTTAAGGACTACTGAAATGGGGTCTCTGAAGGGCATTGTTTACAGTTTAAAGGCTATTGAAATAGGGTCTTTCTAGGGCATTATTTACAGTTTAAGAGCTACTGACATATTGCCCCTCTAGGGTATTGTTTGCAGTTAGGGGCTCCTAACATGGGGTCTCACTAGGGTATTGTTCACAGTTTAAAATTATAAACAACTGCATTTCATCAGTTTGTTGTAGGTTTCATTTTAGGGGCTCGCTCTTGTTTAACACGCTTCAGGTTTGTTAACATACTCATATGTTTCTATTTTACTAGGCATTTGGGTTCGAGCCCTTTATGACTATCAGGGTAACACAGACGAAGAGTTGTCCTTCAGTGAAGGAAGTCTAATCAAGCTTCTTCGTAAAGATGAGGATGGAGTTGATGATGGATTCTGGGAAGGGGAGTTTAATGGCCAAGTGGGGGTCTTCCCATCCTTGGTAGTGGAAGAACTTGAAAGTGGTGATACCTCTGAGGTATATTTAACATAGATGAAAAACAAAGAGCCATTTCTTTTGCCAGCAGATACTGTATTTCTGTTGATAGTTGCTTTAGACCTCCAGGCTCATACTTAAAAAAAAATTCTCAGCTTTTTTTCTTCTCTTTTTGTTTAGGAAGAATAGGAGGACATGTCTTTGTCTCCTTGTCTGTCCTTTGTTTGCCCATTTTCATTAGTGACATGGTCTGTAAGGCAGATGGAACTATACTGTGTTTTCAGGTAGTGTGTATGTATATATGTACAGATCCTGAAATGGGTAATGTTACCAAATCTGCATTTCTTTTGCATTCATTCTGCATTTAATTTGCATTTTATTCACATTGGCATTTAATCTCATCATTTTTCATTTATGGTCTCAGAAATGCATTCTAATTTTGAGTTTATTGCTTTCATTCATCATTTCCCTTTATTTATATATGCCCACCATATGGCAATGCATATTATGTTTTCATGATGTCTGCCCATCCATCTGTCTGCCTGTCTGTCTGTTACCAATCTTAGTTACACATAATAACTAGAGTTGTCCACCATCTGCAGTAACAAAACTGTGTGAATGGCTTGCAAGTGGGGTAAGGAAAAACCAAATCAATTTTGGAATCAAAAGGTCAAAAGTCAATGTCAATGTGATGAAATGAATAAAAATGGTTCAATAACTTCAGTTCTTCACCATCTACAATTACCAAACTTTATGGATAGCTTGCACTTTGGGTAAGGAAGATTTTGGAGTTGACAGGTCAAAGGTCAAAATGACTGTGACTGAAATCAATGTAATGGTTTCTGACTGAAAGCTCTCTTGATAGTGAGGACAGTCCACCTGGAAACGGTGGCTGCCAAAATATCAGAGGAACCATTCAGAGGTAGAAAGAGACAATTCTTATCCTTCCTTCTCCCTTCTGAGGAAACCAGATAAAACCTTAAGGCCTTTACTGTGCAAAGGAGCCTATCTTGATCATCCACAACACAAATGATTGAGACTGGGAATTTTAATAGGAGTTTGGAGCTACTGAAGGTATCTGATTTGTAGCTAGAAATCCAGGTTGGCAAAAAAGAGAAACCTAATCAACTTACCATGCAACTGAAAAAAAAACACATTTTCCACTGAGAAGGTATGAATCTCAGTCCTTCACCATGTGGATGCTAAATAGAGGAGAAAGACTGTCTTAAGGGTAAAGTTCTTGAAGAAAGCTTCACTCCAAGGTTCATAAGGTGGTTTAGATAATGCCCAAAGAACACACGAAGGGTTCTATCTAGATATTAATGAGTCAGATATCAGTCTCTGAAGCTCAAAACACCTGCTGAGATTAGAGAGATAAAAGTCCAACCCAATGACTGAACCCCAAGAGAACATGAGAGTGTTAGAAAAGGCTGCCCTATAGAACTTAGTAGTAAACACAGAATATACTCTTTCCTTGAAAAGGAAGGAATATTTATAAGGAGGGAATATTTAATTTGGACTGGGGACTTGGCATCCCTGGTCCAGTGCAATAGTAGCAGGTAAGTATTACATAATTATAATTGGTTTTACCCACAACAACCCCCAAGTTTTGACAAAAATTTTTCATTCCCACTATACCATAGTTTGGTCCATTCTCAGTTCCAGCTATACCATGGTTCAGTTCACAACACGGTTCATACTGTATTAAAATTCGGTACATATCATGGTCGGTGGTTATGGACCTCAACTATTGTTATAACAAGAGTGTTATAACTGCAACTATAAAAACATTCCATTTTCTAACTCCTGAAATTTCCTCAGCCTAAACATGCAAACTCATTTGTATTGTATGGGCAACTATAATATTCAGGTCACTGGGCCATAAGGCTAAGTGAGCTTATGGTATGTCCCAGCATTTGTCATGCATTGTTCATCATGCATTATCTATTGTGTTGTCTTTTTATCAACAATTTCTTGTTACCACTCTGGAGTCCATATTTCTGATCCCGTTTTGATTAAACTTGGACAATGGGCTTATAGTATCAGAATCTCTAATAAGTTCGATAATGTGTGAGATCCACACATAATAATGAGGTGATCTGATTGGCTGACCTTGTTACCGTGCTAGAGGCCATATTTCTGATCCAGTTTTTATCAGACTTGGAATAATGTCCTATATTTTCCTATAATTTTAGGGCAACCCTATATTGTCCAGTATCTTTCAGATGTATTTTCCTATTATTCAAAGATTAGTGTATGCAAGAAATACAAAACTGAAAAGAAAAGTGCAAGAGATATTACACATTTTGGTGTCAGTTTTCAAAGCTAACAATTCTATTATCTTTAATTTATGTGCACTTTTCTTCATGTATTGTGTTTCTTTCAGGTCTGGAACCCCTGCCAACCCAGCCACTTAAGAACTGATGTTAGATATTTCATAAAATTACAAATGAAAAAAATGCTTGGATACTAACTACTTCAAATAAATACCCATGATAATACACCACTCCCTCATTTTACTGTGCCCAGATAACTCGCAAACCCTCTTATAACATGGGGGCAGGTGTGGATCCCATTCCCATTTTGTCTTTTAAAAAATACCCCCAAATTGGTAAATTCAGCCTTGATATATTGCTTGTTTTATTGTTGAAAATGGCGGCTAGTGCCCCAAAATTTTAATAAGCATCATGAAATTTGCAGCTTTTAATAATAAGTAATATATTTAGATAAATTTTCTTTAAAACAAAATAATTTTCAATTCACTGAATAACAATAGGTTAAAAAAATACCAATCAATTAAAATATTAGTAATGCCTACTGATGGCAACACTTTAATTAAGAAATAAATATCAATTGAATAAGTCTTGTCAAGTGAAATTTCATGTTACAGTTTTGTCTTTAAATTTGGTTTGAGTGTAATCATCATAATTGCAATATGCCCGCTTGTATTGTAACATGAAAAATGTCAATAAAGTATCACAGCGATGCCCACAAGCATTTTCTTGAGAACCTAATTAAGTGCCAAGTGTGTTTTGATCTCTGACTTGTGGAAGTGTTTGTTCTATTGTTACAATCAATTAAAAGTAGACCTGCTTTTGTATTATCATGTTAATTATGTCTCTAGTATCAAATCAAGTGAAGGCGGGGTAGAATAAAGCAAGTTAAAAAGCATCCAAAGCCTGCCTGTGTAAGAGCTATGGGTCATGTGTCAAGTCAACTCATTTCAATTAGACATTCAAGCATTGTTTTAAATATTATTATGTAAATAACATCATTGAAGCATCAAATATTAATCAGTGGTCTATCCTGCTCATTTGCAGATGTGTTAAAAAAAAGCAAGGGAACTAAGCAAAAGGCATACTCAGTGCATGAAAAGCTTGATTTCACATATACGGTTCATGATAGAGAAGTGACTACCAAAGTTTGTAGCGAACTTAAGAATCAGAACTTAGAGGTTTGCTCAAGGATGAACTCAAATGTCACTATTACTTGCAATGAAATAACTGTATCAATATTTTACTAATAGAACTATAAAAAGCTGTGTTTCAACATTGTTGTTACTTGAAATAAATATCCGTCATTTTTGAAAAAAATAATCTTGTTTTGTTCTTAATCAACAATAACACTAGAATGTATCCACATTCACATGCAAAAAGCAGTGACAAAATACACGTTTTTGCTGGTGCAGATTTGATGTGTGTTGAAGCCTCTTAGAGTGATGTTTTTAATGATCTTTCAGATATTGATTATCTTGAAAATATGGTAATTTATTCAGATATTGATTATCTTGAATATAAGGTAATTTATTCAGATATTGATTATCTTGAAAATAAGGTTATTTATTCAGAGAAGCAAACAACTTCATTAGAAAAGCTATTTATTGACAATTATTCCCAATGCAATTATACAATGAGCATTCAAAAACTATCTAATTGATCCCCAACCCTCTTGTCTCCCCACTATTAATGTCCTTACCATTCTTAATTGTTCAGAGGTCCCTCTGTACCTCATGCCCATGCTTATGCTGCAATATTTGTTCTTGGACCCCATTGTGCACGAGATATCGAGGGCAAGGTGTATCCAACAACATAAGCTGTATGTATTCACCCAAATAGTGTCAATACACATTGTGTCTAAAACTGTGTAACACCTGTGAAAACTTGCCCTTACCCACCATTTACCTATTAAATTATTTTAGAGTATTGCGAATGTTATAACCTTTCCTCAGAGTTTTTTGCTTCCATTGCTTCAAACAAAGAGAAATTTCTTGCTTCATTTGAAGTATTTTTGTAAACCAAAGAGTGATATGTTTATCCAGTGGCAGTGATATTTTAACGCAAAGTAAAAATAAAGGTTTATAGTGTATACTGATCTATATGAGACCTGTATGTTCTAGGTACCTGTATCTATTGAAACAGGTCAAAGATGCCAGGGGATAGAAAACAATTTTATGAACCCTGGTCGTCTGAAACAGTTGAAAATGGACATGAACCGAAGTTATGGTGTGTAGAGGGTAGTGACATACAGAATGCACCATCTGCAAGACTCAAATAAAGTGTGACAATAGTGGACATGAACAAATTCTCCAACATGCCAATAGAAACCTTCATAAAGAACCAAGTAAATCCATCCTATCTCCAAGCAAGACCCAAGTAACATTCAAAGCACCAGTGTCTAAAGGTAAATGTTACGAGTTTGAAAGAGCAGGACATAAGTGAAAAAGCAGGACATAAGTGAAAAAGCAGGACTATCAATTTTAATCCACACATAACAAGCAGAAGATGTCTTGCATTTTAAAGTAATCTGGGGAGCAAAATGTGCATCATCCAACATTAATTTCAGAGCCAGTGATGGTATTGCAGAGTCTTTCAAAGCCAATTTTCAAATGCCCAATAGCAAAGGGTTTTAGTATGAGTAGAACAAAACTCTCCTGTCAGATGGCCTAGGACCACCTTTTTCTGCAGCATTGGTGTCTGGCATCAGAAATTCAAAATAACTACTTCTCATTACAGTAAGATGAGACAACCCAGGAACAGTTGGAAAAGGAAATTTTTTTTAAATCAGATATTGGTCCCCAACACATGATGAAGTCTGGTACAAGTTTTATAAAGCATTCTTTGCCCATGAAATCAGTCATGAAAACTCTTGTTGAATCCTTGCAAGATGATTCTCTATCAATTGAATCTTTGATCGTATTAAGAAGTGACAGACCAAATGTGAACAAAACAATTTGCTGAGAAGTGTCCAGGCTTTTGCAAGGTGCTAAATCTGAATGGAAAGGTCTTGTTGATATATATATATATATATATATATATATATATATATATATATATATATATATATATGTGTGTGTGTGTGTAATCATCACAAAATGTACAACCATTTAGCAAGGGCATACATGAATAGGGACAGGAAACTGAAGAACTAGCTATAGACTTGTATTGAGCATGTAGGAGAGGATTATAAGGGTATGCACCAAGATCTTGGTCTTCTGGAGTTAATCTATATCAAGCATGCACACTTCAGATGGCCGAGCATTGGACCAGCACTATGATCTATATTTGAGCAATGGACAAGGATCCAAGAGTAATGTGACTAGATTGGTGAAGGATTTAAAGACATTGTGAAGAGGATCAACTTTAAGACTATAAGAGAAGCAGTAAGACCACCTGACATGAAAGTCATATTGTTATTTCTGCTGTCAGTAGTTATATGACTGTTTGGGAATTTCTTCAGTGAGTGTCTGACAGATGTACCAACGGTACACCTTCAGTACAATAGAATGACAAAGTTGGTGTGTCCGTTTTGGAGCAATTTATCAATGCCGGCATTGTGAATGCCACTACATCATAAGATCAGAAAGTTCTTAAATTGGCATCAAAAACCACTGTGATGAAGGCGTTGTTCTTGAGAAGCAAGGAAGGAAGTTGAAGACAGAGTCACAGTGCAGAAATATTCTGGGAATCCATTCATTGTGCAATACAGTAGCAAAGTACTTGATCAAAAGGCTTCCATTTGAAAACAAGTTGATTATAGCACTGGCTTGTTCATCTCCAGTTAGAAGATTTGAGAAATGTTCTGTAACAGAAGCAGAGATTTTAGCAAGGCACCTGGAAGAGAATGTTGTTACTAACATTAATGAGGAGTGAAAGGTATATCTGACAGAGGATTAACTAAAGGAACATGTAGGAGCTTAAAAGAGCTTTAATAACTTTAGTACTCCATCCTGGCAATGCTGATGTGGACAGAAGTCAGGCAGTGAACACCAATGTGGGTACAAAGGATAGAAATAACATGGGGGGAGGAAACACTGAATGGAATCCAAATAGAGAAAGTCACTGTCAGGTTTAGTGATCTTGAGTACAGCCAGCCAGTGAAAATTCCACTAAACAGAATTATTAAGGTATTCCGAAATGGCCCGCAGCAACTACAAAGGTTGGAGGCAGAAGATGATGAAAGAAAAGCAAAAAAAAAAACAGAAGAAAAAGCTAGGCTTTAAAAGAAGAGGATACAGGATGAAGAGACAGAAATCAGAAAAAGAACAATAATTGTTGAGGAAAGAATCAGAAGTTAGGACCAAGTTGTTAAGCTCAGGAAATACTGAAACATAAGCTAGCAATAGTCAATCACTGCACTTTGATCTTTGTTTATTTTTGAAAGATTTCAGCTCATTAAAAAGCTGATAGGTGATAATTTTATTATTATTGAATCATGAGCAATAAAGCTATTAAGTCTCCTTTGTGTTTTTTTTTCATTGCTTTATATGTACAATCATTGCTCAAACAATAGCCAACAGATGTTTGCTTATTCAACTGGCATACTCAACCAAGCACCAAACAATACAGTGGTTGAAAAAGATTCTCACCTGAATTTATAAATCAATTTAAATAATTGCTAATTAATTAAGTCAATGTTCACAGCTAAAGGTTGTTCAAATTATGAGGCATTGATTTATAAAATCATCAAAAAAACAAAAGCTGCCAACACACACACATGGCTTGTTGTCAGACAATCATCACACAATCAATTGACAGTAAATAACATTGTCGATTCCCAATAAAAATTACCCCATTATTCATTGACAATTGTTCTTGCTGTAGTTGTTCAAACAAATAGGTGTCAGAATCTTAAGTAGTGGGTATTTACAACGGATAACGGTACACAGAAACAAAAAGCTTTTGCTGTTATAGAGAAGCTTGAAGCCCTCGACCAGATTAAGTTCAGTGTTAAACAAATGCTGAGGAATATGATCGCCTTTGCTAAGAGCAAACATGACATTAGTGGGAAACAGCTGAAAATCAATAAGTTTTTAAAAAAACAATAAAGTATTCTGATTCATAGGAGAGAACATTTTAGTAGAATGACATTTATACAGACATCGGTTAATGACCTTGGTATGTACCCATGCATACATACTGAACCATAAATGCATTTCATCATCTTTCCTTATGTAATTTTTAGATTAATTTTTTTCACTGAATTCAGACACATTATGACAAAATGACTAATTATTATACTTCTATGTGCATATTTTCGATGGAATCACTCTTACGGATGTAGTGAGATGGGTTGGTGAGTACATGTGTTGATACTTTAACTATTCATGCTATAGACATGTACATGTATGTACCAATGCATGGTTCTCAGAATAATGGAAATTAATAAATATGCAGTCTCTATGTTTTCACTATTTCTTGTTTAATATGCATTGATTTAAGAAGTTAACTGTGCCAATGAAGCACATAGTTTTGCACCCACTCCTATTACCCCCCCCCCCCCTCCCAGAACATAACAATGCATCATTTTCTTTAGTTAACTGACTTGTTTGACTATAAGCACAATATGGTACATAGCACGATGGCGCTCTGTGGACTCCAACCATCATGCTATAGCAGGGTTTCATTGTAATTGTTGTCTGTTTTGTAATAAGAATGACAGCGTAACCATATGCATTTACTGTTATCAAAATAACCTCTAGTCACTCTATGATCGCAATAACATAGATTGGTTTGTCTATTATCGTGGAAGTTTTTCCATTTGTAACATTGTGAAGAAGTGTTTTGAATGTTGATTTTGAAAAGTTTAGAATACTAAATAAAAGGATAGACCTGATGAGTGGTTGAGGAGGATACATTTACTTCTCTCCGTTCTCTTTTATTCTTCCTTGTAATCCTTTTTTTTTCTATATTTTTAAACACCATTCCTATATTTTCAGCACCATTCCTATATTTTCAACACCATTCCAATATTTTTTCAACACCATTCCTATATTTTCAACAACATTTCTATACTTTCCACACCATTCCTATATTTTCAACACCATTCCTATATTTTTGTCATTGAAAGACACTTGATGCCCTGCAAAAAGATCTTGAACAAGTTCAATAATTAGCAAGATCCATCCATATTAATGAGGATATCTTGCACCTAATTGGCTGAGCTCGTTACCACTCTGGAAGCTATATTTCTGATCCAGTTTTGATCAGACTTGGAATATTTTCTTATATCATAAAAATCTTTGATGGGTTCAATAATGAGCAAAATTCATGCATATTAATGAGGTGATCTTGCATCTGATCTGCCGACCTTAGTATCATTAAGATCTCTGACAAGTTCTATAATGAGCAAGATCCATGCATACTAATGAGATTTTCTTGCATTGGCTGAGCTTGTTGCCACCCTGGAGGCTCTGTTTCTGATCCAGTTTTGATCAAACATGAAATGTGGGCTTATATTATCATTATCCTGGATAAATTTGATAATGAAAGATCTGTGCATATAAATATGTTGATCTTGCATGAGATGGGTTGATGTTGTTCAGGAGGCTATATTTTTGATCCAGTTTGGATCAAACTTGGAATATTTTCTTATATCATAAAAATCTTTGACAGGTTGAATAATGAGCAAAATTCATGCATATCAATGAGGTGATCTTGCATCTGATCTGCAGACCTTAGTAACACTTCAGAGGTTACATTTCTGACCTGATTTTTATAAAACTTGGAATATTTGCTTTTACAGTGAAAAACCTCAAAAATGAACCCCCAGTATACTGAAATCCAAGGGTTGTTTTTTTTTATAGGGTTTTTGCTATTATTAAGATCTTGGACAAGTTCGATAATGAGCAAGATCCATGCATACTAATAAGATTTTCTTGCATTGGCTGAGCTTGTTACCACCCTGGAGGCTCTGTTTCTGATCCAGTTTTGATCAAACATGAAATGTGGGCTTATATCGTCATGATCCTGGATGAATTTGATAATGACAGATCTATGCATATAAATATGTTGATCTTGCATGAGATGGGTTGATATTGTTCAGGAGGCTATATTTTTGATCCAGTTTGGATCAAGCTTGGAATATTTTCTTATATCATTAGGATCTCAGATGAGTTCAATAATGAGTAAGATCCATGCATATTAATGAGCTGATCTTGTGTCTGATTGACTGACCTTATTACCACTTTAGAAGTTATATTTCTAATCTGATTTGTATCAAACTTGGAATATTTGCTTATATCATTAAGACTTAAGACAAGTTCGATTGTAAACAAGAGCCATGCATATTATTGAGATTTTCTTGCACCTGATTTGCTGAGATTGTTACCACTTTTGAGACCGTATTTCTGATCTGATTTTGAGGAAACTTGAAATATGGGTTTATATCATCAAGATCTTGGATGGGTTTGATAGTGAGTGAAAACCATAGATATTAATGAGGTAATCTTGAATCTGATTGGCTGAGCTTGTTACCACTCTGGAGGATGTATTTCTGATCCAATTTTGATAGAACTTGGAATACAGTGAAACCCCGCTATGACGCGAATTCGGATATAACGCGATCGTGGCATGGCTCCCAAAATTTCATATATTCATTCGCACATGAACATTTTTTTTTTTTTGCAAAGTACGAGAAAAAGTGTACAAAATGTGTATATTACAGTATCATTTTGGGGAAGAGATCGCGTATAATACGTTTGTGGCGTGGTTCCTGAAATTTTATATACATGTACATGTATTTTTCTCGTACACGGAAAAAAAAATTTTTTTTTTTAAGTACGAGAAATAGTGTATACAAAGTTTATTATAATTTTGGGGAAGAGATCACGTATGAATTCGATCGTGGCGTGGCTTCTGAAATTTAACAATTTCACCAATTTCTTGAAGTGTTATGCCAAAATAAACATTTTCGGAAATATTACTTATTACTGATCCATGAGTAAAGCCAGTAAGTCTTCTCTGTGTTTGTCTTCAATTCATTATGTATACAATCATTGCTCAAACAATAGCCGACATGTTTTTCTTCTTTAACTGCATACACAACCGAGCATCAGATAATGTGGTGGTTGATAAAAGAAAGATTCTCACGATTTAATAAACATCAAAAAACGTAAGCCGCCAACACGTGCGCTGGACTTCAATTCATCCTGTATACAATCATTGCGCAAACAATAGCCGACTTACGTTTTTCTTTAACTGCATACACAACCAAGCACCAGACAATGCGGTGGTTGATCAAAGATTGTCATATGTGGGTGCTTATGTAGAGACTGAGCTTGGGCGGCAAGATCAAAGATTGTCATATGTGGGTGCTTATGTAGAGACTGAGCTTGGGCGGCAAGATCACAGGGAGTTCAAATAACCACTCTCTGTTACTTAGCACTGAATAAGTACAGCTATATCAAACTCGTGGCTCAATCAAAAGGTTGTCATGTGGGAAAACAAAGACGGATCGATATCAGATAGTAAACGGTGTTGATACCCTATTCCTGCTATACATTAGACGTGTATACGTTGTTCTCTGAAAAAAGTAAAATATAGTTAAACCCCGCAATAACGCAACCCCGCTTTTTCCGCGATCGAATTTTATGGACCCCAAATATAGCGTTATAGCGGGGTTTCACTGTATATGCTTTTATCATCAAGATCTTGGACAATTTAAATAACGATGAGATCCAAACATATTAATGAAGTGATCTTGCATCTAATTGGCTGAGCTTGTTACCACTCTGGAAGCCATAATTCGGATCTTGGAATATCACTTATATCTTGAACATTTTGAATGAGTTCAATAATAAGCAAGATCCACAAATATTAATGAGGTGATCTTACATTTGATTGGCTGAGCTTATTACCACTCTGGAAGTCCTATTTTGGATCTGATTTTGATCTAACTTAAAATATTGGCTTACCGGTATGTGATTAAGTTCCTGTATGAGCTTGATAATGAGTGGGATCCACCTGTAACATGGAAATGATCTTACATGTGATTGGTTGAGCTTGTTACCAGACTAAAGACTATTTCTGATCCAATTTTGATCAAACTAGGTAAGTAGGCTTATATCATCAAAATATATAAAGTGTTTTATTATAAGCAAGATCTATGCATATTAATGAGGTGATCTTGCAATGTAATTGGCTGAGCTTCTTACCACTGGAGAGACTGTATCTCTGACCTGATTTTTAATCAGACTTGGTAAATATGCTAATATCATCAAGACAAGGGAGATCTATGCATATTTATGATGTGATCTTGCATCTGATTGGCTGTTGTTTGTTTTTACCACTCTAGAGACTGTATTCTTGATAGGAGTTTGATTAAACTTGGTAAATAGGCCTTTGTCATCAAGAACATGGTTCAGTATAATTATGAGTGAAATTCATGGATATTAATGATATTATCTTGCATCTCATTGACTGAGTTTGTCAACATTCTGGCAGCTATATTTGTGATCACATTTTGATCAAACTTTTAAGTTGTTATATTGTCTTATATTATAAAAATGTTGGAAGAGTTTGATTATGAGTAAGGTCTGTGCATACTAATAAGATATCTGTGATTGGCTAAGCCTTTTATCACTCTAGAGACTGAATTCCAATCAGATTTTTCCCTACCTTAGTCAATAAGCTTATATTATCATTATCACAGACAGGTTCTATAATAAGTGGGATCTGCACATATTAATGAGATACAGTCCTACACGTTTATCTCAACATCCTCGGGCACAATTTCTTTTTGACCCGCATACAATTGAAATTCGTCGGTAAGGAGTGACTTGTTGTCAGTAAATAGGATTTACACTTTGAGAACATAACCAATGGAAATTTTGATTAAGTGAAGACAAAACCAGTGTGTGAAATACACTTGTATATTGACAACTTACATTTTTTTAACTTTTGTGTAATAAAATCCATCATGCATTAAGTACATGTATATGAAAAATCCATGAATTCAAGTATAGGTCACTGGTTAGAAAATTCAAGTATCAGTCACATCCTGTTAGAAAACACATGTATAAAAAAAATGGTTGTCCTCGTTTGATCTATATCCCATTGTCAACCAACATGTGTGAGTAAACAATTCACAATGATATTTATTGTTGCCAGTAGCACATGGCTTTATTTACATGCTAATTTGATTGGACTAGATTTTGGTCTGACTGAGGCAGCAGACATAATCATATTACTGAGGCTACCAAGGAGATGAGGCTATTCACAGAGAAATGAAAACCTGTCAACAAGTTATGAATTCTCTTGAAATGGCAGTAAAAATGTTAATGACAAATGATCACAAAAGATTTAATGACATTTTTGTAAAATAAAAGTCTTAATTAAACACAAGTAAAACTTGTAAAACACTCACAAATTCCAGAATACGCATACAGAGTAATACATATAATTAAGATTATTATCTACACCATAATCCATTGCTTTTCTTCAAGTTTTGTGATGACTTCCTTTGATAAAGGATGCATTGTTTTTATTGAAGATTGTAGATGGTATGCTCTGATGAAGGGTGCATGTGTTATTGAAGTCATCACGAAAGGCTAACTTTGGAAGACCAAACAAATGCCTGTTTGTTAATGCACAGCAACATTGAAACCTGGCAACAACATCAGATAATTGTAGAACAAAGTATGGGTCAGAAATGGCAGCTTGTCGACATAAACAATTACAAAACAAAGGATTTGTTCAAATTGGGATCTTGGGCTTCTGTCGACATAAACATTTATTTTTTATCTCGACATCTACATAAGCATGACAAATTTGGTAGTAACAAAAGACTATGGCTTGGGCTTTGCTTTTTTGTTGACATAGGCGGTTTGTCAACATAAGCCATGTCGATATCAGTGGATAGGACTGTACCTTGCATTTGATTGGTTCAGCTTGTTACCTCTCTAGATCTAGAGACGATATTTCTCACCCAGTTTCTGTCAGACTTGATAAATGGGTTTATATCATCAAGATCTTGGATGAGTTCCATTAGGAGGAAGAGTCTTGTATATTAATTATTACTTTATCTTTAGAAAGAATTTGTTTTAGCTGGATATAATGAAAAAGGTCAAATCAATTTAATATAAAGTTTGTGAGATAGATTTTATAGGATGTGTTTTTACAGTACTACATTAGCCTGCTTAGTAAAATGGTCAGTTGTCAAGTTATGTAAATCAGGTGAGCAATTTCAGATCCACTTGGGCCTCATGTTCTTTCTTCTTGTCGGCATTCTTATACGGTATATACTCAAGTATAAGTCAAATCCAATTGCAAACACCATAGATCCAAATCATCGTCACATAATGCACCAGCAGATCTGGATCTATGCAGTTTGTTAGGACTAATCAGTAGAACAAACAATATAGACCCTGAGTATGCAATGGCTGATGAGGATCTATGTTGTTTGATCTTGTGCATGAGTATATACAGTATTTCAAACATGCTATTTTTGGCTTCCTTTCTTTTCTCTATAACTAGTCTTTTGCTTCTTCCTCCACAGCATTATCTATCTCCAGGGGACTCCATTCCTCCAGACTACTTTCCTCCCCCTCCAGTGATGGTAACCGAGGCAACACCTGAGACAGAAATGCCTCCTTCTTCTATGGCCAATGGCACAGGTTGGTTTCATCATGTACTATGGCCAAAGACAATACAAAATTCCACTTCCCAATGAAAATTGTGCCAATATGACCTCAAATATGGGCATTTTAAAAATCTATTCCTTTACATGGGATTGTTGTTAATGAGTGATATTTTCAGTTTTTGACAAATATTTCAAATCAATATTTGGCTTCTAAGACTTATTATTGTGAAGTACAGTCAAACCTTTGTTTAACGACCACTAAGAGGACCACACAAAAATGATCTTTATAGACAGGTGGTCTTTATGTACAGTTCAGAGTCCTGTAAATGTACTTTAAAAAAATTATGAGGCATAGATAAATAGATAGACAGTTTTGTGCAATTTTCCAAATTATTTAACAGGATGAGATTATGTCTTTTAAAATGCATGGGATTAACTCAGATAAAATATAAAGTAGACATTCACCCCTTAGTATTCACCTGTTGCTAATTGCAGTACACGAGGGTCCACATGACTGAAAAATTGCATTTTCTGGTTGCATTGAGCAAGTGGTTGCTACATGCAGGCAAACTATATAGGAAATTTCAAGGGGACTGAAAATTGGTGGCCTCTGGTAGAGCTGTTTATTGATACAATTTCACCATAGTATATATGGAATGTTTAGCAAAAATATGCACTGCAGTTCAAAGTAATTGATTTTACAGGCCGAATCATTGCTCCAGTTCTATAATTAAAGTGCTTGAGAATACTCTACTGTACTCAATTGAAGCATCTGTATGGTTATGAGTGGGGCCATTTAGTATGATTCCTGCTGCTTTGATCTTGTGATGAACTGTTGACAAATAATATAAAGTAATAGGATTTATGATAACTCTTAATAACAGAAAAGATGAAGGTATGCACAAAGAACTGTGGCCTTGCATAAGCCAATTTATGTAAACTTATGTTTGTATAGAAAGGGTGAGTGGGTGTCAGCGTCAGAGGAAAATTGACACTTGAAATAGACATATGCATGCTTTGTGAGCTTCTTCATAATTGCTGGTGCTAGACCAGCTGTCACTGTTAGTATGGCAAACTATGGACATGTGGCTAATTATGGATTGGATTTGGAAAACTACTGACAGACATCTGTCAGAGTAAATGGGTCTGTTATGGTTAGGTGGTCACTGGGTCAAGTTTGACTGTACTATCTAAATACAATTTACATGGTTTAAATAAGGTATACATAAAAATTTAGAATTTCAGTAGTTAATAAGTTAATAGTCTTACTAATGAGCTAAGTTTTTCCACTAATTTAAAAGCAACATTTTTTGATTGCTAAATCAAAATCACGAAATATATTTTATCTGTTGGATGGCATTTCCAGCATGATATCTGTTTACATAAAGAGCATGATTGTATTGAGGCATAAATAGTGCTTCTTTTTGTTTTGCTTCGTTATGCCCACATTTACCCTCATTTAGAAATATAAACATAAATTTCAATAAAGTAATTTTCAAGGACAAGTAATATTGTCCAATTTTTATCAGTTAACTGTTGAAATAGTTTTTTGAGTGATTTAGATTTGACTATAAAAAATATTTAAAAAATCATTCAATAAAAATTCATTATAAGAGAGAAGATTATATGGGAACTGATTTTTCCTTCAGAACTGATTTAAATAGTAAAATATTTTATTGTTTAATTTGGTTTAGCTCCACTTTGCATCATAGTAAATATGACATCATACAGTCCTGAAGCAAAGAAATTCATATTGAACTAGGAATATACGTGCATGTAAATTAATATGGTTTTAATTTGGCCTTTGTATAATGGTTAATGAGCTTAATTTTATTATGCACCTTTTCTGTTTCCTTGCATTTTGATATATACCCTAAGCTGTTTTAACAATTACCATATATATTTGCTTTTAAGTCAAGTCCAAGTGCAAACTGCACAGACCCAGATCTGCTGTTGCATAATGCACTGGTAGATCTGGATCTACACATTTTGTTAGGAGTAATCACTAGAACAAACAACATAGTCCTTATCTGCCAGCACATTATGTGATGGCAGATCAGGGTCTAAGTTGTTTGTGGTTGGACTCAACTTACAAGCGAATATATACAGTATTCTGTATTGCAAATTGTATCTGATGTGCCAAACTTTGGCAGTTTTCTCAAATAGAGATATTGGCTGGACATAATTTGTGCTACCATGACTAAAAGTTTACATAACTATTGGTGATGTTTAATTAGTGCCCCAAATTTAGATCTCTGAGCCCTATAGTACCGGTAATCACTTTTCCATCTGTCCGTCAGCCTGTCCTTTCACACTTTTTTTAAACTACCAAAGTTCTGCAACCCTTACACATAACTAGCTGTCATTGGGTGAATGGCCTATAACATGTAGCTGTGCCTTTTCAAGGTTTCATCTTTTCGTGTAAAATTTGTATGGAGTTATTGCACTTTTTTAATAAATTTTAAATTTCCACTACAGCTTATCCTTGTAACCAGGATAGCTCAGGAACCATTCAACATATTCAGATGAAATTTGGTGAATATATTGTCTCAGAAACCTGGATGTGCCTCTTATGGGTTTTGTCTCAACTCCATTTTGGATAGAGTTATGGCCCTTGACAGTTAACTTCATGTCTTCATATGGGTTTTTTCTTGTACCCAGCACAGCTCAAGAACCATTCAGCATATTCTTATGCAATTTGGTACAGTAGAACCTGTCTTGAAAGACCACCCCATCTGCCAAATATCATGGTCTTGCAAGACAGGTGGTCTCTCATGACAGGTCATAACACTATATAATCAATAAATCAGTATTGTAAACCTGGTCTCGAGACAGTTGGTCTCTTGTAGCAGTGATCTTTCAAGACATGTTTTACTGAAAAAACATTGTCTCATAGACCAATACATGCCTTTTATGGGTTTAGTCATGTCTACTCGATTTTGGACAGAGTTATGCCCCTTGTCATGCAAATTCTTGTCTTCACATGGAAACTTGGAATGTTGCTTGCAGTCAGTATTGGTCAAGAACCATCCTTCATATTCAGATGAAATTTGGCAAGAATATTGTCTCTTGGACCTTGATATGCTTTTTATAGGTTTTGTCTCATCTTCACCATTTTGGATAAAGTTGTAACCCTTGTCAATCAGCTTTACATCTTTACATGGGATGTTACTTGTATTGATGAGTCCTTGAAAGAGTTGACTTTCAAGCATCCCATATCATCATTTAGAGGAGTTACGGCCCTGAAAGACCATCTGATTTCAGTTTCCCAATGCAAGTTCCTTTGTTTAAGTCCTGAAGGAAGTTAGAGTGAGCAAAGCACCCATCTCTAGTAGCTCTTTTGTCAAGCCCACTTTGGCAGAAACTCAACATAGCGATCACTTTGTTGTCTGTGTACATGTGTATCCATCCATACACCTGTCCACACCCTAAATTGACCTCAATGTTAAAGTTGTATACTTTCCTTTTATTTCAAACCATGTTATTCCACCCTCTTCGGATTCAGAATAAAACTTCATTGTTTAATTATCTTTACATAGTATTAATCTGGTTTATGGGTCATCCTTGGTTTATGGGTCATCCTATGGAATGATGATTTATTTCAGTGATAACTCATTAAGTTTGAGATTAAACTTGGCGTTAAAGTTTTTTCTTTGCTTGTACTTTAGTAAGGTGGTCAGTTTTTTAAGTACTTTTGGCCAGAGAGACATGTTACTTGATATATTTATTCATCTTGATGTATACTACAGCAATTTTCCAAAAGCAGGTAATTGTGACCTACATTTCATGCTTCCCTGATTTTCGTGAAGTTTTTCATTTACCACAGTTTCTTATATATTATTGGTCATGAAATCATGCAGCTTAGTTTATTGATACATCATATTGGCTAAAACACCAAATCACTAAAGTAGGTCAGTTTGACAGATTTCGTGATTCAGTGACTTTATTTAAGTTTGATGTTTTTGTCTGTTTTGGGCACTGTTGGCAAAAGAGTCATGAAATTTGATATGCCGATTAATGCTTCTTTGACTGCTGTCAGTTTCAAGCCCACTATTGGTCAAAGTATTGTGCAACTTGGTGTGGACATGTACACAGGTGAATTCAACACCATGCTGCAAAGAGTAGGTCACTGGGACCTATATTTCATACATTAGTGACTCTCCTCAGATATATAAGTATCCATGGTTGGCCCTTGGGAAGTTGACTGAGTTTTATATAATGTATGTCGTTTCTATCTAATGAATGCTCTCATTATCAAAGCTTGGGGGTGGGCTTGATATGCTGTCCATGGTCAGCTCCTTGTCTTTTCATATGCCTGCCATAAGACATATTGTTATAATGTTACGGTTGTGTCCATTCATCATCTGTCCATTAACAATTTGGTTTCTGTGTAATTATAAGAGTTTTACTTAACATATCATTACCAAAATTTATATATACAGATCTTGATCATACCAAAAAGCCTGTTGATTAGTTTTACTTCTACAAGTCCAGGGTCAAGGTCACTATAATATGACAAAAAAAAACAAGTTTTTGCATATTTTGAGTTCTACTGAACATACCTTCATCAAACTCGTTAGGTAGGTTGCTTTTGATGAGACAAAGAAACCTGATTCTAGGATTAAAAAAGGTCACAATGACCCTTAGCAAGACAGGTGGTTGCTGTATTTTGTACAGATTGTTGTATTTGTGTTTTACATTTTTAGCTAATAACAGCCAAATAATTAAACCTCTGTTATAATTGAGCAGTAAACATTACCCAAACAGTTTTCAGTAATTTCAGCTCATTCAAATCTAGAACCTGATGTGTCTTCTTTGAACATATATAGTGCTTGATATGTACATGTATACAGTCAAGTATCTGCCATTTCAGTGTTGATTCTAACATAATTCTTCAACTGTGAAGTTCTTACATGCATGCATACTTGAAAATCTTAAAGTATTCAATCGAGTCTTCCTAATTTGTCATATTGTAGCAATTTCTGTTTTCAGTTTTTGCTAAAACTCCCCGAAGACAACAATCTTACCAACACAATAGCATCCACTCCAAGTCTTCAGTAAATCCCAGTTCTTATGAGTCTGCTGTCTAGGTACATATATGGGCAAGAGATGGCTTGTTCATTTCATTGTAAATTGCACTGCACATAAAGGAGGAGTGGAATTAGCAATACTAATTGGATTGTACTAACAAGCATTATCTAGTACCAATATCTATTTCACCCTATTACTGTTTTCATTTTTTAAGTTATACAGTGAAACCCTGCTTTAACATGATGATCCACAAAGTGCCATCATACTATGTACCATATTGTGCAGTATCCAGAAAGTCCATAGTCAGTTAACTGAAGAAAATGTTGCATGTATATCCTCTTTAATAGCTATATGGGGTGGTGGAGGTTGTGGGCACAAAATTGCAGACTTCATTGACACAGTTACCAACTTGATGCATATTAATCGAAAAATACTTCAAACAGTTATTACATATTTAATATTTATTTCATGGGCAGAGAACCATTCATTGGTACATACATATACACGTATAACAAAATTGGCAACTGAAGTGTAATAGTACATGTACTCAACAGTCTATCTCATTGTATCCATAATAGTAATTCCATCAGAAAAAAAGGTGCACCACGAAGTGCAATTGCTATGGTTTTTCTGCTAGATTCCACTTGAATCCAAATACTTCATTTCTGGTAATACACTCACACTAACTTATGAAACACTGCATTTTCAGAAACATTCATATTTTCTGGACATGTTCAAACGGTCTGATTTTTAACTGAAAATAAAATGCATAAATCAGACATTGGTAGTTCTGAAAAGAAACTTGTATTTAAATGTGAAAAATACTTTAACTGAAATTCATACAGGAGGTCAGGGTTATTGACCTCATAATATACTGGAGATGAACAATTCAACAGGTGTGCCTGAACCCAGTTTGAATCATTCTCTGAAAGACAGAGGAAAAAATAAATAAAAACCAATAGTAATTGAAACTTGTGTTATAACTATGACTTTGCACTACTGAAGAGCAAAAACAGGGGGTATGTTTGATTATAATAGCAAATCCTTCCACCCCCACAACTTAAATGGCTCTCTTCCAGTCAATGTTAGCATTACACTGACAAGAGGCTTGTGTATATTCAAGTGATTTGAAGCTGATGTCAGCATTTCTGACTAGAAAATAAAAAGGATTTAAGATTGGTGGTGGTGGGGGGGGGGGGGGGTACATGTATGTGTCAATCACTAAAACAGCTCCTGACAATTTGGAAAATAAACTTGTTTTAACAGGTGTGCATGGTGATTGATTGAGCAGGCAATGGGGGTCTGTTGATTTCCCTTAAATAGGTAGGTAAATTAATTTATTTATAAATTCGAGTGAGAAATTTTTGTAGACCACCGCATTGATTGGTGCATGGTTGAGTATGCCAGATGACTGAGCAAACATCTGTTGGCTATTGTTTACCCTGTATTGAGCAACTATTGTACATAGGATGCATTGACGACAAACACAAAGACTTGATCACTTTATTGTCAATGGTTCAATAATAATTAGATTAACAATTATCAACAATTATCAACTTCTTTTGGAGCTGTCTTTTTCAAAAATAAGCAAGAAGTAGCAATAAGATACTTTTTTTCTTCAAGAATACAACACATCTTGCCAAATTATTAAATCAAACTCTTGTTTATTTTGGCTCTAAAGCTTTGAAGTACTTAAAGAAATTGGTGCAATTATTGTAAAATTTCAGGAGCTATACCACAATCATGGTATATCTGAATAAGTGGTATAATGAAGCATGTTATAGCGAGGTTTCACTGTATCTCTTTCAAGGTATCTTCATGAAGAATCTGATTTATTTCTTATTATTAACACATGCATTAACCAAGCTTTGTCTCCAGGATGCATGCTTTTACTAAAAGAGCTTTCTAATGGTTTTAAGAAATGTATTGCCTTTTTTATTTTAAATGGTTCATCATGGTAAGAAGGGTGGCTATTTTGGTGAAATATATAGATTTTTTAGTTATTTCATAAAATAATGCTTTAAAAAATGCATTTTCAGTCATTACAAATTAGAATTTGTTGGAGCCAATTTGTATGCGCCAGCATCAAAAATATTAACTAGTGAGTAAAAATAATTTTTCATAAAGTGCTCTGCCATGTGACTGCAGCTTGAAGCTTTTGCTTCACAATGTTATTTAAAAGTGAACCATTTTATGTTTGAAGTGCCTGGTCTAGGCCATTGAGTTCTCAGTAAGTGAGAATATCAGTTTATGCTGCCACTTCTTTGAGCACTGTGTCCACTAGCCACCACAGTGAGGAGCTCAGGATCAGGCATTGTATCCTCTTTAAAGTCTAACACTTGGACAAATTCAGCCCCCTACAACTGTTGTAGCATGGATGGGGCAGGGATTTACTTGAATTGTTTTTAGCTGTCAGCAGTAACCAATTTCTATCCCACTTCACTGCGAGGGTGCTGTCCTTCTTTGCAATAAACTTTAGATTGATTTTACACTTTCCAAACCCTTTTACAGTATGCATCAAACTCAGCTGTGCATTATTCTAGCCTCCCATTGATACAGCATCTTCTTGCTTTCATCCTTCTGGTACTCCTCTGCTGCCAGCTTAAGAAAGCATTTCATTTGGCAGTTCTTCTGTCTCATCTACTTCGGTGGTAAATGTGGTTTAATCTTCTTTGAGCTGATAGGCATCATGAGAGCCAAATCTTCCATTTCATTGTCTCCAGCCACGTTTTTGTTATTAGGCAAGTAACAATGCATGCTTATTGAAGAGAGGACACATGGATTCTAATAGAACTGCAAGTACAGTCTCAATACAGAAACAAACTCTGCCCATTCTGCTCCCTTTGCCATATGCATGGTGTAAAGGGAGCTTGGAGCATTATCTTTGTGACTAATAACCCAGCACCATAGACCAAAACCAGCTGCTTACTGTTAGATTTCCCAACCTCTGCAGTAACAAAGTTATTGTGTCTGGAACAGCCAAGCTGACATTCACAATTGCTCTGACTGGCAGCACAACACAACAAAATGCCAATACTGTCACACTGTGTATCTGCACTGGCAGTGATGTTGCCACCATCCAACCTGACATATCTATTGCTGCCACATTTGGGAAGTGCTTGCTTGTGCCACTCGACTTTGAGCTACTTAATGATGACTTGCCATTACTACCAGTCCGGCTTTTCAGACCGTCTCATATTTGAACTGATGTTTCACAACTATGGCAGGGTGAATGAGAGCACTAAGAATAAGGTGAGCTACACTATCAGCGGTATTTCTCTAGAGTTAAGTATTGTGACACATGCAAATCTCGCACACCAAATCCAGTAGAAGTACATTCGAAAAGGGGCTATCTTGTACACCTGAGTGCTGTGCTATCACAGGAAGGAGCTAAACAAGAACGACAGTAATGGAACATCAACCTAAGCACACCAACAAAAAGCATGATAGCAATAGTTATGCTCTTCAGTGATGTGGCATGCAGTGCTGATTTCAAATGTGATTCTGAGTATTTCTACAACCCCCTTATTGACAAGGTGTTGGTGATGATCAAGGGTGTTCCAAACTAGATTTATGTTCATGGGCAGGCGCAATACCAGCAGTGGAATGAGGCCCTAAAAATAATGGCGAAGGAGTCTATCAAGAATGCGGAGTTGCTGCAAATCGAGATTGGCGACTTTTACCAAAACAAGTTTGTCCTTGTCATCAATATGAGATAAACAGAAGACCACATGCTCCTTGGGTCAAGAAGACACATCAAAAACGTGTGCAAAGGCATAATGCTGCAAAAAAAAAAAAAATGGTACAGGTGGCAGACATGTTAAACATCTACTTGTACATCATTATGGACATGCAGTTCAACATACAAAATATCCAGTTTGTATCAGCCATCTACTAGACCCAGTGCAGACCCTGCATGGGTAACCTGCACGACTATTTTTATAACTTACAGCCACACTGTGCCATGATCATCAGCCGCCACAGCTGCAGCAAGAGCATGTTTGTGAACTGCTCAAATCAGTATATAAGGGCAATTTCGAAAATATATGCATACAGTATGTCTCAACAAAGCATATGATAGGCTATGGGCCCACAGCAAAAAAGACTTGGGAGTATGTTTTGTCAACCTGAGGGCCATGATGCAGGCAGCACAGTGGTTATTTTGTTGTTGCTTAAGGTGGAGCATGTCATCGACCTGGAGCAGGGCTGCACTGGTTACAATGTGACCATGGGTCTTGTCCTATTGCTTATATGTGACAAGCTTCTTCTGGACAGCCTTGCAGCTTTCCTGCTTAGTAGGTGCATGCTTAACCTCAGGCCCCCACACTTGGTGGTGCAGTGACATGCTCGAGTTGAGACAGGTTCTCCATGATTGAAACCACCAGGTAGACCAGATTTGGCCACTGCAGATAATCATTTACTATCCATACCTTCCGTGGATTTTTTATGGTGAACCCCTGCGTGCTGTGTACAGTCATGGTGTACCCAAGGCGCAAGTCGTGGCCCATATTGACTTATGGGTGGCTGCAGTGGTCATGTCTACAGTGTTGTTCAGCACGAGCATTTGCTTCTCTGCACTTGCCATGGCAGGCAGGGAATTGTGACATCTACATTTTAGCATTGACTGTCATGCAGATGGTAGAGCAGCTGCACTGGAACATAAGGTAAATACATTTTTGCCTCAGAAATAAGAGTTGCTGAGCCCTCTATCTGACCTCCATGCATGTAACCACTAGCAGGTCTATGGGTGTCCACTGTTCCTCAGAAGAACTTCAGCCACAGCATTGTAAATGAGCCCTTCGTATCTCGACTCCCCAAATACTGTTCTGGCTCATCTGGTGTGCGCCATGCCATGGGTATAATATATATATACATATATGGGAAACCTTTTTCTAAATAAATTAATTGGCAACAAGTCTATAGTGGCTAGGCGTAAGAACTCACAGAGGCTGAGCATTTTTCATTTCCCTGCAAACCCATGCTGGCACTGTCTCACTACCGCAGCATATGCAGCAAGCGTATTTTGCCTTCAACCTCACACCGCACCCTATACAGGCATAAGGACCCCTTTCTCTATGCATGTACCTTGCAGTACTCTTTTAGGCAGCTTGTACTGCACCTTTTGGTATTCCAAAGCAAAAAACAAGTGCACATGTCTGTTCTACAGGGTATTCTATGCATTCCAGTATGTTTATTTTCTTTTCAATTATATATACTCTTTTATGAGCACAAACTTTTTAATGCAGCTCGTGTACACCATGAGCCTGCCTGAAGCGGTATGGGCATGTCTTCATTCTGTAAGTGTGGCAGCATGTACTGAAAAAGTTCCTTTCCTGCAGCCTCTTGTAGGTGCTGCCAACCAATCATTTGAACTTTGGCAGGACCCTCAATATTTGACATATTTTTATCTTCTTGGCCCAATTTTGTTCCCCAATGCCTACATAACGGCACGCAAATTCGAAAAGCTGGGTTACCCGCTCACAGCACTTGTGCTTGAACAGTTGTATAATCTTCTGCATTAGATTTTCTCTCTACAGTGAGCCTTCAGAGGCATTAAAACCCCAGATTGGCCTGACAACGTGGGACCCAGTTAGCCAGGCAACAAGCATTTTTAATTGATGAAAACTAATTTCCAGCAGGTGTTGAATACTCATCACAAAAAGCCCCTGGTGAACATAATATTAATTTTCATCTCTGTGGGATCAAAATTTTGGTCTGGTTACCCACTCTGCTAATAACCATAAATAAAATAGGCACTAAAAAACCATAACTGTTGCTGAATCCATGAAAATATTTCTTAAAATTTAGTGATTATCTGATAAAAGATGTGAAAACATATATTTATATAAGAGACAAGGAAACAGATATGTACATATCACAATAAACTCGTAGAAAAACCCTACTATTATAAAGTTTTACATTTCATATGCACGTGTATATAGCAAAGAATGTTAAAAAAAAATATGTATAGAATGATTAGTTAGGTCGGTCTTAATTTTTAATAACCACCTACTGTGGGTTTGCAGATATAGAATAGACTCGATGCACCCTCTCTTGCATTTCATATGAGGCAACTAAAGGCGGCAACCTTTTAACTCTGGCATGCTTTTCCATGATGATGATCTAGCTGTAAAGGTCTTGGACTTTTTAAAATGGTGTATTTTGTATAAAAAGTGTGACTTTAAGGATTTTACCCATTTTGCCTTTTCTTTTTTTATGCCTTTTTGGGATACCTAAACTTATTCAGCAGTATATAGCTATGATTGTACAGAAGTGTTGTTAAGCCCTATACATCCATACTTTTAAAAAAAATATAACTTTTTTGGTCAAAAACTCATATGAAAACCCAAAATGTTATGACTTAGGGCCAATATATAAGGTTCTATTGTTTTACATGTTAAATTTCAGTCATGGAATCATTTTTGCACATTTTATGATAAAAGGTAACTGTATTCATTCATTCTTTATTTATTTATTTCTTTCTTTCTTTCTTTCTTTCTTTCTTTCTTTCTTTCTTTCTTTCTTTCTTATCATGTTTATTTATTTGTATGAAGACATTAAATGTTTCACATTAGTACTCTGGTTAATATATCTGGGAGTTAATGTAGATGTGCAAATAACTCGGTGATAATCAATACACACTACAGGGCAATAAACATGACATGCTGGCAAATTGGATTATTAGACTAATGTGTGTTATATCCCTGGTAACACTTAGGCATTGCTTCCTTTTTATTTCTCACATCTGAATCTTAAGTCACAGTTGGCATAGAAAATTGACACTTTTAGAGTGATTTGTCCAATAAATCACCTACTGTATATACTCGATTATAAGTAGACTCGACTATAAGTCGACACGCCCTTTTTAGGGCTGCAAAAGGTGATTTTCTCTTTGACCCTCCTATAAGTCGGGGTGTATTTTGGAAGTCAGATCCGTCTGAAGGGGTGACTTCTTAGTGAGTCAGAAACGCACTTTGGAAATATAAACAAGCCAAACTGGATAGATAAGAAAAATAAAGACAAAATCAGTGTAAAATACAATTATATTATTGAGTGAAATATGTCACAAATAAATTGACAACTTACAATTTGTCCATCTTTGTGTAATAAAGTCCATTGAAATCCATAATGCTTGACATTTTAAATCCATTTATATGATAAATCCACGAATTCAGTTATAGGTCACATTCCGGTATAAAAATAGAAGTTCAGAATGATCCGATTTACAATATCCCGTAATATGGTAATTCCACACGTAGTACAAATAAACAACGAAAGTTAAGTCCACTTTTTTGTGAATCACGGTATCCTATAAATGTCACTATCTAATGTCATCTGGTACAAAGTCCAAGAATTAATCCTCATTGTCTGATAAAGTTCTGAAATCCTACATCGTTGTCTAGTCATTGTAAATCGTTGTCGTCTAGTCATCGTAAATCTTGTCTGACTCCGATTCTCGGCTTTACTGTCATGCGGGTGCTTATGCAAAGACTGAGCTTGGGTTCTGTGAGTAACACTTTGATCATAAAGTCAGAAATCTATTAAAGGCTGCAACTGAACACATGTCAATTGTGCGGCAAGATCACAGGGAGTTCAAATAGCCACCCTCTGTTACTTGGCACTGAACATGTATCAAACTCGCGGATTGATCAAAGGGTTGTCACGTGGGAAAACAAAGAGTGTGGTGCCTTTACAAGCAAAGGGATTAAGGTCAAAGTATATGCACAGGAAGTTGTAGAACTCTACTTGGCACTGAACAAGTATAGATTGGCGGCTCGATCAAAAGGATTGTCAACTTGAAAACAAAGTGATTCCCTTTACAAGCCAAAGGCTTATCGGCCCACGTGCACTGGCAGATAACTTGGGAAATATCACTTGGGAATTAAATCTGACTTGTGGAAAAGGAAAATACAATTAAATCAAAACTTTTATTGCATCAGGCACAGTCTTTATACAGCAAAACACAAATATTAATACAAATACAGGTTGTTCGGACTTGCACGAAAATGGAGGCAATATAGTTACTAGTAAACACCCACGGTAAACATTGACGGACACTTCATTTTGCGGTAGGTAGTATTTAATTTACTGGTAATATTTTCAAATTAATAAAATCCAAATAACTGTAGATACATGTATTGTGTGATGAATACCGTCATGAAACGGATAAACACAGTGCATACCATATATGCATTACTGCATAGGAATAGTGGCATGAAAACGTAAAAATATTTGAATTGGCAGTATTTTTATGTACTGCAAATATCTAGAGTTTCCAACATTACCCCAAGATTTTTTTAATGTCGCACTTATAAGACGACCCCTACTCTGCATGAGTCGAATTCTAACGTCGACTTATAAGCGAGTATATACGGTACTTTATCTTTCTCTGAGATACTAGTAACATTTTAAAAACAACAACTCAGTTATGAATAAAAATTATGAATTGAATAATTGGGTAAAACACAGACAAAGATGATAAATAGCAACATTTTCACAAGCGTACAAATGTTCATCTGTCAGGCGAAATATCCAAGATATCCAAATTCGTGGAATTTGTTTGGTGTTAATCGCATTCCATGTCAGGGCTCAGGAAAATCACTTGTCCTCTCATCCTGACCGGGTAAAAATTGGCTGAGCTATGTCCTCGTCCCTGGGCCGAGTAGATGCAAATTCATGTCTTGAGAATAAATCTGAGTGCATTTTCTACCTTAACAAATGCCGAAGTTCAACATTGCTTAACATTTGGAGTGCATCAATTATAAATAACCTTTATCTAATTTTCCTACTTGTTGTCAGTCTCGAACATGTCGGAAAAGAAACTATTTGGGGGTTTTGGTTGGTTTTTTTTACACAGGTACCCGATGTAAGTTTGATACTGAAATGGGTTAATATTGGGGACATATTATGTTCCAGTTTCACACCTAGCCCTTGATTTCTTAATGGTGCTGGTATTTACAGTGACACTTTTCAGTAATTTAGACATCATTTTGATATGGAAAAGTTTCCCTTTCAAAGAGCTATCACACATTTATATGAATCAGACCTCTGAAAAGTTAAGGGACAGAGAATGTCCAAATTGTTTTGATTTTTCATCTGGTCAGGCAATGTTACAGTTGCACAAGGTAACTGGTATTTTTAAGATTGAAGCTTTATTGACATACTGGCATGCCAAAGGGAAGATGCTAGCAGATATTTCTATAAGTATGTAATTCATTTTCAGACTTCATGACTTCATGAATCCTTTAACCATTGTTTACAAATGTTGTCAACACACATAAGAAGGAAACATAAATACAGAAGTAGGTCGATTATGATGTTATGAACTGATAGCTTCTAGTTTTCTCTTTCACATGATCATGATGTAATTTTAACCAATCTAAATGTTTGTTACAAGGCTTTGTAAAAAAAATTAATTATTAGCCACCCTTTTTACCTTAAATTTACAAGATTCCATTATTAGTATGGAACTGTATGCGCAACACATTCCTTTAAAATTTCTTTATATGTATGGAATAAGTGTGTGTGTGTTATGTTTGCATATATATCTGTGTATGCTTGTATGTATGGAATAAGTGTGTGTGTGTTATGTTTGCATATATATCTGTGTATGCTTGTATGTATGGAATAAGTGTGTGTGTGTTATCTTTGCATATATATCTGTGTATGCTTGTATGTATGGAATAAGTGTGTGTGTGTTATGTTTGCATATATATCTGTGTATGCTTGTATGTATGGAATAAGTGTGTGTGTGTTATGTTTGCATATATATCTGTGTATGCTTGTATGTATGGAATAAGTGTGTGTGTGTTATGTTTGCATATATATCTGTGTATGCTTGTATGTATGCATACAATTTTTCTTGTGTTGAGTGTTAATGCTGTCAAGTAGTGTTCATTATTTCTTGTTATTATGACAAACCTCAAAAAAGTATTGTTGTTAATACAGGGAAAACCCACTGTAACACAATGGTCATGTGTCCACAGAGTGCTATTGTGTTAAATTATGTATTGTGCACTGTCAAGACAAGTCAGTTAACTGAAGAAAATTTTGTAGGTTATACAAGATGGATGGTGTGGTGGGATGTGGTAGAGTAAAATTACAAGCTTCAATGCCACAGTTACCAGCTTAAATTAAATGAGAACACAGTGATTACATATTTCATATTTAATTTTCCACAGAGAACTATGCAATGGTACATACATGTATGAGAAAATGTACAACTGAATAGCTTGAATTAAGTTCATGTGTACTCAAGAACTGATCTCATTGCCTTAGTAACAGGGAATCAAAACTGAATTCATTGCAGTGTGAATAAAGAAGTCTAATTTGTAATCATCCAAGCATAGGTAATGATTTGTAGAAATTTGATTAAAAAAAATTAAAGACTAACATAAGGAAAGATAGAACACTATTACAGTTCAGTATTCATGAGTATATGTGTCAAGGTCACTAAATGGTGTCTATACATTTCAGATATCTAGAATTTTATCTGCTAGATTCCATTCACATTTGAATACTTAATTCCTTGCTAATAAACTCAAGAAACTAATGAAACATTATATATACAAAATATCTAATACCAATTATTTAGGGACAGACATCGGGGGGACAAGATTTATTGTTTTCTAAAGAACTCATTGATTTCAGCTGCCTGTTGATTGATGACATGATGATTGGCTGACATTACAGCCATGCTACATGCATATGAAGGTGGTTTTCATTTTGTGATTCTTTTGATTATAAAGCAAGGGCCGATAGTTGTAACAGCCTTTCACTGTGGAGATAACTTTGTTGAATTGCAGTTACTTAATTAGGTAAGTAGATTAATTCATTTATCAATTCAGATGATAAATATATTTTAACAGTGGCATCATTTGGTGAACAAGTGTGTATGCCGGTTGATTGAGAAAGCATTGGTAAGCTTTTGTTTGCACTGGATTGAGCAACAATTGTACACATAACACACTGAAGAAGAAAAATACAAAGAATAATGAATGGCTTTGTTGATTGTTCAGTACAAATTAGATTAACATTTATCACTTTTTTAAGAGCTTATGCCTTTCAAAAATAGCAAACTAACAACAGAGTGGAGTGACTGTTGACATAATTGAAATAACATTCACAAATTGAAACATTTAACATCTTTATAGATATGAAAACAACACGTTTTTCTTCAAGAATTTTTCATTTTTTCTTCCAAAATACAACACGTCCCACCAGATTAACAAATCAAGCTCTCATTTACTTTGGCAATCAGTCTTTGCAGTAATACAAAAATCATTGAGGAGAAATTGGTGACGAAGTTTTAATGACTGCAGAAACCATGCCATTACTGTGTTATATCTGAATTGATGTTACAGTGAAGCATGTTTTAGCAGGTTTTCTTGTAATTGAGTTACCCTTTTTGATATTATTATTATTATTATTATTATTATTATTATTATTATTATAGGTATTGATGTACTACATTTAATTGTCTCCTCACCTTCCAGAAGAAACAGAGATTTACATTGTTGCTACCATGCATGAATAAATTCATCTATGCAGATATGAGAGCATGGGGTTTGATGTTTCTCCCCATAACACCAATTAACATATACTCAGCTATTATTGTGAATTTGTTTATTTGTATGGGTATAAATTTTTGAGGTTTTACAACAAAAATGACACTTTATTTGGTACTTAATCAGAAGATTATACAGAGTTTAAGTAATTTTAGTTTTAGATGTTTTAAACTTCACAATGAATTATTGAAGTCTGTAACGTAATCTTTCAGTGAATTTATTAACTATTGAATTAAAAGTATACTTTCTCAACCAGTTTAATCAACTATTATATAAGATGATAATTATGTCTTTTTACATTTTGTTGCTTTAACTTCAGTTGCTGACAATGTATTCACCTTTTTCTTTTCTTTTTAATGAGACTGTTTGTATTTTTCCTTTTTTGTTCTTTTTTTTTTGTCTTAAGATTATTTGTTCATAATGATTCATACTTTGATGCATACATCTAAAATTTTCATTATGATTAATACTGTCGCATTTTCTATAACAGCGTGATTTGGAGATACTGATTAATATTTAATATTGTTTAATATGTGTCTGCCATAACTTCATTTTGGTATTAATTAATTTTGTATATTTATGTTTGCAAAAGGCCAATAGGCTAATATGCAATAATGATTCATCTTCCTAAATTCATGGATAGGGAAAGGGTCTCATTGTTTCCACAGAAGGATCATGGAATGGGGAAAGGGTCGCATTGTTTCCACAAAGGGATCATGAAAAGGGGAAAAGGTCCCAATGTTTACAGAAGTATATTGGATTGGGGAAAGGGTCCCATTGTTTCCACAGAAGGATCATGTAATGGGGAAAGGGTCCCATTGTTTCCACAGAAAGATCATGGTATGGGGAAGGCATCCCATTTTTTCCATAGAAGGGTCACAGAATTGGGAAAGGGTCCCATTGTTTACACAGAAGGATCATGGATCGGGGAAGGGGTCCCATTTTTTCCACAGTAGGATCATGGAATGGGGAAGGGTGCATGTAATTTATGATGCAACGGGTACAGTATATTAAGCATGAAATCAGGAGGAATGTTTTCATCTTTGTTCAACTTAGGAAGACACATGCATCCCTTTTCAGGCAGCTATGGTGTCAAAAAGCATATTGCATAGTGTTGCTTATGAGACAAGGTTTTCAAAGAAATGTTGCTTTGTTTATTAGGGCGCTGCACCAAGAAGTAGAAGACCTACAGTAGTCACCTTTTCTGTCCATCTATTCACACTTTTTGTAACCACCATAGCTGTGCAACCCTTATACATATTTGGATAACTACCATAGCTGTGCAACCCTTATACATAATTGGATAACTACCATAGCTGTGCAACCCTTATACATATTTGGATAACTACCATAGCTGTGCAACCCTTGTACATAATTGGATAACTACCATAGCTGTGCAACCCTTGTACATGATTGGATAACTGCCATAGCTGTGCAACCCTTGTACATGATTGGATAACTACCATAGCTGTGCAACCCTTGTACATAATTGGATAACTACCATAGCTGTGCAACCCTTGTACATAATTGGATAACTGCCATAGCTGTGCAACCCTTGTACATGATTGGATAACTACGATAGCTGTGCAACCCTTGTACATGATTGGATGCCATTTGGCAGATGCATTGCTGAGATGTACCTTTCAAAGGTTTTGTCTTTTCTGGTCCAATTTTGAATTTTGTTGCTCCAGTTTTCAATTTTGATGGAGTATTGCCCTTTTTCAATCTCTTTTCAATCTCCAATAACCTGCATAGCTTAGAAGCCATTCAACATATTCTGATGCAGTTTGGTTTATGCATTGTCTCATAGACTAGATTTGCCTTTTGTCTTGTCAACTCCATTTTGTATATAGTAATAGCCCTTGACAATTAACTTAATATCATCATGGGGGAAGGTTGCTTGTAACTTGTAACTGCCATAGTTCAAGAGCCATTCAACATATTCTGATGCAGTTTTAATATAAACATTGTCTCATAGACTCACATGTGCCTTTTATGGATTTGGTCTCATTCATTTTACAATTATGACCATTTTTAAACATTTTGTTTCAATGTGGGGCCCTGTGAGGCTCAGAAAATTAACTCCAAGAATAAAATGAACCATTTCATACAATAGAATTGATTAATGATATAATTTTTCATTATCAAAGTGATTTGATTCTTTAAAAAAAATTTCTCAGTTGTGGTACATGTGTCATTTCCACTTAATTTTGGATTTCAGAGACTCATAGTAAAAGCTGTCATACCTTTAATCTAACTTTAAGGTGCTTCATGTCAAAGAACAAGAGAAGTTTTCCTGAGAAATGTCCATGTCCTCATGATATGCTGTTATCCAGCATGTTGCAGGCATAGTATTTTCCTGAGAAAGGTCCTTGTCTTCATGATATGCTGTTATCCAGCATGTTGCAGGCATAGTATTTTCCTGAGAAAGATCCTTGTCTTCATGATATGCTGTTATACAGCATGTTGCAGGCATAGTATTTTCCTGTGAAAGGTCTTTGTCCTCATGATATACTGTTATCCAGCATGTTGCAGGCATAGTATTTTCCTGAGAAAGGTCCTTGTCCTAATGATATACTGTTATCCAGCATATTGCAGGCATAGTATGGTGAAAAATTAGTAATTGAATAGCATATACTGTACTTGTATCATGTAGCGTAGCATTTGTTATGGTCTTTAATTGAATAACTGCTAGCATGTTTTGATTATTTATCAGAGGGATACAAGTTCTTATCTCTGTTTAGTATATCCCATCTGTTTCAAACTAATTTACATTGTTTTCAAAATTAATTTCAAGGTATTTCATATTAATTATAAAGGGTAATTCTTTTCTTATAGATTTGTGTATTTTGAAATGTTGGGATTTTTAAAAAATATTTCTCTTTTTTTTTTTGGCTAATTTTTTCAGCTGAAAATGCACAAATCCATGCTTGATATTGTAGCAGAGTAGAACACACTTTTATGCTCAACAAGAAATGATAATTTGGGTAAGTTTTGCCCCAATATACAGAAAAGTCTATAATTTGCCAGTTTTCTTCAAGTGCATTCAAATTCTCTGTAATCGGTGATTGATTAATAATGTCAATTGTTTTTATTGGAGAAATTGTGGCTTTTTAAAAATCATTTTGAGATGGAGTGATATGGACGCCCATACACGTAAACATTTTCATCCTTTGCATGATATAACTTAACAGCCTTCTTGCATTTTTAAGTCAGTTGTTCATTTCCCTACTGGTTGTGTTTGACTTGTGTATGAGATGGTCTTTTCAAATAGAAAATGAACCATAGAGGTAAATGAACGAAAGTAATGCAATTTATAATGTTTGCTGCTGATTTGGAAGATATAATGAGTACTGATATTATGGCATGCTGAACAAACTATTGTACCAATATATTTTTTTATTTTTGCATGAATTTATTATTCCTAAATCATGTCACTCAGATCTCTGAGTACATTTAGATCTTTAATTTAAGAAAGAACTGAGGTGAATGGAATTTAACGACACATTGCTTCTTCAAATGGCATATGTGAACTATTGACCTTTTGGTTCCCTGTTTCAGAAATTTTCTTCATTAGCTAATTCCTGTGAACAGAGAACCAGTCTAAAAATCCCATAGTACACTCACACCATCTAGAGATAGATAATGGTGATGGGTGATTTTCTTGTTAAACTCTCAGGTTCAGTAGGCATGGATGTGTACTGGATAAAATCATAAATATTTATCTTCTTTTTTTCAGGTGAGACTGGTGCACCATCCATGGTAACAGCAACCAGAATACAGGTAAAAACAAAAGGAAAATCATATGTTAAGTTAGTGTTAATTCAGTATTATATGTGGCTTACTAATTTTCATTGACAGCTACAAACAATACAAAACACAGTGCAATATATAATTGTAATATACTCAGATTTAAGTATCAATGAAAAGGTAATATTTTGCAAAAACCACAAAAAATGTTACTGATATAAAATAAATGGACTGTGATGAATACTAACAGGTGAGACATTGACAGTATTAGGATGTCTTTTGATGGAAAGTTGCTCACATTTCTCTCAAATTTAAATCTTTTTTTTCAAATTCCATCAATAAGGCATCTAATTTTATATTTATTGCATTGTTACTAATGGAGTACATGTATCATCTATATACTCGCCTAAAAGTCGAGTTCAACTGCACACTGCACAAACCCAGATCTAACAATACATAATGCACTGGCAGATCTGGGTATGTGCAGTTTGTTAGGAGTAATTAGTTGAACAAACAATATAGACCCAGATTTGCTGTCACTTTATGCGACTGCAGATCAGGGTCTATGTTGTTTGCAGTTGGACTCAATTTATATGTAAGTATATACACTATGTTTTGAATTGGAATGCGGTGTATATATACACCTTAGATTCTGTATGAAAAGCATTGTTCCTTCAAGTTTCAGTTGGATTATCTTGTGGCTTTTTTACAAATTAGACTTGTATCTGAGAAGTGGCTTTAAGTTCTAGCAAAAATCTTCAAGTGTGTGAAGTAAAGTTCTTGTCATGATTTACAAACTGCAACTATAGCTATGTATCAAATAAATTTAAAAAAACTTTCAGCAGCAGGCCATCTGACTAAATCATGGAATATGGAAGAAAATGGTTGCCAAATAGATGACTTAACAGAATTTTTGTTGCATTATACTCTTCAATGAATGTACTGTATATACTCACAAGTTGAGTCCAACTGCACAGATCCAGAGGTGTGGTCACATAATGCACAGGAAGATCTGGTTCTCTGCAGTTTGTTTGGAGTAATCAGTTGAACAAACAACATAGACCCTACTCTGTGGGTGCATTATGCAATGGCAGATCAGGGTCTGTGTTGTTTGCAGTTGGACTTGACTTGTATGTGAGTATATACGGTAAATCAGAATTGATGTATATGTAAGAATCTACCTGGATCAGAGAAGTAATGGGGCACTTGATGGGCCAATGACCCACTCATCTATATGAGGCAATTTAGAATTGAGAAAAATAATTGGACATATGAATATTTTTTGGGCCATCAAGAACATTTAATAGGCTGGCCATTCCTTAATATTCCACTTGGAGCAAAACAATTGTCATACTTGAAATGCTCATGTAGGGGCCTGTTTGAAAATGAATTCAATGTAAATGCATCGGTCATAATTTTCTTACAAAATCACAACAACTTTTCTCATGGATATCTCTGTTTTATATAATAGTTGTTAACCCATCCTAGTACTCTAATTAAAACTTATGAACTCTTCACTTTCATTTTATGCGTACTAGGAAATAGAAGATTTTGGTAAGTAAACCAGGTTCATTGTTTATAATTACAGCGAATGGCACTTTACTGCAAACAAGCAGTGTGTTATAAAATCAAAGTATTGACATGTTGGCTGTTGAGTGAGATCCGATTACTTCTGTGTAGGCCTGATATAGTCCATTTCAAATAAATAACAAATTGTGAGTCTAAAAAATGATGGACTTTAATTTCTGTTTTTAAACGTTGAATGATTACATTGAGAAGGATAAGGTTTTCAATTTAGTACTGTAATTTTAGCTCACTAAAATCTGCAGGAATGTGAGTGAAATGTGTCATTTAACATATTTAGATTGACTCATGGGTACATTTTCAGATGGATTAAAGCATTTGTGAGCCATGGGAATGACTGTCAGTCACCTGCCAGTGTTGTGATACTATGAATACATCAGACATTGCTTGTTCACAGTAAATCGCTGTTAGCTGTAATCAGAATGATACATCATTTTCAGCACTTTCAAAACAATAGCTATTAATGTAGATCATGCTCCATGGTCTAATTAAGGTTTTAAAACCAATATCATTGTCTTGCCTGCAGAAGCAAATAGAGGAGTCAGGACACAAGTCTATTTTCTGAGCAGTGATTGCATTGTGGTTAACATGAAAATATTAGGGAGACATTGTGTTTTGCCAAACCCAAATCTTACAGAACAATAGATAGTGGTAGTGTAACCCCCCCCCACCCTCCCACACACACACACACAAATTACAAATTTAAGGTTTATCTTTCCTTACATTAGTTTGATGGCTTGTTTTTGGCCTGGATGTGTCTCATTCTGCCGTTGACATATTCACAATCATAAGTACCTTTTCCACATGTTGCCTCCTTGACAATTCAGAATCTTTTAAAATTGATTTGTAATATATCCCAACTGCCCATAACAGTTGCCAGCCTTTGACAGCTACCTGGCATGTCTAGCCATAATCTAATACCAACTGTCATTTTCTACTTACATTTTACCTATCCTAAACAGCCACCTCCCTTGAAATACCAATCTTTTTGTATCCCTTACTTGGCAGGTAAAAAGAAGTTACACTGTATTGGCTTCTCATACCTGTATATACTGCTTATGGTATGGTCCTGCATCTGGCATGTGTCATCAGCAATTGCTAGTTTAAACATCTTCTCAAAAACCACTAGTAGCCCAGTATCAACCAAATGTGGCACAGAACATCCTAACATGAAGACCTTTCAAGTTTGTACAGATGATGTAGATGCGCCTTCCAATATTTCTTCAATTACTAAAAATAGAAAAACCTTTCATACTGTTAAGCAGAATTTGACCAAATTTAATACAAAAAAGCTAGCATAAAGGGGTTTCATTTTATACAAATGATGTTGATCCACTATCGAATATGGCAGCTGCTACTAAAAATAGAAAAGCCTTTAAATGACTTTTTTACAAGAATACTGAATGGAATTTGACCAATTTTATCATGAAGGCCTTTTAAATTTGTACAAAGGATGCTGATCTGCCTTCAAAAATATAGATGCTGTTACAAAAATTGAAAAACCACTTAACAGAATTTGACCAAATTTAAAACAAAGCATTATGGCATTTTTGCTTTCAAAATTGATACAAATTATGCCAATCTATAGTCAGATATAGCTGCTGTTACTAAATGTACAAAAATGTTAAATATCAGCAAGCATCAGATTTCTTGGCCAACTGCTGTTGCATTTGGCTTTTAGTTAGATGTTGACTAGGTGAATGATCTCAGGCCCATATGGACTGTGTGTTCTCTTACAATAAAATAACTTTGATAAAGTTATTTCATATTTTGTAAATATCGTCAACAAATAAATGTAATTAATTATCTAACCAGTTAAGTATGAATAGGAACAGAAAATGCAATATCAAAGTTGAACAGAAAAATATACATTTATTTTATTTTTTATTTCTATAGAACCGGAAGCAAGTGAGGTTTAAGAACTTCAGTAAGCAACCTGATTTTTATAACCAGGACCTTATAGATGCGTATGATGTCCAGTTTGATGACAACAGTGAGGAATCAATAGTCTGAGGGCAGCAGTCACTACTTCCCAAGGACACTGTCCATTTGGTCAGCTGTGAAGATTCTGGATCATGGTGTATGTCTGTTCTTTACCCATCTAGTCAGCAGAATCATGGAGCTGCCATATACTTTTTAACAGGAATCATGAAATTGTAATAGGGATAGGTTGCAAACATAGATTTGTCATTTTTTAATTATCAAGTTTCTGAGAATTACAACATTGTTATCATCTAATTATTGAGGTGTTGAGAATTTTCTTTGTAGTTTCTCAAAGGAATTGGTCTAGATGGTTTTATTAGTATCTTTCTTGTGAAATCATGTAAAACTCAACTGATAAGATTTTGTCTCGTCTGTGATGAATACTAACAGGTGAGACATGGCATTCACAGTTTCATCAGATGTCCATCAGGTGCCAATCTGTATGCCCATACCCACCCCCTGCCATATCTGTGGAGGAAGTGGGGCATATAGATGTTACAGGTGTACCCACAATCTTCACAAGTTTTGTGTCTGCTTAGTCACTTGTGAAGGACTTAATGGATTCAAACCAAATTTGGTGTGATGCATTGCATTTAGAAGACCTATACCAAGTTTGATTTTCACCTTTTTCTGCCAAAATGTAATGGAGTTATGTCCACTTACTTAGAACTTGGTCCTTCAGCAGCAGCATTATTGGTGGGGGGACATCCATGATGTATAGACATATTTCTGGTTGGTTTAATATCTTGAATACAGTAGTCCCTTTCCAAATGAAAAATGTGGATGCATATTTGTCATTCATTATAATTATGTTCATAACAAAAAATGCCATGCTGTATGTGCAGGTACAATTGAGGCCAAATTGCCTGCTCTCTGTTTGCCAAACAATTCTTTGCATACTTAAATTTTTAACAGTGCTTGGCCACTATGGAAATAATTTTTGAGACCTGGCACATGTATTTCAAGAAGGAACTATGAAGACCCCTGGATCAAAGAACCAGTACTTTAAAGGTCATGGTAACTGGGTTGCAAAAACTTGCAGGTTTTTATTTGATGTCAAGCCAAGTGAAGGTAGACTGCATCAATCTCACTAAATGCTGGAAACTGTGTGCTTAGAATGCACAGGTCCTGTAGCTTACTTATTGTCTTTTAATACTGTTTCATTGTTCACTTTCTGTTCATGTTATTCCATTACAATTGTTACTTTGTACCTATGGAGTAGTGGTACCCAACCTTTTTTTGCTGTGACCCTAAATTGGCCACCAACAGGACCTCCTGACCCTCAGGCTTATGATACGATTTCTTCTGATGACCCCCGTGACCCTGATTGGGGTCATGACCTGAAGTTGGAAACCACTGCTATAGAGGATATTATATAAGTGATCAGTTTAAATAATAGTTACTAAGCAAGTTGAATAATTTCTATCTTCAAATGATTACAGTTATTCAGTGATATTCATAAATTTAATTTTAAATATAAGGTACTATTTATCACATGACAAAAGTACTGATTTTATTGCCAAGCCCACACTAGTAACAAGTGAGACATGGCAGCCACTATTCCGGCACCATCATTGTCAACAGTTTGTTATGGTTTTGGCTAAAGTTTTTTTTCAGCAATGCTTTGATCGTAAGCTCAACATGTTGGCCATGGCATTGTTTTTTTTCTTTTTTTTTTTTTAATTGCAAAAAAGTGTTGAAATGACTTTGAATACCCCTGACATTATGCCTTTGAATTATGTGATGTCAGTTTCTTTGTTTTTTTTTAAAATAAATGTACATGTTTGCAACAGCTTCCATTTATAGTCCAGTTTATACAGTATTTGAACCTGGAACTGAGCTGAACATTAAAACTGTTACATAGCTGTTTGACACAAATCTTTGTTGTAAAAGGTAACACTGCTTACCATTTTGACTTGAGTGATGTATGCAGAAATGTCCGAGTTAATATCCTCTGCCTTTTGTGTTTTTGTAAATAAAAATTTCAAATGAATTCCAAAAAATGTTTTTATATGGCTATATTCTGTGTGAAGCAGATTCTTTGTATTGAAAATGTGTTCTTTTCTGATGATACCTATTTTTTTATGCTTAATTGTTAAAATATATGAAGTTGATTCTTGACCATAGGATCAAGTATGTCAAAGGGTTTCTCAATACTGTAATGTCTTTACTTTCACGTACACATTTAATTCATTTTTGGCTTGGAGGGCATATCATTCCATCCGTGTCTATGACATAGTATCCATTCTTTTATACTAAGTATAGTTTGTTGTACTAATAATTGTAACAGTCTGTATGGTTTCACCAAAAATAATAACAAAGCATTGATCTACTAGCCTTTCAGGTCAAGGGAGTCAACTCAGATTTAGGTAAAGGATTATACCATATAGTAATTGTCTCCCTTGGAGTTGTTCCACTGATGGAAATACTTGAAACAATACTAGAAAATGCTTTGAAAAGGAAATCCCTGCAATAATGTATCAAATAATGTATAAAAAGTTAATATAAATTTGCTAGTGACATATAAAGAAAAGAAAATTTTGAATAGTATTATAAAGATCATTTAGAGCAGTGAATTTACAATAGAAAAAAGGACCAATAGCAATATTTCTGGAGTTGCGTTCTTCAGATGGATCTTATGCAAATTAGTATCACTTCAACCCTCTGAGCCATCAGTATTTTCAGTACTTTGATTTTCAAGTGTATGAATAAGTAAGTAAATTTTAAGCTTATTCTTAGGAATAAAAATGTGAAAGTCTTAATAAGAAAAAGTTCACTGTATGAAAAATGAAAGTACAGAAAATAATTGTAAATTCTTGGTATTAGTGTAATTAGAGGGTATGAAAAATTATACACCATATTTATATTCATATAATCTTATCATAAATTGCACAATTAATCCTGTGTAATACAAGTATAGACACAATCTTTTGTATGTATGGCATGTGTACATTTTGTTAATAGTTTGTACAGCCATCTACTATACTCATGGTCAAATTTGATTATCTAGTCAGTGCTGTGCAACAGTGCAAATTTATATATGCATGAAAAATATTGTAGCTTTAATGCACAAAATAAACATAAATGTTCAAAAGCTGCCAACATTATTGGCCTCACACTGAGATGGATATGTACTTTTAAGCAAGTGTTCAGTGCACACACCAGAAATTTTAAGTTTTTACCTCACCTGGCCAAGAGGCCAAGTGAGCTTATGGTATAGCACTGCATGTGCCATCTGTCGTGCATCTGTCAGTAATTGCTAAACCAGTTTCAACCAAACTTGGCAGACAGCATCCTGGCATGAAGGCCTTTCAGGTTTGCACAAATGATGCCAATCCATGTTCAGATATGGCCACAAATACTAAAGAAAAGAAAAACCTTTAAACGATTTTTTTTAAATGCCGCTTAACAGAATTTGACCAGATTGTTTGACTGAGAGCTTACTGGCATGAAGGGCATTAAACTTTATACAAAAGATGCTGATCTGCCATCAAATATTGCTACAAATGGGGAAATGCTTGAAATGACTTCGCAAAAACATGTCAACAGAATTTGATAAAATGTGACAGAAAGCATCCTGTCATGAGAGGCTTTTAAGTTTATACAAATGATGCTGATCAGCCATCAAATATGGTCACATTAATTAAAATAGACATTTCAGTAACTTTATCTCAAAACACTGTTGAACAGAACTAGACCCAACTTGACAGAAAGCATCCTGGCATAAAGGCCTTTTAATATTAAGCAAATATTGCTGATGTGCTGTCAGTTATTGATAAAGATGCCAAAATATAGAAATCTTGAAACAACTATTTTCATAACATATGCAGTCTACATCATTGGAAGAAATTTGTACAGGAAGCATTTTACTAACTCTAATTTCTTGGCCATCTGCTTTTGCATTTATTTGGCTGTAAGGCAGATATCAGTCAGGTGAGCGATCTCTGGCTCTTTTGGTCCTCTTGTGTTTACAGTACACTAACTTTTTTTGGTGACCATAAGCAGCATTATTAAGTCTAGATCTTAAATTCTGCAATTGAGTGTTTTCGTATTGTTGCAGAACAATTCCATCTATTTCCAAGGTATGCCTAAATGAGCAACATTACTCATTGTAAACTTAGCTTTTCCTTCTTGTATAGTAAAACACCAATTGTCCATACCAATCAAGAGATGATTTTCTTCAGAAAATCAATCTGAATACTCACTTTTTAGCTTGAGGGCTTTATCCCTCTCAAGTTTATGGCATGCTGTCTACTCTCTGTTACTAAGAATAGTTTGTATTTTTAAAAGCAGGCACTTTTCTATATTTAGCTTTGAAAGAGTAAGTCTGGCTATGCAATGGAACATCACTCATATTTTGATCCTAAGAGAAAATAATGTGACTCAGAGCGGTTCCCTCTCCTGACATTGTTTAACAGCTTTTAAGCATAGTACTTCAAACAAAATCATTTCAGTAGAAAATGTTCTTGTTACGGAATAATTTTCTGTTAAAATGTTTTTTAAATTGATTCTTTTAGGAGATATAAAAAGAAAAATTAAAACATTTAAAGTTCAGATTAAGTGTTTTTAGAGGGATATTTTTTTTCTTCATATTTGTTTGTGATCATAAAAAGAAACATGAATATTGACATTTCAGTTTATGTTCATCCCTTTGATCATGTTTAATGTACAATGTTACCCTAACCTTCCAAGCCATCAGTATTCTCAATACTTTGATTATCAATGGGACTTTACATTTTTGAAGGGACACAGTAGGAGTCCATAGGAGTGAACAATGTGGGTAATCACTGTCTAGGTAATGAGTGTTCTACTGTATTGAACATTATATAAATGATATACAATAAAACAGGGTTCTTAAAATATGTGATCTTTTCAGAGTCAGTCCAAAAACATGGATATTCCTTTGGCCCTCCCCCTTCTCACCAATTATATGTTTTTTGGATACGAGTTGGATTTTATAGCACTGTCTGATGATGAAAATTTGTCAAGTTTTATCTTATTTAGATTCAAAGGGAAAAAATATCTCAGAAATGTAAAGTTTTGAACTGAATGTGCTTTGGATTCTGTTATTTTTGTAGTTTTGCAAAAGACTACTTTTTTATTGTTATTCGAAATTTGTTGATTTGCCTCTAATTAGGAAAGGTCCAATTTTCTTTGTAGGTATAGGTAAATAATTTTAAATGGGTTCTTTAAATTCATAGTATTCATGAATAATAGCAAGAAATAAATTGAATCCAAAGTATTTCAGTAAATATAAATATTTTTAATTATTTCATGGCTTTTTTCTTTGTATAGTATATTATATAGTTTATGACAGCATTACTTAACCACTTTTAGAATACTATTTGTTCTAAAGTTTTCATTTTTAATGTGGATCATTATTGTTAATATAGTTATTCAGATCTTTACTTTGAAAAAGATGCATTTTTATTTAGATCATGGTCAGGTATACAAGATGGATATTAGACATTCCATGGGTCATATTTAGCCTCATTTTTCTGATTTCCTGTGAATGTTTGTGTCACCGAGGATATTAAATATACTATTGCATACTAATTATTTTCTTATGTTATAATATATGCATTTAGAATGATTCATAGATTTTCAAATAGTCAGCAAACAATGGCATTAGGTATATATGAATGCCAGTTGATCTGAGCAAAACTTGAGATCTGAATTCTGGAGTAAACCATTAAGATGTAAATTATATTATGTTACAGTTTACCAACATATTTAGTTTCATCAACTTTGTTGTCATAGGGTCTTATTTAGTTTTGGAAAGATTTTTAATTACAAAGATAATGACACTGAGTGTATTTGAACACTCTAAGGTTTTTAGCTCACTTAGCCATGGGGTCACATGAGCTTATGGTATGGCCCTCCATCCATCATGCATCGTCTGTTGTGCATCCTTCACTGATTGCTATTTTCAAGTTTTTCCCCAAAACCACTGAACCAATTTCAACCAAAACTTGGCAGAAAGCATCCTGGCATGAAGGCATTTCAGGTTTATATAAATGATGATCATCTACTATCAAATATGGCCACCATTATTAAAAATAGCAAAACCTTAAAACAACTTGTCAAAAACAACTGAACAGAATTTGACCAAATTTGACTGAAAGCATGTGCAAATGAGATTGATTCACAATCAACTATGGTCACCATTACTAAAAGTAGGAAACTTAAAAGCCTTTTTATCAGAAAAACACTCAACAGAATGCCAGTCAATCAAATATCAAATACGGTCACTCTTAATAATAATGTGTAAGCCTTTGAACTTTGTACAAAGGGTTTTGAAATGTATACAAATGATGTGGATCTACCATCTAATATGGCTGCCATTACTAAAAATAGAAAAACTCTAAATGACTTCTCAAAAACCACTCACCAGAATTTGATAGAAAGAACCATTGCATGAAGGTCTTTCAGATTTATACAAGTGATGTCTATCCACTATCAAATATGGCAGCCATTACTAAAAACAGAATAAAGCTACACTAATTTTCAAAAATTGCTTTACATTATTTTACCATGTTTAAAGGTAAGCGTCCTACCTTGAAGATGTTTGAAATTTATGCAAATGATGTTGATCCTTCATAAAATATGGCCACATGACTAAAAATGGAAACACATTAATAAAACTTCATTTAAAAAAATCTGCTCAATAGAATTTGACCACCTTTGACAAAAAGCATCTGAGCATAAAGGTCTTTCAGTATTAGATAAATGATGATGAGGTGCCATAAAATAATAATATGGATCAAGATACAAAGTATAGAGAAGTCTTCAATTGTTTTCATAACACATGCAATCAACAGCATTGGAAGAAATTTCTACAGAAAGCATCCTGCTGATCCAAGTTCTTGGGCAACTGCTCTTACTTTGGCTATTGGGCAGATGTCAGCCAGGTGAGCGATCTCAAACCTACTTGGGCCTTTTGTTGGCTGTTTACAACTTGTAAGTCAGTATGGGAAGGGATGAATGCATTTTGGTGACTGCGTAAGAACTTTTTTCTTTTTTATGCCCCCACTGAAATAGCAGAACTTGAGAAGGGGCCATATTGTTTTGCTCCTCTCCATCCATACTGCCATCATGAATCATTTTAGCATGATGGTACAAATACTATTAACCATAGAGCAGTTAAATGTTAGACACTTTATTATGATCATAAGTAGATGATCCAAATAGATTTTCAGGCCATTACAGCAATTTTTAAAGTTTTACACATGTGTGGACTTGGGGGGGGGGGGGGACAAAAAATCTTATTTGCACGATTGAACAGAACCCACTTTAGGTGGACAAATTAAATTTTGATTTTATTTCATATGTAGATGACCTGATGATATTTTTAGGAAATTAAAGTAATTTTTCTGTTTATTACAAATTTCTGGAGTTTTTGGACTCTGATTTTTTTTGGCAGAAACCTTATTAGCACAAAATGGCATAAACCACTTGAGGTAGATAAATTAAATTTTATATGCAACTTTGCATTTATATATAGATGACCAGATTAGATTTTGATACCAGTATAATAAACTTGGAAATTTTTAAAATATTTTTATTTAAACTGTTTTGGTCTTACAAACACAAATCCTTTTTTTTCCCCATTTTGTGGCACTTTACAAAATTTATTCATCCTGTATACAGTAAAATGCACCAGAATATGGAACATTTTTGCAGATAAGAATTTTTTTTTATCGACATGTATCATACATTAAGTTGTGAGAAAAGTTTTCAACACATAATTTATATCTGATGGGTACGATTGTGGTAAAATGTCAAATATTCATATCTGGTGCGTATGATTGTGGTAAAATGTCATATTCATATCTGGTGGGTATGATTGTGGTAAAATGTCATATTCATATCTGGTGGGTATGATTGTGGTAAAATGTCAGATATTCACATCTGATGGGTATGATTGTGGTAAAATGTCAGATATTCATATCTGGTGCATATGATTGTGGTAAAATGTCATATTCATATCTGGTGGGTATGATTGTGGTGAAATGTCAGATATTCATATCTGGTGGGTATGATTGTGGTAAAATGTCAGATATTCATATCTGGTGGGTATGATTGTGGTAAAATGTCAGATATTCACATCTGATGGGTATGATTGTGGTAAAATGTCAGATATTCATATCTGGTGGGTATGATTGTGGTAAAATGTCAGATATTCATATCTGGTGGGTATGATTGTGGTAAAATGTCAGATATTCATATCTGATGGGTATGATTGTGGTAAAATGTCAGATATTCATATCTGGTGGGTACGATTGTGGTAAAATGTCAGATATTCATATCTGGTGGGTATGATTGTGGTAAAATGTCAGATATTCATATCTGATGGGTATGATTGTTGTAAAATGTCAGATATTCATATCTGGTGGGTATGATTGTGGTAAAATGTCAGATATTCATATCTGGTGGGTATGATTGTGGTAAAATGTCAGATATTCATATCTGATGGGTATGATTGTGGTAAAATGTCATATTCATATCTGATGGGTATGATTGTGGTAAAATGTCAGATATTCACATATGATGGGTATGATTGTTGTAAAATGTCAGATATTCATATTTCGTCTTTAAAAGTACCACAGATGTAATGTTCTGTTTTACACACAAGTACATAAATTAACCTTGGCAATATTTAATATTGTCACAACCTTTTACTAAAAGTTGGACAAGGTCTTAGACCATAGTCAGGTATTTTACTTCCCATCCCTCAAAAGTTAGCTTTCAGTGGATATAACATACATTTTGAGTACATGTAAGATGTTTGGTAGGATATTGTACATCATTTCTTTTGATCAGATCTGATACCATGCAAAGTAGTATATGCCCCATTTCTTAACAAGAACATAAACGTTTCAGGATCTGTGTTTATCATTTATCAAGAAGTACTGGCTTTTTTTTCTTCTAATCAATATGTTTTTTGTTCACTGACTGCCTTATTGAAATACAGATAATAACAAGGCAGCAAATATCTCCACTCAGATGTATTTGAAAAAGTAATAAATACAAATAAAAGACAAAGAACTTCTTTTTTTTATTATAAATATTTACTCTCCAAAAAAGATCATAGGGACTAGGATTTTGTGTTTGTTTGATTTAAAAAAAAAAAAACAAATGCAAAATTCACATAGATCTGCCAAAGCTGTAACATGGTTTTTTTTATTATTTGTATTAAAGTTTGCATAATACTTCAACCATTTTATGATTGTTTGCATTCTTTTTTGATGACAATCTTTCAGTTTTCTCCAATTTATATAAACAATAGCTGTCGCAGTTACTAGTAATCTGTTGTTATCTGATATCTGCAATATATTTCCTTTTATCATACATTTTGCACTGAATACTTTACATAATATATTTATATATGTTAGTCATTATTATTATTAGTGTTTCTTATTTTGGACCAATCATAAGTATGATATTATTGTTAACAAAATATTGAGAACTCCTTTTGACTTTGGAAAACAATGTGGATCTAATTTTTCATTAGACGGGAGATAGTTCTGCTCTCTCGTTAGTATAACATTATATTAATATCAAAGTTTTTTCTTTAGAAAATTACCACAATATGAAGTCTACATTATAAAATATCTACTAAATTTGATGAAAATAGAATGAAAAATGATTAAGAAAGTTAACTACTTGAATGTATATATGCTCCAACTCCAAGACAGTTGTTATGCAACTGACCTGAATGCTCCAACAAGGTTTCAGTACAGTCCTACCCGTTTATGTCGACATCCTCGGGCCTGAGGAAATATTGTCGACATAAGCGGATGTCGAGATAAGTGTGTGTGTGGGAGGGAACAACTTGTTGGTTTATCATCCTTCCTGACAGGGTGTTATGTTTAAGTGAAAAGTTTTCACGACATCTTTGCGAAATGCCCCACTTTCAGCTTCCTTAACAGCCAGATATTTAGTTTCCAGAGACTGTAAATTTAATCTGCGTTTTACGCTGTCGTTGGTAGCCATCGTAAACATAAATATAAAAAAAGGAAACTTTCACAGCACAATAAACTTGTTTTAATCACAGATCACTTTGGAAAATGCAACAATCGATCAGATTTCAATGCTTTTATTCAAGTTTGGTGATGATTTTTTTTAATGAAGGGTGGATTGTTTTTATTGAACATTTTAACCGGCTTGCTTTGATGAAAGGTACATGTGTTATTTAAGACGCCGCGAGAGGCCAACTTTATAGGACCAAACAAAAGCCTGTTTTTAAATCCACCGAGACATTAAAGCCTGGCGGCAAGATCAACTAATTGTTGAACAAAGTACAGATTGGAACTGGCCGCTTGTCGACATAAATGATCTGGCGGCGGCAAATTAAAGCTTGGCAGCAAGATCAACTAATTGTTGAACAAAGTATGGGTCGGAACTGGCAGCTTGTTGACATAAATAATTAGAAAACAAAGGATTGTTCAAGCTGGGACCAAGGGCTTCTGTCGACATGTACGTTTATTTTTTATCTTGACGTCGACATAAGCATGACAAATTTGGTAGTAATAGTAGACCAAGGGACCAGGACTTTGTTTGTTTGTCGACATAGGCGGCTTGTCGACATAAGTGATGTCGATATAAGTGGGTAGGACTGTACAGCTGTATTTCCTAATTACTTAGTCTAGCCAGCCATCGTATTGGTCAGTGGTCCACTAGGAATAGTGATAAGCAATAATTGATTGCCATTTGGAGACAGATGAGTGTAAGCAACTTGAACAGAGGTAGTGCAGTATTTTTTTTTTTTGTAAATATATTTTTGTTGTTGTTAAACTATAATGCTACTCAAGGAATGGTTTGATATTTACAAAGTTTAAAGATTAAAAGGGATAGAAAGTTTCAGAACCTTGTCAGTTTTGCACAGTTTTTAAATTCATTCAGCCTCATTTTAATTTGAAATTTAAAGTAGGGAGGTCTTTTTGCCAGGGTCAGATTGGGTTCTCAATTTGCTATGTGGAGTAGCAGTCTTGCCTGCAAATTCATCACAAATTGCTAGTTAAGATGTATGTTTGTTTTTTTTTTTTGCAGGTAAGTAATTATTTCATTACAATTCTTGCCTGTATTTAGTGTGTAATCTTTAATAACATTAGGAAGCCCATGACCTATCAATACATTTGTTTAAAATGTGTGTCCCTAATATCCATTTAAAAAAGAAACTGTATGCACCAAGATTGTTCATTTGAGAATAGCATATCTGTGTTTTCTGTCTGCTGACAATTGTAAATAAAATGTTAGCATAATTATACTTCAGGCTGCTGCCAAATTTTTATGTTATGTTATTGCTGTTGTTGTTGTTTCAGATTTGTTGTGATTAATTGAAGCAATTGTTGATGAAAATATAAACACAATCATGTAACATATCTGACCAATATTAAATATGTGAATCAATATATTATTTGTATGTACCTATATCTTATTAAAATCCTTACACAGAAAAATATGCAATTTTTTCACATACATGTAAGTGGTATCTAATGACATTGTATAGATTTTTAGAATATTTCAAGATGCTGAGTGCATTACACTGGTGATGTTAGACATTTAGGAAAATCTGTATTAATATATGCAATTATAGACAGTATAATAGAAGGAGGTGTAATAAATTTAGGTATACACCACTGTATTTGTTTTTTGTGTTATATTTAAAAATGACCAACCAAATTCTTGGATGTACTTGTAAAAAAAAATGATATCTTTTCTTACCTGTATTAGTAAAATGTCGTTATGAATCCATCAGCATCATGAACAATAATAAACATCATGAACAATAATAAAATTTGATATGAAAATTGAAAATCATACATGGGGAGCTTTTATTTCTATATGGTTTACATGCAGAGCATACTGTTCTACTTAACTCATTTTCAGAATTATGTATTCACATAATAAATAACACAAGTAATTTCTTGTTGGGAAGTTTTATGAATTTTTTATATAGCTTGGTATTGTGCCAAGTTAGCTACTGTATTTATCTGAGAACCCCATGCTTGAGGATACAACCATTTTTGCCATTATTTACATGGGATATCATTGATTGTTAATATTTTGGGACAAATCTATAAGCTGTCACCATGGTCTTGTCACAGAGAAATACTGTATACCATTTACATGGGATGTCATTGATTGATAATATTTTGGGAAAAATCTATAAGCTGTCACCGTGGTCTTGTCAAAGAGAAATACTGTATACCATTTAATTATGTGAAGAAAATACTAATGTCTATAATTGTCTAAACAAAATAATGACATACTGTAATTAATCCAAATAATCGGACCCAGTAATTTTTGCAGACAACATACTTTCACTTTTAAGCTGATGAAAAAAAATATCAAGTTGGAACATAAGCAAAGAAATATTTTACCTGTACTCAAAACTGGTGACAATAATCAACTCTCAAGCCATGAAACTGCTTTGATTACCCTAATTATCACATGGATTAAGTGAAGGTGTTGTCAATAGTCGGCAAGAAAAACAGCAGACATGCTCTACAACTCATGATCAAGCAGTTCCTTAAATAAAGTGAGTCATGAGCTTGTTAAAGATAATGATAAAGGAAAAACAAACTTTTATCTCAAGGCAGTGGGCAGAATAAATTAATGAATCGATTTGATAACTGTAAAATCATTGGTCATCAGTGTTATATCGACCTGACATGTAATTGCAGGCTTCTTTTATACTTACTGCAGGACAGCATACAAAGGGAGACAAAGCAGTCATGCATATTAATTTCTATTCTCATTAAAATTGGATTAACTTGAGTTATATAAAGTGTTTAAATATGTATGCTGGTTATCACTTTTGTTTTTCCTTTTCCAGTAAACTATACTGGGTTTACATTTATTTCTCGTAAAGCTGTTAACATCTCTGACATGCGAGTTTCACAAGCTCGTGCAGTGTCAATTTTATCAAATGGCATATTTCCCCCTTTGTAACCTCATTTTGGTTTGGTTTTGGTTTTGTGGGGTTTATTTTTCAGCATATGATGGGCTACACATAGCAGCTAGTATTTTTGGTGGAGGAAGAGCCCGGGATGACCCACGGAAAGAACCACCAACCCACGGGAAGCTACTGGCAAGCTTTCTCACATACCCATATCGGTCGAGCTGAGACTCGAACTCATGCAGACAGATGTGTAAGTGATCTGTAGAGGCGAGCATCTTAGACCACTCAGCCACCCTGGGTCCCCACCTCATTTTATATGTAGTCAGTTGGGTCTTCATACCAATAACGGGTTTCAAATAATGGTATTCCGTATTTAAATTCCTGAACCAGTCTTAGTGATTTGTCTTCATTACATATTTTGGACAATGATTGCCATATTGAGTGTTTTAGTTTCAAGCTCGCGTCAAGCATTTTTGAAGGAAACTATTGATTATCTTATGATTTTCAAATAAGATAATATGAATAGATGTATATTATTTTGGTGATACGGTCTGTTGTCAAAGACAATCGTTATGTTGTGAAACAATATCGGTGTTAGAACTGGATCACGTTCATAAACAAATTATCCACCCAGGCTTGTCAGCAATGGCAGTACATGTACACGATGGACTGTCATAGTTCTACAAACTAAACAAAAAAACACCAGAAATGCAACTATAATTCTGTATTTGTAAAACAACATCAAAATATTATTATGCAGTTTGTCTTTATTGGCAAGCAAGGATGTAATGCAACATGGTTTGCCTACCTAAACTTTTTTACTTGATGGTATCATCAATACACAATCATGACAATAAAGGTAATAATTTTCGGGACAGTATTTGGGAAAAACAATAATTTTCATTAGTACAAGAATTATCTAGACAGAGAGAAAAGTAAGTATTTTGTAGTGTCTGGATATTTGGGTCAATAATGGTAATTTACTTTGGAGACTGTTCATTTCCATAGATCAAAAAAATATCAGATTGGCCAAATTACAATATATTCTGATTGACTAGCATTTTCATCTGCCACACTGATGCAAAATACTCCCTTTGGTCTTAAAATGTTATATAATTCAGCATGTTCTATATACTTGGCAAAATATGTGGAATGAAAACACCACAAAGAAGCTTTGGAACATCAAACCATGGTTCATACAGCCCTGGAGAGAGTATTTCCAAGAAGTTTTCAAGGGCTTCCAAAAGTTTTCAAGCAGTATTTTGTCTATGGAAACCGAACTTTCTCCATGTTACTTTGTTCACTACCAGTGTTGTATGTCATTTTATCCCATTTTATTTATTTATTCATTATTGTTGGGACAGTTTGTAATAAAAAAAACAGAACATTTTTATTTTAAAAAGTTTTATATTTTATTTAGTTTTACTTTTTTCTATTCCCTCAGATAAATTAAGGAGTTTTTCAACATATTCAAGGAGTTTTCAAGGATAAAACCAAATCTTGTTAAATTCAAAAAGTTTTTAAGGCAACTCCTCACATACAAACTTATCAGAGAGTGACATCCTCGATATTGAATAAATTGCAGCGAGGCGGTGTTATTGTGTCTCTCGTATATAGGACATGCATACCTGACCCATATATACCTCCTGAAGGGTGAACCTTGACTAGAGTGCATACCTGACCCATATATACTTCCTGAATGGTGAACCTTGACTAGAGTGCATACCTGACCCATATATACTTCCTGAATGGTGAACCTTGACTAGAGTGCATACCTGGCCAGTATCCACAGACAATCAGATGAAATTGGTCTCCCCTTACATTGTGGGAATTGTGTCAAATCCCACTGGTCATCAGTTACTACTTCAACTTGTAACCCATCAATATGCTCTCACAAGAGGTCTCGCAAATACCTTTCATTCTGTGCCCTTTCACCAGTTTGAGTAGTCAGAGTTTCCACTGACTTTCCCACCACTTGTTAGATATTTGGACATTTTAAAGCAGGGGTGGGGTGGGGAATGCAGCGCTACTTAGTCACATGATCACTAAATCTTGTGGCCTATGTTCTAACGCAATCAAATTATCATGAAATTTTTCCGTAGATATGTTCTTTGCATTACATGATCATCTGACCTTTGACATCAATGAGAATGTAGGCGCTGAGACTTTGGATCATGTGACCAAGTAATATTAGAAATTGCCAAGTGTGAGATACAGTTTATAAACACCATAATTTTTGAACATGTGTCAGCTTATTTATAGAAATGAAATATGTTTTGATTGTTATAAATGAGAAGCTAAATTATCTTTATTGATTTCAGGCAGGTAGGGTTAGATATACTTATGCTTGCCCCTGTGTAAAGTAACCACCCTATGCTGCTACCATGTGGCTTCAACAAATTCCAAGTTTTCAATAGGGGATTTACTTCAACCTCCCACCCCAACAAAACTGTCTAAATATCAAACATGGGGTGGGAAAGTTCAGAGAAAAACCTGGCTACAGTGTGAGTGATCCTTAATAGTTTTCTCTTCATAGGGAAGTACACTCCATCCATTTTCTTACTGATTTTCACTCTATCTTCATTGTAAACAAATATTTTGCACTTCAATTGTTTAGTTTGAGTTTGTAACACAATAAGCTAATCAGTGCCATCCTGGTTATTTACACCAATGGTCAGTTGTACTTCCAATTCATCTCAGTACTTGACCTTTTCTTTTTAGTTATGTCTTGTAAATAATCATATTCTGGGAAATAATATAATTTCAGAAAGATGCATTTACTCAGTGCTTAGTGCAAGGCATGACTGATTTCACCTGTTCATGCCATTGTTTTGTTTCCTATAATTACAGGTATGTGAAGGCAGGATTAAATTTGTGGTATGTAAGATGTTCAAGCTGGCTGAAGATAATCATGCCACCAGTCTTAGCTGTATGGTGTGTTGATTAGACCATATCTGAAGTCTCTTCATATGGATCTAAAGAGATTTAGGTGACAGTTTTGGCCAAATAGTTAACCTGGGTAAAGCAACAGAGCCTAGAAACAATCCCATAGGGATGCAGAGGCAGAAAGTTTGCCAATTCCCAAGAGGGTCCAGCAATCTTTGCTATTTCAGACCTCGCACTCAACATTGCTCACAGTGCCACAGCCAGATCATAATAGCACTTAACAGGTTAACCGACATAGTATGGCGGCACACATGGACCAATCCTGGACAATATATCACCAAAAATTACCCCAGTTCTGCCTATGGTGATCAATCCCTCAAAAGCCAGTACAAGCCCTTGACATCAGCTGGCCCCAGACATAATCCACTTAAGTTTTGGCACAGTCTTGACCAATGCCCTCTACCTCTGGGACTGGGTATGGTGATCTGTCTTCCTGGTATACAGTCCCAAAATAATGATGCAGATAGTGTCAGGCACCTGGTCACACCGCTTTCAGCCCTGGTTCTGTCACAGATCTTCTGATGTCTGCTTCCAGAGTTCTGTCCTGCTCCATCAGTGGCCTCTTACAGAATTTCCATATCCGTCAATCTTTTAACTAATAAAAACCAGCCTTTTTTTCAAACAGCTACTGCAATCTGGTTGAGTCACATATCTTACACTGCTTCAAACGCAATTTCAAGATCCAAGCATCAACAAGTCTTTCTTTTGGCAACGACGACTCCCATCTCACTTCAATCCAGACTTTTACAATACACACACTGGTTTTTCCACACACTGAAGTTCCATCCATGAACAGAGATATTGCAGACCTGGGAATTGAAACCTTCCTCTGTATGCATGAATTGAAAATATTTCCTTGACATGCAACAGCTATTTTAAAATGTCACAGATACTGGCTCCATGCTTGACCTGGTCTTAATGGCTATATTTCAGCAAGATGAGCATAGCCTAGATCCCTCCATTAATACCCTTCACTTACAGACATGCCTGGGAGTTTAGTCTTATGCATGGCTTGCTTACTAAATAGGGCAGTTCAACACTCACTCCCCATTGCCATAGCTGTTTCCATTAACCTCCAGTTCATGGAAAGAGATGCATTCTTATCCACGTCCATACTGCTAAACAATCACCACAAGGCCACCTTCAGATGTCAACCTCTATACTCCTACCTCTTATTCCTTGGCCACATAGATTGAGGTTAGGAAACAGGCCACCAGAGAGGTAAACTTTTGTGCAGGCTCTGCGATTCAGAGCCCAGCCTTCATTTCCCAAGAGGGACCAGAGAATTGGGAAGGACACCTCTAAGTCAATCTAGATGGGAAACTCTCCTACAAAACCTTCCATCTTGGTAAAGGCCCAGTTTCCCAGTGATGACAAGGTATTAGGAGACAAGGACCAGTTTCAACCCAGTTTCTCTTCCCAGCAGCCATTGCACAGAAAATGATGGCATTGTTTGTGCAATCTTTTTTTCTGACATTCCACTGAGGGTAAGACATAAACACTTTAAAAGAGAATGGGAGAGACTCTGTCCCAATGGCCTGTGGGTCTTGCAAATCTTCGAGGGCCTTCAGATCATGTTCCTCAACATTCCCTCATTGACAAGTATCCTCTTTGTTACAGACGTCCACAAAAACTCGTACAAGGCAGATGTTCATCAGCAGGAAATATACATTCTCTTCATGAAAAGGATGGTCGAGATCAAACTTATCAGGATTTTACTCCAGACTTTTCCTAGTTCCCAATGCCAGCAGCAAACTCCAACTGGACTTGGGTATAAACTCCCTCAAACAACACATTTAGGCACCAAAGTTCAAAATGAAGACCATGAGATCAGTCTTCAATGCTGTTCAGGAGGGAGGTCATGCATGTCCACAAGCACCATAGACTTCAGAACCACATCCATGACATAGAACTACCTGGATGTCATTATTTAAAAGCAGTCCCAACAAGGACAGATCCAATCTCTTTCTATCCAGAATTTCACTGATCTGGGCATAGAGTTCAAAACCTATTAGAACAGAGTTTGTCACCCTCAAGAATATTCCTTAAAGTTCAACTCTGAGAGATCCTCTATCCATTCAAAGAGTTTAATTTCAGCTGGGGAATTTCTTCTCATCTTGGATCTTCTCAATGTGGTGCAGATCTTCTTGTTTTGGACCACTTGTTCATGAGAACCTTACAGATGATCCTTTTATCACAGTGAAGCCAAAACGTTGCCTACTAAACCAAATGATCAAAGTTTCTGACTAAATGGTCTTACAGCCAGCATCCTACTGCAGAATCAACTGCCAGAAATCACACAACTGGCAGGGGTGCCCATCTCTTGACCTCCTTTCAAGACGTGAATGGGGTTTTGTCCCTTCAGGAGCACTCCATGCACACCAACCTCCTGGAGATAAAAGCCACTGTAAATACTTTTTGATCTTGGCTGGAGACATTATAATAAAAGGCATCCGATCCCTTCTGACAATTCGACTGTTATCAATGATCTCAGAAGTCAAGAGGGAACCAAGTCCCCAGATCTCAGCCTTCATGTTTTGGATTTTCTCAGGTGGTGTAATCGTCAACAAATCCATAATCCAGGCAAGCTCAATGTCCTAGTGGACTCGTTGTCTAAATGGAATGAGTTGAATCTGTGCCCTCTGAGTCAACCTCTCATGAACCGTTTGTGAAGAGGTGAAATGTCACTTCCCAACCTTTGTCTTCTCAGTCCCATATCTGAAAGCCTGGGCAGTTAATACTCTTTTACTGAACATAAATGGTTTTGATACATATACTTTTTCCCCAACCAGTCTAATTCCCAGGGTCATTCAGGAAAAGCAAATTTGTTAGTAAATTATGTTTTTCTTAGAATACTAACCCAGTAACATTAGTGTTAGTATATAAACTCCACTACCTGTCGAATAAAGCCTTCCCATGAAGATGAAATTTCATCTTTCCCATCTATATACCATACAGACAATTTAAGAAACTCTTGCATATTATCTCCCCTTACCACTGCTAGGTGGCTACCAATCAATCATATATTTACCAGTTTAAGCCGAGTGATACATCAACAAGGATGCTTGTATTTGATGGGAGGTGTGGGAGGATTTGATAGTAATTTGATTAAGTATTCTTGGAGAAGCATACCTGACTAAAAACTTTACTTTCTCTGTTGAATACATTCCCAGAACACATGAACATTAGGAGCATAGGTAACAGGAAGAAATGCATGAGCATCCAATATCTGCCACGGGCACCATTTGAGGGAAGATGGGCTGCATTCCCTATATAAAGGATAAACCACTCTCCTAACATGAGGACAGTATAAAATACATGGATAAGAAGAAGAAAAAATGACTTTCTCCTACTGAGACAAAATCTGGGCAAATCTAGCAAAAGTACTAAACCCACATCTATGAGCAGAATGTGTAGGCATCAACTGGGTTTAGTTGTCATCTGGGCAACAGCCACAGGACCCACCAGATTCAATTCTTGTCACTGCGATGCTATATCTCAGAAATAAAACCTCGAAAAGGTTGACTCTGCATGCCAGCCAATGACTACTGTTATGTCTCGGATCAAAATGTTGTGTTCTAATGCAAGGCTTGCAGACATCACTTTAATCTCATGAGCTGAAATCGTTGCATCGGTGTATCTGATCTTTTGAGATCTCAGTGTATGCCGAGTGTATTACCCACTTCAGCAATGATGCTAGAGCTTAAGGGGTTATATCCTCTTCTCCAGCTTTCACCAGAAGAAAGAGTCATCAGACCCCAAAACTCTTCTCCATGTGCTTCAAGTAGTGCTTGAGAGCATGGACCAGGTCATGCATTGCCACCTCTCTCAAACATCACTCGAGGAGAGAGTGAATGATCACCCTCTGGTTGACTGCTGACAGCAACCTATTCTTAGACATGAAGCCAGGTTGCATCATTAGGACCATGGAACCATCCAATCTGAACTGGATATAGTCCATTGAAAGGGCATGCAAATCACTCACCCAGTATTCTGAAGTTAGGACTCTCAGAAAACGTGTTTTATAAGATAGCAGCTTCAGCAAGGTTCTGGTTAAAGATTCAAACTGATATAAGTTGAACCATGTCAAAACCCACAAAAGATTCCATTTAGAAACAGGGTGGGAGATTTGAACCAATTCTAGTCAAAATTGGCCAGCAGATCTGATGGATTCTTACGATTATGCCTGAAAGTGCCGGAGACCATGGAACAGTAGCCTTTGATAGTAACAGAGGCTAACTTTTCTCCACCAAAAGCCAGTGAAAAGTTATCCAATTGTGGAATTGAGGCACTCAAAGGACAATGTTGTTGACACTACACCTGTCCCTGAAAACCTGCCACTTTCCCTCATAAATCTTGAAGGTTTAAATTCCTTTCTACACAAGGCTCTCCTGACAAGAGCCAAGTATGAAGGAGAAGCCTGTCCAGGCAGGAATGAAATGTCTGCAACTATGGCTGATTGGGCCCAGATGGGATTTTCCTGGGGATGTATATCACTAGATTGAGTTTCTGGGTCCAAGACTGGAGAGAGGAAGGTGGGCAGTTTGTGGTTCCACCTCATTGCAAAAAGGTATCTTAGAATGATCCCAAAGTGTACAAATCCATTGAAAGACTGACAGATGAAAAGGTTACTAGATGTGAAGGGTCTGGCCCTTTTCAACAGTGAGTTGGCTAGAGTCTTGAGCCTCCCAGGAATCTGATCCAGATCATGATCTTTTTAGCTGGGAGCACCAGCACAGAAAGTCCCAGACCAAAATGCAAATGTTGGGTGATTTCATTCACCCATCTGAGAAGGTGGGTCACAACCACCTAGTTGTCTGACATGATGAGAACTACCCTTCCACCGAGTTGTCTGACATGATGAGAACTACCCTTCCACTGAGTTGATCCTTCCAGAAATTAAATGTTTTACTACAACTTTCATTTCCAGAAGGTTGATATGAAGTGACATCTATAACCCCTACTTGTCACTAACTATAGTGAAGCAGGGCCACAGATGGGCTCCCCTACTATATGAACTGGTGTTAGGGATGTGAGAATATGCACTGGTTACATCTAGAATGATCACTAATTCATCTTTCTTTACAGAAAGCCTGACCCATTATGTCATTTCCATTTTGAACCTCGGCATGGTATACCAAGTTTCATTCCATAATCTCAAATAGCTAAAGACTTAGAGAGTGAAAAGGAAAGTGCAATGGAAAATATGAAATACTGACATTGAGGACCAGAGCCCCAGTGTGGTCTATGACATCTAATCATGACATACAAGTATACAAAGTTTCATCCCTTAATCTCAAATGGCTTGAAACAAAAGTGTGATGTGCAGATGGATGGATAGAAATATGTGTACTACTGGTATGTTCCCTGCTTTTTTCTTGAAAAGGCTGGAAGCAACAAATATGCTGCATAACTTATTTATGGACAGGACATCATGTGTACTGTTTTGAACCGGTCTCTATGGATTTAGTGCGTACAATCATGATGAAGAGTGCCCCAAAGTCATGTGAACTTGATCCGATTCCGACATCACTGCTGCTTGAGTGCTTAGATCCAATATTGCCTTCACTAACTGATGTTATTAATACTTCTCTCTCATCCGGGGAATTCCCATCATTTTTCAAAACTGCCATTGTAAAGCCTCTGCTGAAGAAACCAACACTTGACCATAATAATTTTAAAGAACTACCGCCCTGTTTCTAACCTCCCATTAATGTCAAAAATCTTAGAAAAAGTTGTTCTATCTCATCTGAATTCAAACAGTCTTTTTAGCGATGTACAGTCTGCATATCGCCCTTACCACAGTACTGAAACTACCCTTCTGAAAGTAGTTAACGACCTTCTCTCTGCTTTGGATAGTGGAAAGATTACAGTCCTAACCCTCCTTGACTTGTCTGCAGCATTTGATACAATAGACCATGATATATTACTTCACCGTCTCCATCATGTATTTGGCATTCACGATACAGCCTTACTATGGTTCAAGTCCTACTTGGTCAACAGGACACAAATTTTGTCCGCAAATGGAAAACACTCCAGCCCAGTTGATCTATGTTTTGGCGTTCCACAGGGTTCTGTTCTTGGACCGGTTCTCTTCATTCTATACACTCAGCCGCTCTCAAGTGTCATAGATCGTCATCCAGTGTCTCACCAATTGTACGCTGATGACACCCAAATATACAAATCTAGCCACCCAACTGAAGTTGACGCTACCATCCAAGGTGTAGAGAGGTGTATTTCCGATGTGAAATCATGGATGACATGTAACAAGCTGCAGATGAATGATGATAAAACTGGAGCCATTCTGATTACCACACAGACTTTCTCATTCACAACCTTTACCTCAAACAATAAATATCAGCAACACCAACATTAAATTTACACAGTCAGTACGAAACCTAGGTGTTACTCTAGACAGTACACTCTCATTGCACCAACATTTCATGAACATATGCAAGGCTGCATACCTTGAGCTGAGATGGATCAGCTCCATTTGCAATTATCTTTCAGTTGATGCCACTAAAACACGTGTGTTCCTTAGTACTTTCAAGACTGGACTATTGTAACTCTATTCTATCTGGTTCATCTCAGTATCTACTCCAGAAACTTCAAAAAGTTCAAAACATAGCTGCTCGGATCATTCTTAGAGTACCACAAACAGAGCACACCTCTCCCTTGCTCTGTACCCTAAATTGGCTAACCATTCAATCCAGAATCAAACACAAAATTTGTTCTCTGTGCTACGTTTCACTGACTGGCACCAGTCCAACATACCTATCTCACCTCACCCATGTGTACACACCAGCAAGATACTTATGCTCCTCTTTCGACGCCCGTATTCTCATTATTCCCAATACCAAAATGAAGTCATACGGACAACGTTCTTTTGCATACCAGGGCCCAGTAATGTGGAACGAATTGCCCACTGAACTTAGACACAAAGACACAGTGATCTTATTCAATAGTGCTCTTAAAATGCACCTGCAAGAATAGACCTAAAGACTTGATGTTTTCTTACCTTAACTATTTTCAGCATGTTTTTGTTTTCTAATTTCATGGTGTTTGTTTTTTCTTTCATTTCGTAATGATATCATTGTATATATTTTTTTAAATATTTTTTTTAGGTGTTATATAATGTTTGTAAAGTGCTTAGAGCTTCTAAAGATTAGGCGCTATACAAAGTCCTCATTATTATTATTATTATTACTGTTTCTCCTCAGCTGAGTCAAAATTGTACCGTGAGGCAGAAAATATATCCCAACTTAGTGGTGGCTGAACTGCAACAACCAATATACATAAATGCAGATTTGTATGTGTCACTTATCCAGAGTTCTGATCAGTTGTGGGCTTTGAGAATTTTGCTGTCCAAGATGTACAAGATTGTCATAAACTTTTGACCTTGGGGTCAAGGTCACTCATTCTGTAGCTATGCTTTTCTCATGGGCTCAAAATGCAAGCCCTGGCCCTGTGCAAATGTGCACAAGTCCAGAGTGGAACCTTGCATCTTGAATTATTTAAATTTTAATTAAATACAATATTTACCCAACTGCTTAATTGATCTTGTAGTAATTAATTTGCACTAACACTACTGTGTCAGACTTCTACTATCTTGTTGAAATTGACATTTTAATCTATGATGGCATGTCAATTTAATCAAAACTGAACACAATTTCAGAAAGGGAAGAAACTATATTACAGATCACATATTTAAACACAGAAAACCTTCTGATCAGTTTTGATCTCTGCCCACCCATCTGTAAGCACTTTACCATTTATACTATCTTAAAATTCAAATCAAATTGCAAACTGCACAGACCCAGATCTGCCATCACATAATGTGCCAGCAGATCTGGATCTATGCGGTTTATTAGGAGTGATCAGTAAAACAAACAACATGGACCCTGTTTGTATGAGTACATAAGGTATCTCAGCTTCTCATAATGATCCCATTAACAAAACACCTATCAAATCAAGCCAGTGCCAGATCTTCCCAAGTCGCTTCCTACCAGCGGGTATATTCATTTTACAACATTCACCATCGCACTCTAAGTTATCTAATATTTAATTTATCATACCAGATTTCCCTATATTATACCAAATGTTCACTACATTGTACCAAATGTTCACTATAAAAATGTTCAAGTTTAGCTTTGCCTTGAAAAGTTCTCAAATTCATAGAGTCTTTACATGAAATTTGTGACAATACTCCGTATTACATTTAGCAGTTCTTTTTGTTAGAATCCTTTTAAACTAATACATTCTGCAAAAATTCTTCGTCAAACTCGAAAAACATTTTTCTTTTCTGCTTGCTGTCACTGTTTTTGTTTGTTGCTGTTTTGTCTGGTACCCGGATAAACTAATTTATCTACCCTTACGTAGCTGGTACCCTGATAAACTAATTTACCTACCCTTACCAAAAATACATGTATCATGCTTCTGGTGCACAGTTGTGGCAAATTTGCAGTTTATTTGCCTCAAACCTGAAGCAGTTATTTGCCTCAACCTTGCAGCAGTGTAGTTTTCCAGCATACTGCTTGCACCATGGTTGGAGCTGACAGCACTGGCATAGTTGTGGCACACAGTTGTAGCAAATTCCTGGCACAGTTTTTGCACACAAAGTGGTAGAGTTGTGGCTATTTTTTGGCACACTTCTGGTTTAGCTTTATAATTTACTATCTTATTGTAATAAGCAAGCAAGTTGATTACACAAAAATTTGGATTCAACACTTGAAGCAAGATTATGATCTTCAATAAGGCTGCAATGTTTACATGTGTAAACGGCTTAGTTTCGTTTACTGCCTGTAAATGTTTACAAAATCGGTAAATGAACGTGCATGTGGCTCTCATTAACACAGGAACAACCATTTCCAAATAAATTATATATTAAAATATTTTTGCTCAAGAGAATTATTTAGTAGGATTTTTATGTTAGATCTTTTCTTAAAGTATGTTAGGAAAAGAGTAGAAGTTAATTAGAATAGGTACAGCACACATTACACAACATAACACATCAGGTTCATTTACTGATAATGCTGATAAAAAATTTATTTAAACTACAATGTTTACATTTAAACAACCTGTTTGTTAACAGAAACTTTGAGTAGTAACATTTAAGAAAAAGGAAAAAAAAAAGGAAACGCTATTTCAAGTTTATAAGCCACTGCATAGTTTCTTGGTCATTGTCAATCCTACAAAAGCATCCCATGCACATGTGTAGGCAGTACATCCGTATCCATTATCAATTTTTTTCATCATGTACATATATGTAACAGTAGTAAACAAAATCACGATAATCCTTGGGATGTTTTAACTAAAATTGTCCGATATATTCAACAAAGGCTTGTCTTACAAACTGAACCTGTCATAATACGAGGTGAAGAATGTTCAGGAAATGAAACAATCACCAGTTGAGCGAGGTACCGCATGCAAAATATAATACTAGTAGCTGTCAACTGTTCAGTAAGATTAGCGGGTAGATAGGGGGAAAAGTTGAGTTTTTAATCGTTTTGAATTAATGAAATTGTTTTGGTTATTGTAAACCATGTTCACTTTTAGACATTTTGGCAAACATTGCAGCTTTAATCTTCAGACTACTTTACAATTTTTTTTTTCTTCCTGGAATTGTTAAAGACAAAATTGACTCCAAAACAGGATTAGAACTATAAGGAATAGGTACTTGCCAGGGTGTTACACCACACTTTTCCTTACCATGACTTTAAGAAAAGGGTCATGGCTATGGTATATGACACTCCATCCATACACAATATATAATTGGCAATAGTTTCATTAAAATATCTTCAGTGGTTTAAAGATCATACTCCAGACAAGGATACAAGTTGTAAATTTATATTTTCCCTGGTGATGATCTTAACCTTGAGACAGAGGGTCCTGGCTATGGTATGCAACACACCATTTAGTCACAATATATACTTGGTCAAATTTGATGAAAATATCTCCAACCATTAAAAAATTATAGGTTGGACAAGTAAATGTTAATGAACCGATGTCATAACATAATATGAGCAACTTAAGAAGGGTGTATAGAAAGAAATGTATATATCTTGGGGAAAGTGTAAAGAACCAACATTTTTCATTATTTTGACATCTGAATGATAGGGGCTAAATTTGGTTTACAAGTACAAAGCTGGGCCTTGCTTCTGATTTTTCTGAGCACACAGGAGCAGTCATTTTCTTCAGTTGTCTGATTTTTATGAGCACACAGGAGCAATAATTTTCATCAGTTGTCTGATTTTTCTGAGCACACAAGAGCAGTCATTTTCATCAGTTGTCTGATTTTTATGAGCACACAGGAGCAATAATTTTCATCAGTTGTCTGATTTTTATGAGCACACAGGAGCAGTCATTTTCATCAGTTGTCTGTTACCGACAGCACATGGTTTTCCTAATAAAACAATAACTCAACCCAAGTAGGTACAACAAATTAGAGGTGTATGTTAACTTATTCTACACTGCGAGAGCTGTAGAACAAATAACTTTGCCCTGCAGTGCCCTAGTTGAACCTAAATAAATCAAATGAAACCATGAAAAAACCTAGGAGCTTTTTGACTTGCTATTGGAATATTATTTGACAATTCATCTTAGAACTCTTAAAGAAAAGTTACATTTTTGTGGTTTTGAAAAAACTGACAATATCACTGATATATAAACTGTGGATTTTGGAGAGGAAGGCTCAAAAGGTTCATTATTCATTGGGTCTTTCATTGTGGTTTGTAGCAACAACAGCATCAACAAAAATTGGTACCTCATAAAAATAGTCATGTCACAATAACTGATTGTTGGATTTAAATATTCATGGCTTAAATAGCAATTTGTCCAGTTGTCAACAGCACAAACTTAATTGTGAAATGCTTTTTGCAAGAGGCTAAATGTTGCAGCCTTCCTTTTAACACATATTTACAGCATAGAGTTTCATAGTTATCAAGACTTACAATCAAAGTCTAATATGCAAAACCTTAAATGATCTGATACAAATCAAAATTGATACTCACTCTGGTATAAAACAAAGAAATATTGATCAGGATGAAGACTTTTTAATATTTACATGTATTAAAAACACTAAAATGGCTCAAAAACTTCATTCCACAAGAGCAGGAAATATTGCTTGTACCTTGTAGCAACTGACCACCCAAATTACATAGAACAGTAGACTTTTCCTGAAGGAGTTGAAACAAAAATCATAATTTGGCCAGCTTAGAAAGTATGCATTTATCAAAAATAAGCCTTGTAATAGCTTCAACAAAATTTGTCATCTAAAAATAAGCTGGTCTTGAAAATAAACCACATACATGTACAATATTTTAATACAATAAGAAAAGGGAAAAGTCAGATGGAGAAAGGAAATAATGATAAAATCATGAAAAAAATATTAAAAGTAAAAATGTATCGAGTTTTCATAGTACTTGATTGAAAAATTATCTCAAATTCTTTTGATCAATTTACTTGTCATAACATAGATGCTATGCTATACCCACAAAGCATCTCTTGAACACCTGAAGCTACCTTACTCCAACTGAACAATTATAGATGCTTTTTTAAAATGGAAACAAGCTGGTCTCAAAAGAAATCCAAATTGAAACATAAGAAAAACAAAAATTACCAGGGAACAAGAGGCCCACATGGGCTTGATCTCACTCACCTCTTGACATAACTTAACACTTGACAATTTCACTTTATGGCTTACATTGTTTTCTAAGAACATAACCTATGTAAATTATCTCCCAGACTTTATATCATGCCGATTTTACCTATTTTTCAATAGTCTGATAAAAAGTCTTTCCAAAGATAAAATAATGCATAATATTCATAGTCTCTTAACCACAAATGAATCCTCTTAGATCTCGATGATATAAATCTATTTATAAAGTTTTTGGAAACTGGAAGAGTAATATAGTCTCAAGATCTAGAATGGTAACAAGCTGAGCCAATCAGATGCAAGTTGGGTTGGGTTGGTAGATTTTTAACAGCACAGCAGCACATCAATAACTAGTGCAAAGGCAATGAGAATAAAGTCCCGTACTATTGCCCTTTATCAAACTCATCCAAGAGTTTGATGATATAGGCCCCTATTCCAAGTTTAATTAAAATCAGATTAGAAATATGGTCTCCACAGTGGTAACAAGCTCAGTCAATCATTTACAAGGTTACATCTGTAATATGCATTGATCTTGCTTAAGCTTGATCATAACTGGATGAGATAAATGGCATCCAGAGTGGTACAAAGCAATTCATTGGTTGGCATAAAAACAACAGTACAGGTACAGAACCATATCATAAGCTTGCTTGGTTTTATGGCCAGGTGAGTTAAAACAAAGAAAACATGACAAATACACAGGTTACTCAAGAAAACCTTTTGGCCATCGTCAAGGTCACATGGGTGTTTGATGATGAAGTATGTCAGAAATCTGTCAATAATATCCTGGATTTTCTCATGTATAATATACATCCAGCTGTGAAAGTAGTGAACTCCAATCTGCCATCACATACCATATATACTCGTTTATAAGTTGAGGCTGACTGCAAACTGCAGAGACCCAGATCTGCCATCACATAATGCACCAGCAGATCTGGGTCAGTGCAGTTTTTTAGGAGTAATAGGTAGAACAAACTACACAAACCTTGATCTGCCAGCATATTATGTGACAGCAGATTAGGGTCTATGTTGTTTACAGTTGGATTCGACTTATAAGTGAGTATACACAGTAATCTGCCTGCAGATAAATATTTATGCTATTTGTTTTTTATGTGAATTCAAGCACACAGTGAAGGTGCATATGAGTCTACACTGTTCGCAATTAAGTGGCCATAATACAAGGGACTACACTGTTCATAATTATGTGGCCATCATACAAGGGTCTACACTGTTCACAATTATGTGGCCATCATACAAGGGTCTACACTGTTCACAATTATGTGGCCATCATACAAAGGTCTAGACTGTTCACAGTTATGTGGCCATCATACAAGGGTCTACACTGTTTGCAGTTATGTGGCCATTGTACAAAGGCCTACACTGTTCACAATTATGTGGCCATCATACAAGGGTCTACATGGTTCACAATTATGTTGCCATCATACAAGGGTCTACACTGTTCACAATCATGTGGCCATAATACAAGGGTCTACACTGTTTGCAGTTATGTGGTAATCATACAAAGGTCTACACTGTTCACAATTATGTGACCATCATACAAGAGTCTATACTGTTCACAATTATGTGGCCATCATATAAGGGTCTACACTGTTTACAGTTATGTGGCCATCAGCATCATATAGTGGTGAATACAGTAATATTTTCTAACAATAATAAAAGTTTTTAAAAAAAATAAAAATACATGTATGGTTCTTTCAATGTCAGGAGGGACCAGCCTACCATAACAAGAGAATGAAACTTTCAAACAAGAACATACAGTATTAAAAAAAAGTTTAAGCACTCAAAAAAAGTTACATTTTGTAATGCATTGTCTATCACTCAAAAAGTAGAAGTTAAACATTCATAGTGTTTTTATCACTGAAATGAAGTAGTTAAACTTGTCTTAAGCAGCTTGGAAAAGAGAAAATGTACACTGAAGACCAGTGGTCACTGAATAGAGATTCAATACTGCTGTATTTTATTTTATGGAACCTTGAAAAAGTGACTGTTAATGGCAGGTGAATGCTTAATTCAAGTGACCTTAAAGCAGGTTTGACTGGATTATTTGGAGTGGGAAAAAGATGGAGGAAAATGTGGGAACTCAAAATAACAGTGCAACATGTAAAGGTTAATATCTCAACACATTTGTAAGATATAAATGAGCATTTCATCACTTCACTGGCCACTGGAATTTCATAATATCATTAAATGGAATTTATATTTTAAAAAAACTATGCATCTAGTGATGTTCTGAATGGAAAAGATGATGGAATAACAGTGGGGCACACATTACTTTATAACTGGCAACAATATCCAACACTTGTACAACAAACCACCAATAGGGTTATGGATGAATTGCACCATAGTCTTTGAAACTGAGTTAAACACAAATGCAAATCACAGGAACATAAAACATAGCACACACTGACTTAATCTTGTCTGAATGGTGTAATAATGTATTTCTCTGATGACAAGTCCATTCATGATGATAAACCTATCCCCAACTACAATTTAGACCAATTTGTACCTAGTAAAGTATTGTCTAATAATAAACCTAACCACAAATACAATATCAGACCAATTTGTACCGAGTAAAGTATTTTCTAATAATAAACCTAACCACAGCTAGAATTTAGACCAATTTGTACCTAGTAAAGTATCATCTAATGATAAACCTTACTACTACTAAAATATGAGACCAATTTGTATCTAGTAAAGCATTGTCTAATGATAAACCTATCCATCACTTTTCATCATATTTACAATGCAGGACCCCTAGAGTTTATAATGGGAAAAACACTGTACTACTTGTGATATATTAACATATCAATTAACATACCACTGTCCAGACAACAATGTATGAGAAACTGAACTAATACAAGATATTGCAAATAACAGGAGTGTGAAGTACAAGTCACAGAGACCTAGTTTTGTTTGAATTATTTCTAAGCAGAGTGGCAGAATATCATTTTCTGTGAACTTACACATTTAGTTTCATGCTAAAAAATTCCAACAATACACAAACTACTGCATATTAAAAAAATGTTTTCTCCTGTCACTACCTGATCAGCTGTTTGAAAGATTTTTGTTTAACTAATATTGACAGGAAAAATTACATCTACGATATTTTCCTCTAAAATGTAATTCTTATACCAAAAAGCAACCTATAACATTTCCATGAAAATTAATCATTTTAGAATTTCATTTGCAATTTTGGGTTTTGTATTACAAAAGCATATTAACTTAGATGTATAAATTAGGCTGATTAAGCCACATACATGTTAACACATCATGAAAGAAAATTGATTGCAAAATACATTTACAATTATAAAAATAAATTCAGCAGATATATTTCTGGTATACACAAGCGAGGCACATTTTGCAAAATCTGCATTTTTTATAGCAATCTATGTTTGTGAGAATGCAAAAGGAGATTGGAAGGAAGAAGGAGAGATGTAAGCAATTACAATAAATATACCCAAGTTAAGTAGCAATAAGAAAGAATAATCTCTATTTTATAATACAAGTACATATGACCTACATCTGTAGGCATGAAATGAGATATATATGTTGAGACATGTAAAAAGTAAATAATCAGTATACTAGATATTTATACTAATGAGCAAGTACATATAAAAAACTACATATGCATTTTATTGTGAGTACGAGGAAAGAACCATTCATATATCATATATAATGACTTCTTTTCTTCGAACATCAGATTAACCATATAAGATTAAAGGGGTATGCAGTAAATACACAAAACAATATAATTGTTTGGTTCCAAGTCAGCGGAAAGAATGAGTTTGATATTGCATAGAAATATGTCATGGCCAACAGGCCAAGATGTAATCATATATCATATAAAATGAGTTCTTTCTACAGCTCAAACCAAAACATGAATGCAGTTTTGTATTTATTCAGACCTGTCAACCCTAACATGACCAGTTTCAGTAAGGCAGTCAATATTTTTCCATCACATACTGCTATTGTTGACTTGGAAAACATGCATTTGGAAATGCCAGAAGTGTGATCTAATGCAGCGAAGGCAACATTATGTTCAAATAAAAGGTTTGCAAAGTACACTTCGACCTTAATGACCTCCAGTTCAGTTTCGGAAAATGCAGTTACAAACGTTATGGAGGTAAATGTCTCTTTACTAGATCTCTCAGCTCAACGTACTCTTTTTCTTTTTTTTTAATATCACGTGGTGGTGCCAATAATCTCTCCTGCTGTAAGCAGTACTCAAATCGACAGAACATGATGTCCATTAAATGTAATTGTAGCATTTCCGGATTTTTCTCCAAGCACAATCAAGAATCTGAATATTCCTTTTTATACTTCTGTGTTGCCTGTTGGCACTTTTTAAATGGCTGACTGTCCCTTTCACCTTCAACATATTTTCATTTGTTGGACAACATTTCTAGATAATGCTATAATATAAATGCAAAAGCTTGATCATGCAGGTGTTTTGCATAAAAACATGAGCAGATTAAAGCATCTGAGGTACTCCTGTAAGGTTAGTTTGGTTCCCTGACCAACTCCACTCAATCTAATATGAAAACCTGGATCCAAACCAAACCATGGCAAGTCAATATTCAGATCTGACTACAGTTCGCACCTTTTGCTATTATTTCATCAGTCTGGGTCATTTCAGCAAGACATATGGTCAAATCATAAGGATTGACAGGTACAATCCCTCTCTTTTTAAGCTTTCCAAAGATTTGTTAGTTATACAGCATGAATGTAATTCAAAACGAATTGGGACTTATATGTAAATTCAATTCAGGCATCCAAGAATATTGATGTATGGACATAAAATTGGGACATATATGTAAATTCAATTCAGGCATCCAAGAATATTGATGTATGGACATAAAATTGGGACATATATGTAAAGTCAATTCAAGCATCCAAGGATATCGATGTATGGACATAAAATTGGGACATATATGTAAATTCAATTCCGGCATCCAAGAATATTGATGTATGGATATAAAATTGGGACATATATGTAAAGTCAATTCAAGCATCCAAGGATATCGATGTATAGACATAAAATTGAGACATATATGTAAAGTCAGTTCAGGCATCCAAGAATATTGATGTATGGACATAAAATTGGGACATATATGTAAAGTCAATTCAGGCATCCAAGAATATTGATGTATGGACATAAAATTGAGACATATATGTAAAGTCAATTCAGGCATCCAAGAATACTGATGTATGGACATCAGTGAAAACACCTAAATAGTTCCAGTCTGGGTGTACAATATAGAAATACAGATTGGATGTCCATATTGAACACCGTCTCATCCATGTAAGATTAAATGGGTTTAACATAAAAATGATTCATACATTATTTGCCTGTGCACACACAATTGTGAACAGTACAGATCTGGCCAAGTTGTCAGAAAACTTTCTGAACACGCAAATAGTATGTGCGCCCTTGTTTTAGAAATTTTGTTCTTGTAAAACTTTACTTGCAATGAAAATGGAAACACACAAATTTATGGGTTATCTAATTATCTGAATTATCTACATACATGCCAAATTTTACTAATATTAAGATACTCTAAGAATGGTTTCTAATTTTCACAATTTGAGTCCAAGATCAATTTTTGTGCTTAGACAGTATTGTGACTATGAAGCCTTGGATGAAAATCATAGAACTCTTAAACTTGAGACTTTGTTTTAACCAATCACAAATTACATTCTTCTAACAGCTTGTTTCTGATGGGCTGATAGCAGAAACTGATCTCCTAACCAAGATCTGCTGTTGCATTTATAGAAATCAGGGTCTAAGCTGTTCACTTTAAATTATTAGTAAACAAACAATATAGAATAAAATCTGTTGGTACATTATGCTACATCAGATCTAGATCTACCATTTTTTGCTTTTGGGTGTGTGATATAGACAGGAAAATATGGTGTAAAATTGAGACATAGAACATTTATAGAACTGATTACTAGGAATTTCCCTTACTGATGTGTAGAGGATTAAAGAACACATCAGTAGAGAGTCATCTGCAATACATGAACACTGCAGCAATATGGGACATTCCATCATTCCCAATCAGACCAAGGTCATCACAGCTTAAGACAACCTATGGAAAAGGAAGGTGAAGGAGGCAATTGAAATACAAAAGCGGAGGCCAACACTAAACAGGGACGAGGGGCTTGAACTACAACCTATCTACTCCAGTCTCCTCATATCACATGACCATTACAAGTCACGTGATCAACAGTAGTCGCTGATGAAGGCAGTGTGATATTGCCGAAAATTTCAAACTCGAACACATTTATGCTCTGAGTAAGGGAAATTCATAGTAATCATGAATTATCCAAGCAAGGAAGCAACCTTTTCAGTTGTATTTATAAAACTCTTATTTTCATTTTGTACTGTGAATTATGTACCGGTACATGGAATCATGAAAACATTAGACACAAAACATCAGCTACACAAAGTTATCTACCTTCAATAATATTAGACTGCCACCAGCAGTGAATTAAATTATGAATGACCATCATATTTACATATGAAACAAACAAATATAAAGTATGCAAATTTGGTTTGTAATGTTAAATATGCAAATTTGTTTGGTAATGGTAAAATCTTATAGCTATAAAATATTTAGAAATATTTAGTATCCTTGTCTGACAATATTTGACATATTTTTACATTAAAAAATAAATCACAATGCCTTTAGCATTTCTAAGCAATTCTATATAAATTTTAAATAATTTATTTTAAAATTGTATTTTAGAAAGAAACTTAACTGGTACATGAATGTGGCTAAATGTTTGTCTTTTGACACTCCAAACATAATCTTCTCTGTTTTGAAAATAAAACCCATATTAGGCTATTGTTTAATTTAAGAATAAATATTATTTAAATATATGCATAATTGTAGTATGTAATAAAATTTGAATATTACAACAACAAAAAATACCAGCAACAGCAACATTCTGCATATCTAACAAAAAATGATACCAATAAATTTGTCATCACAAAGGGAGAGCTAGAGATATGTCAAAGAATAAGTTATACATGAATGATACATTTTTGATTTTCTTGTATGGATAATGAGAACGAAAGTGTTTTGATGCATAATGAAATTCAAAAACAGTTGCAACTAATATTGCTGAAAAACAAAAGCAACCAGTATTATCAACAACTAGAAACAGTAATATTCATATATAGCCCCAAATATGTGCAAAGATTAACCATAGGCAATTCAATAACGGTCATGAGTCCGAAGAAGGAGAGAAAAAAAAGACAATATCCTAACAAGGCACATCTACAAATATTAGGGAATTTAACCTTACATAATATCAAAAGGCATCAAAACAATTTGAATAGTTGCTGAATTATAACCCTTGCAAGAAATAATTGATGAAAAATGTCAAAATAAAAAAACCCTTGCAAGAAATAATTGATGAAAAATGTCAAAATAAAAAAACCCTTGCAAGAAATAATTGATGAAAAATGTCAAAATAAAAAAGATAAAGGGCTATAACTCTTAACTTGAGCAACTAAAAGGAAAAAAGAGGTGAAACCCTCAAAAGTCACATCTTCATGTGATAGGTATCTGAAAAAAAAAGCCAAGATAACAAAATATGTCACGTTTGCTGAGCAATGCTAGTTATGTGGTGTTGATGGACAGATGAAGTGTTTACCTTATCTCAACAGGGGACACTAATAACATGTACATCAGTATTATCACTGATTTATCAATTTGGAACTATACTTAATGTGTACATCAGTATTATCACTGATTTATCAATTTGGAACTATACTTAATGTGTACATCAGTATTATCACTGATTTATCAATTTGGAACTATACTTAATGTGTACATCAGTATTATCACTGATTTATAATTTTGGATTAATACTTAACATGTACATCAGTATTATCACTGATTTATAATTTTGGATCTATACTTAACATAAGCACATTATACAGAGATTTTCTGACAAAAGGCAATTATTATCATTCCACCTTGGAATTTATATCATATATAAAACAACCTTGAAATTTTCTACAATTAAACATAGATTATCCAGGCATCTATTATCAGAACCCTTCAATCACAAAATATTAGCAAGTATAGAATTTTAGCAAACTAACTTTGGCAATAATTTTATTCACTTTAAAATGTTGTGATGAAAAGATGATAATATATATATGCTATCAATACCAATGACTATCTGGCTGAATGGTTCGGAACTGCATGGGTGTCATAATAGCAGCCACCATGTTATAAGTTTCATCACTCTTGTGTACATAATGTATCCATTACCACCAACAATTTATATTTTTGTCTATTGGTAATTTACTCAAATGTTATGTTGCTTTTGTCTATTGGTAATTTACTCAAATGTTATGTTGCTTTTGTCTATTGGTAATTTACTCAAATGTTATGTTGCTTTTGTCTATTGGTAATTTACTCAACTGTTATGTTGCTTTTGTCTATTGGTAATTTACTCAACTGATATGTTGCTTTTGTCTATTGGTAATTTACTCAAATGTTATGTTGCTAATATTCTATATTAAAGATTCATCAACATTTAGTGATGTAAAAATACTGTGACTTACAGTGACTTTTGTCCCGAATACACAATTTATTCTTTACATAATTATGGATCACCAGACAATCAGTTATCAGGACAAAATCCATCTGTCCTTATAGGTCTGGATAATGGATACTGTAATATGTCTTGTATGTTTTTTAGTATTGCTTGAAGTACATTACAACCTTTGATATTAATTATGTACAAGGGTTGATCAAAAATATCTAGAACAAATGTAATATCTTCCAAAACAAAGCAACCCAACATCATGCAAATTTGCCAATCTATAATTGAAAATGTCTCACTTTAGGATGTGATGTCATTTTTAAGTTGATGATGTCACAGGATGAAATTTTACACTTGTATGACTCGAAAGTGTTGCCAACAGTTGTGGAACAATAACGAAACACCCATCTGAGCACTGGTACCCAAGGTATCCATGATAATGCACCGGCACATAAATCTGCTGTTGTGACAGACTTCCTGAAGGAGCACAGTATTCCAACTCTGCCACATCCTCCATACATGACTGATTTGGCTCCAAGTGATTTTTGGCTGAATCCCATTTTCAAAGATTTGCTGACAGGGTGAATTGCATTATCAAAGATTTGCTGACAGGCTGAATCCCATTATCAAAGATTTGCTGACAGGCTGAATCCCATTCTCAAAGATTTGCTGACAGGCTGAATCCCATTCTCAAAGATTTGCTGACAGGCTGAATCCCATTCTCAAAGATTTGCTGACAGGCTGAATCCCATTTTCAAAGATTTGCTGACAGGCTGAATCCCATTTTCAAAGATTTGCTGACAGGCTGAATCCCATTCTCAAAGATTTGCTGACAGGCAGACTATTTGAAAGCTGACATGCACTTGTAAGTATGGTTTACCAGTGTATGAACAACATACCAAAAAGTGAATACAAAATGGCATTTAATAATTGGATACTCACACTGAGAAAGTGTGTAGAGGTGCATCTGGAGTAGTTTGAGGGAATGAACTAATATACTATGCATTAATAAAGAACTTTGTTGTACAGTGCACTAATATTCAGAACTTTTTTAAATACCCCTCATATAATTTACATGAGGCTATTCGCAAATAGTGTCCAGTGGCTTCATTTTGCACCAGGATAATACATAAGCACACACATGCAAGTCTATAATACAGAACTTACAAAAACTTGGCATTGAAACCCTAAATCACCCAGTCCATACAACCTAGATTTAGCTCCTTGCAACTTCTGGCTTTTTCCAAAATTGAAAGATTCATTACAGGGAGACCATCATGAAAGCTAAGAAGAACCAAGGAATACAATCACATAGTCGCTATAATTGCTGTCACATGACGGGATACTGCATGTGCTCAGGAAATAGGTCACAAGATGGGAGAAGTGCATTAAGTTAAAAGGAAGTTACTTTGAGAAGGACTACTAAAATTACTGTAAACAGTTAAGTAACTTTTTCTTTATGACATTTGTTATAGAACTTTTTGACCAACCCTTGTATATAAATACCAAGAAACAATTTACAATTAAGCTTTGTTCTTTTTCAACTTAAATTTGACCACTAACAACTTTAACAGACTGGCATCATCACATGAGACTCTACTAAGCATCTATTTCCTTGGAATTATTATTGATATCAGTATGAATAAATTGTGGATTGTGAGGTGGCAATTTGGCCATTCATAACTGGTACATATGACCTGTAATATTGTGTACTCCTGGGCAAAACTACAGCATGTCAGTGAACTACCGACCAATCATATCATGATCCACATTTGAATTATTGTGTAATTACCATGGAAACTGGGGTGTGTTCAGTAAGGATAGCATTATGCACTGTTAGCAAGGAAGACATTTGGGCTCTTCTGAATCGCCTGTCCTCCCATAAGAATTTTTAACATGGTAAACAAATGCTCTTATAAAGTTAGCATAAAATTTAAATTTTCTGATTTTTATCATTGCTCTTCACAAATTACCATATAGATATTACTTGCCTTTAGAAAATGTACCATATATACTCGCGTATAAGCTGATACCAACTGCAAAATGCATAGACCCAGATCTGCCATCGCATAATGCACCGGCAGATCTGGGTCTATGCAGTTTGTAAGGACTAATCATAGAACAAACAACATAGACCCTGATCTGCCAGTGCGTTATGTGACGGCAGATCAGGGTTTATGTTGTTTGCATTTGGACCCGGCTTAAACACGAGTATATATGGTATATTTGATAATTATCGTAGAGTAAACAGATCTAAACACATATTACATGAATGATATTCAAGATAAATTAACCATGTGTTTAGGTTCTCCTAGGCACTGTTCACAAGTTCCAGTTGGCAAGCTCTTCTGTTAGTGAAGCAAATTTGCATGTACTTGCCTGCAGCAAGCTAATTATAGACTGTAAACTTTTGCCACCTAAAGTCCATTTCAACACAGTTTAATAGGTACACTCTTCCAGTTTTCTGAAAAAATATTTCACCAATTTACAAATGATAACTACAACTCAAAAGCTCAGTTATCTTGAGTATGTAAATGAATGTCAGTTAGAAGTATAATATATAGCAGATGGTGGTAGACAAGGGAATTCATGTACAAATCAGCCATTTTGGCAAGTCATTGTGGGTAATTTTCTGCACAGCACTGTTGGTAAAACTGGTACAATGGTATAGTTTTACTAGTTCATCCCCTATAGCAATAAAAAGTTTTGCAAAGAAGAAATCTAATATCAGACATACCAATAATATATTGCAGAAAAATACACAAAATAACTTGCAAACAGGGCCAGTTTGTACAGAAATTTGCATGTCTATTGTCGTCTGCTATAAATTATACTTTGAACTGAGATTGACATTCATTGACCTGCTCCAAATTAAATAAGCTCTCATTTTGTCAAGAGTTGTACTGTTATCATTTTTAATTTGTTGAAGTATTTTTTAAGTGGAAGAATATACCTATTAGTCCATACTGAAATGGACTATAGCAGTTCAAGCAATAAGATTGCATATACCTATTAGTCCGTACTGAAATGGACTATAGCAGTTCAAGCAATAAGATTGCATATACCTATTAGTCCATACTGAAATGGACTATAGCAGTTCAAGCAATAAGATTGCATATACCTATTAGTCCATACTGAAATGGACTATAGCAGTTCAAGCATTAAGATTGCATATACCTATTAGTCCATACTGAAATGGACTATAGCAGTTCAAGCAATAAGATTGCATATACCTATTAGTCCATACTGAAATGGACTATAGCAGTTCAAGCAATAAGATTGCATATACCTATTAAACCATACTGAAATGGACTATAGCAGTTCATGAAATAAGATTGCTAGCCTAGTACCGGTACTACCTAATGCTATCTTCACTAAACATAGCCCTCAGTACTTGTCTGAGCCCAGCCCTCAGTACTTGTTTGAGCCCAGCTCTCAGTACTTGTCTGAGTCTAGCCCTCAGTACTTGTTTAAGCCCAGCCCTCAGTACTTGTTTGAGCCCAGCTCTCAGTACTTGTTTGAGTCTAGCCCTCAGTACTTGTCTGAGTCTAGCCCTCAGTACTTGTCTGAGTCTAGCATTCAGTACTTGTTTGAGCCCAGATCTCAGTACTTGTCTGAGTCTAGCCCTCAGTACTTGTCTGAGTCTAGCATTCAGTACTTGTTTGAGCCCAGCTCTCAGTACTTGTCTGAGTCTAGCCCTCAGTACTTGTTTGAGCCCAGCTCTCAGTACTTGTCTGAGTCTAGCCCTCAGTATTTGTTTGAGCCCAGCTCTCAGTACTTGTCTGAGCCAAAGAAGCAGATATGTGACGCCTAGTAGATTCATGTTGTATACCTTATGCAAACTCATATTGGTATATCTCGGCAATTTTTTTGTTGATTTTAGCAAAAGTTTAAATATACACTATTTATATTTGTTGAAATCAGCATTAAAATGTGTACAAGAAAATTCAGAATTTTAGAGTTCATATGCTAAAAAGAAAGATAAGAAAAGTCAATAAGTCAATTATCAGCGTTCTGTTTTTTTTTAATATAAATTTTCTTTCAACTGAGTATTATCATCGCTGATTTCAATAGACTGAGTATAGGAAGTGACAGATTTCAATAGACTGAGTATAGGAAGTGACTGATTTCAATAGACTGAGTATAGGAAGTGTTTTCTTTTGTCAAAATTTGAGCTGAAAGGCATTAACTTTATACAAGGCACAACTTAACAGATCTTTGATTATATATGTAATGAGGTCACTTATTTTCAGATGAGTCATACATCATATAATACTGTCATTCCCCAATTAGAAGTTACAATATTCAACTGATGACAAAAGATGAGCTTTTCAATTCCATAAATAAATGATCTAATTATCAGTTATTTTCTCTGCCACTTGAACTGCACATACATTGAAGCATTCTATCAATTTTAAACAAAATTCCATTTGTAGCAATAATATTGACTGCCACAATTTTTGCATGTTTATTTACATAAAAGTTCCCACTATCATCCTGGGATATACTGATTGGTTCTCCCTGCATAGACTCCAATTGTAGCATTGAATTTGCTGGAATTGCTCGTGAAATGATTATTTTGTTCACTATATGATGAAGGGTGTTCTGAAAAAAAAGAAGGAAAAACCATTTACATTCTGTTAACTTAATATGTGCTTTACAATATACAGTAACCAGTGTGTGTGTGTGTGTGTGTGTGTGTGTGTGTGTGTGTGTGTGTGTGTGTGTGTGTGTGTGTGTGTGTGTGTGTGTTGACACAACTTTGTTTGGCTGATGGCAGCATAATGTAGATATGTAGTTTACCAGTATTAGACTGTCTTTAATTGTGTCTTCTTTCTATCTTCTATTGTTTATCCTTTGTTTGTTTATTTCCCCATCATTTAAACATGTAGGAGTCAAGAATTTTTCTTGGCCTTTGTGTTTGGTGTTTGTTTTGTTAATGTAAATTGTTTCTTCCCCTGATAAAGAGCTTGTTTAGCTCAAAACATTTGGAAACTGTTTTGTATTTGCACCGTTATCAATTTTTGTGTCATTATATATATATATATACACACACACACACATATACACAGTACTCCCTCATTATAATGCTGTCTATGGCAGCCATATAGTTTATCGCCTTAATATCAAGTATATAATGCATGTAATTTTTCTACCACTTAATGAACTGGGATCAGAACATGCAATTGCAGGATTCATGCTAATTTTTTTTTTAAAATTGAGCTGAAAAATCAGATTTCAAAGCCTACCTAAATTTCTTTATTAAATCCTTCCTATATTCAGAAAATTCACACCTTTTTCCCCCCTCCCCATAATTTTCAGTTCAAGAGTAGACCCTATACATCTTTGTCTCTCAAATTATTGGTCGAATTCTTATGCGAAATTTATAAATACAGTGCATTCTACCAATCAATGACACTCAAGTAATGACAAAATGCTATCGTTTATTTTACATGTCCTTTTATTTTACATGTCACTTTTATTTTACATGTCATTTATTTTACATGTCCTTTTATTTTACATGTCCTTTATTTGACATGTCTTTTATTTTACATGTCCTTTTATTTTACATGTCCTTTATTTTACATGTCCTAAATAAAAAGGTTTAAAATGTAAATTATAAAAATAGCTTGCTAGATATTTATATGAACAGGTGTCATTTATATGGACATGTCTGCAAATGCAAGTTCACTGTATCATACTATCAGACCACACCAGATGTTGCATGGTACCAGTGACCACATGATTGTTACTTATTCTAAACTCAGTACAGTATATTTTGAAGTCTTTGCCATGAACAAAATCACTGCATAAAATAAAGAATTAGTAACATCATGTGGTACCGTATATACTCACTTATAAGTTGGATCCAACTGCAAACTGCATAAATCTAGATCTGCCATTGCATAATGCACCAGCAGATTAGGGTCCATGTAGTTTGTTAGGACTAATTAACTCAATAAACAACATAGACCCTGATCTGCTGGTGTATTATATTATGCAATGGCAGATATGGGTCTTATTTGTTTGCAGCTGGACCCAACTTGTAAGCAAGTATATCCAGTAACTGGTTCTGTGCAGCAAATAATGAAGACCCTCTACATGTATAAAGAAGTTATTTAAAATTGAAAACTAACATCTATATCATACAAAATTTAATTTTTATTTTGTATATTATGAATACATGACAAAAATACAGCATTCCCTCACTATAACACTGGGAGCCATAAAGTGGACTATCTTATAGGTGAGACTGCCTTATATTGAGGTATTTTATAGGTGAGACTGCCTTATATTGAGGTATTTTATAGGTGAGACTGTCTTGCATTGAGGTATTTTATAGGTGAGACCATCTTACACTGAGGTATTTTATAGGTGAGACTGCCTAACATTGAGGTATTTTATAGGTGAGACTGCCTAATATTGAGGTATTTTATAGGTGAGACTGCCTAACATTGAGGTATTTTATAAGTGAGACTGTCTTACATTGAGGTATTTTATAGGTGAGACTGCCTAATATTGAGGTATTTTATAGGTGAGACTGCCTAACATTGAGGTATTTTATAGGTGAGACTGTCTTACATTGAGGTATTTTATAGGTGAGACTGCCTAATATTGAGGTATTTTATAGGTGAGACTGCCTAACATTGAGGTATTTTATAGGTGAGACTGTCTTACATTGAGGTATTTTATAGGTGAGACCATCTTACATTGAGGTATTTTATAGGTGAGACTGCCTAATATTGAGGTATTTTATAGGTGAGACTGCCTAACATTGAGGTATTTTATAGGTGAGACTGTCTTACATTGATGGTTTTTTATAGGTGAGACTGCCTAATATTGAGGTATTTTAATGGTGAGACTGCCAAACATTGAGGTATTTTATAGGTGAGACTGTCTTACATTGAGGTATTTTATAGGTGAGACTGCCTAATATTGAGGTATTTTAATGGTGAAACTGCCAAACATTGAGGTATTTTATAGGTGAGACTGTCTTACATTGAGGTATTTTATAGGTGAGACCATCTTACATTGAGGTATTTTACAGGTGAGACTGCCTAACATTGAGGTATTTTATAGGTGACACTGCCTAATACTGAGGTATTTTATAGGTGAGACTGCCTAACATTGAGGTATTTTATAGGTGAGACTGTCTTACATTGAGGTATTGTATAGGTGAGACTGCCTAATATTGAGGTATTTTATAGGTGAGACTGCCTAACATTGAGGTATTTTATAGGTGAGACTGTCTTACATTGAGGTATTTTATAGGTGAGACTGCCTAATATTGAGGTATTTTATAGGTGAGACTGCCTAGGTGAGACTGTCTTACATTGAGGTATTTTATAGGTGAGACCATCTTACATTGAGGTATTTTATAGGTGAGACTGTCTTACATTGAGGTATTTTATAGGTGAGACTGCCTAATATTGAGGTATTTTATAGGTGAGACTGCCTAACATTGAGGTATTTTATAGGTGAGACTGTCTTACATTGATGGTTTTTTATAGGTGAGACTGCCTAATATTGAGGTATTTTAATGGTGAAACTGCCAAACATTGAGGTATTTTATAGGTGAGACTGTCTTACATTGAGGTATTTTATAGGTGAGACCATCTTACATTGAGGTATTTTACAGGTGAGACTGCCTAACATTGAGGTATTTTATAGGTGACACTGCCTAATATTGAGGTATTTTATAGGTGAGACTGCCTAACATTGAGGTATTTTATAGGTGAGACTGTCTTACATTGAGGTATTGTATAGGTGAGACTGCCTAATATTGAGGTATTTTATAGGTGAGACTGCCTAACATTGAGGTATTTTATAGGTGAGACTGTCTTACATTGATGGTTTTTTATAGGTGAGACTGCCTAACATTGAGGTATTTTATAAGTGAGACTGCCTAACATTGAGGTAATTTATAGGTGAGACTGCCTTATATTGAGGTATTTTATAGGTGAGTCTGCCTAACATTGAGGTATTTTATAGGTGAGACTATCTTACATTGAGGTATTTTATAGGTGAGACTGTCTTATATTGAGGTATTTTATTGGTGAGACTGTCTTATATTGAGGTATTTTATAGGTGAGACTGTCTTATATTGAGGTATTTTATAGGTGAGACTGTCTTATATTGAGGTATTTTATTGGTGAGACTCTAATATTGAGGTATTTTATAGGTGAGTCTGTCATATATTTAGGTATTTTATAGGTGAGACTGCCTTATATTGAGGTATTTTATAGGTGAGACTGCCTTATATTGAGGTATTTTATAGGTGAGTCTGTCGTATATTGAGGTATTTTATAGGTGAGACTGTTTAATATTGAGGTATTTTATAGGTGAGTCTGTCATATATTGAGGTATTTTATAGGTGAGACTGCCTTATATTGAGGTATTTTATAGGTGAGACTGTTTAATATTGAGGTACTTTATAGGTGAGACTGCCTTATATTGAGGTATTTTATTGGTGAGACTCTAATATTGAGGTATTTTATAGGTGAGTTAGCCTTATATTGAGGTATTTTATTGGTGAGACTCTAATATTGAGGTATTTTAGAGGTGAGTCTGTCGTATATTGAGGTATTTTATAGGTGAGAAGACTGACTTATAGACAAGTGTGCACGAAGGTCTAGTTGTATTAAAGATGCATTTCCAACAGATTTATCTTTTTCGGTGCAAGTGACATTCCCTTTTTGCACATGTTCTTGTTGAGTTAAAACAATGTTGACAGTAAACAGAACCTATGGGCCTCAGTCCTGAAAATCTGATGTCCTCTACATAGGAAAGGAAGTATAGTTTGATTCTTAATGTGGAATGTATTGAAAATAGATTTATTTTGACTCTTTCCACATACTACTGTACAGCTAGATAATTTTAGATAAGGCAACCATGTGACAAGAATACAGTCATCCCTCTGAGAAATAAAAATCTTCAGATCTGCTGGTCTCTGGCCCTTGCAGCCAGTAGAAACATAAAAAAGCTGGATGGGCCTGAGGAACTCTGCATATAGTTATGGTCAGCAAAGTGGTTTAAAGGTCTGATGGTCATCTATTCAATCACATGTTTCTGAGTAAGAGTAAAACATTCTTTAGTTTATGTTCCAACTTTAATTTTTTTCCACTGACTTCAAATGTCCTTGGAAAATTGTATATACTTTTGAAAATAGGGTGTCCAGAAATTGCATGTACTTTTGAAAATAGGGTGTCTGGAAAATTGCATGTACTTTTGAAAATAGGGTGTGTGGAATATTGGAGGGTCTGGATATTTTGATTAATGATGGTAAATAATGAAATGTGATCTGTTATTGTTGCTGTTTGTCCTTCAAGTTCAAAGATGACCATGACATCACTAACTGATTTGGTTTCTGTGAGTAAATCACACCTGCCTTATAAAAGGGACAGCCATATACTGAGATACATTATAGAAAGGGAGTACTTTAATTTACATATGCCTTGAAAAACAAACTATAGCAGAACTGTATCTGTGAATCAATAAAAGGATGCACTTATTTTCTTGGCAGACTAAGACAAGTGTAATTTCTAATTAATCAAATTTCCCCTTACCACAATCATGTGCACAAGTATTGGTTTAAATTACAGATGCACAAAGTTTTACAAAGCACAAGATATTTCCTAGCAGTAATTGTCAGAAGAGCAAACCTTTCAGCAATGATTTCACCCACTGAAGAATTTGCAATAGAATATAATTTGTAATTATATGAAGGTCTTAGATGCACAATTTATGAATGTAGAATTTCATTCACTGTGAATATCTTAATAAATTCATAATTTCTCATGAAAATATTTTAACCTAATGAACTCTTTTTCTTGGAAGTGCCATATATACTCACATACAAGTCCAGTCAAACTGCAAACAACATAGACCCATAATGCACCAACAGATCAGGGTCTCTCTTGTTTGTACTACTAATTAGTCCTGACAAACTGTATAGAACCAGATCTGCTGTCATATTATAAGTGAGTATATACAGTACACTGTTTGTCACACAGTGAAGATTTCAAATTTAAAACTTGCTACAAAAGCACTTCATTCCCTCTTTTTTACTCTGTGTCACAATGGCAGAACTTGTAAAGTGAAGAAGAAAAAAAATGAGTACCATGAATGGCACATTATACACTCACTCCATTTAATAGTCCGCTACGTAAACACAAGAATGGTAGACTTGGGAGATTATTGAATGAAATTTAATGTGCAGAAACCATTATTTTCTTATTTAGACTTAACATGACCATGACCTCTGACTCTAGATCCCAGAATCTAAAGGTTTCTTTATTACCCCAAGTGCAAGCCTGCCACAAGTTTGGTCAAGAAACTTACTCTAGAACAAGAGTTAGTTTTCAAAAAGTTTCTTTCTTTGATTCAAAATGACAATGACTTTTGACTCCAAAATCAACAGCCCTCTTCCATACCTGAAGTGCAAGTCCTCCATAAACTTTGGTGAAGGTACATGGTCCATAACTGAAATTTTTGTGCAGAGACCATTTTTCTTCTTTCAGTCAGTGACCCCCTTGACCCTTGACCTTTTGATTCCAAAATCGATTGGGTTCTTCCTTACCCCAATGTCAAGTCATCCCAAAGTTTGGTTCAGGTCTGTGATGTAGAAATAATGTTATTGTGTAGAAACCATTTTTCTTCTTTCATTCATTGACATTGACCTTTTGACCCCAAGATTGATAGGCTTCTTTCTTACTCCAAGTGTAAGCCATCCACAAAGCTTGGTAACTGTAGATTTTAGAGAACTTCAATTATATAGTGGAAACCATTGTTTCTTCTATCAGTTACAGTGACCTTGACCTTTGAACTTTTGAGCACAAACTCAATTGGGTTCTACCTTATGCCAAGTGCAACCCATCCACAAAGACTGATAAGTTTATATGTGGACAACTAGAGTTACTGTGCAGCAACAAATTTGTTAACAGACAGATGGACAACATCGTAACATAATACGCTCTGCTTTATGACATGCAAATAAAAAACACAGAAGACAATACCTTTCTCAGCAATTCAGTGTTATCATATAGTTTTTCCATTTCATGGGATGACTTTTTGGAGAATGCTTCCTCTGTGGGGGCAAACACTGTGTAATGGCCATCATCTTTTACCAACAGAGACTGGAGTTTGGAGTTTTCCACATGGTACAAAAATGTCCTGAACATAAATAGAATTGAATTTACTTACATGAAAAAGAGAGAAAAAATATAAAAATTTTAACATATATGCAAAAGTATACATAAAATACTTATTCACTATAGTAAACATGTAAGTAATAAAATGTGAACTATCTAAAATTAGCTTACAAATAAATGTTTCTGAAAATATCCATCACAGTTTAAGCAAATATAAAACAAATAAAAGTATATAACAACAAGTGTTCCATGGAACCCATGCCTCACTTGTATACGTCGGATTCTGTGGAACCTGTGTCTCACCTGTATATGTGCAATTCCATGGAACCAGTGTCTCACCTGTATATGTGCAACACCATGGAACCAGTGTTTCACCTGTATATGTGTGATTTCATGGAACCTGTGTCTCAATAATGGATGACAAAGAGAGTTTGAATATAAAACTTCGATTTTTTACTGTTAAATGCACTTCAGATGCTTTTCTCTGACATGTGGGAAAACTGAAATAATATTCTGTCAGAAAACCACAAGAAGTTTGCAATGCAATGTTGTCATGTACAACTTGACTATTTTCCCTCAGTGGTCTAGTTAGTAGTATTTCATTCTATACTATTAGGTACAACAAATATGACACTAAGAGAAGTTAAACTGTATAGAAACAGAAGTTCAGCAGTACATATAATGTCTCCCCTATGTACAGCCCTGCCTCATTATTACACCCTTCATTATGTGATTCCAGATATTGTATCATGCAGTACAGCTATGGACCCTGTGACCAAAATTAAATCACTGAAATTGAATTGTTCTGTCCAAAGTAATGCAATATGGACTGAAAGAAAACAACATGAAGCTTAAAAATATATTTATATTTCCTTTTAAAACATGATTATTTGATTAAATTAAATGCACAAACCCCATGAAGTGAATATATATATATATATATATATATATATATATATATATATATATATATATATATATATATATATATATATATATAATTTCCATCAAATAAAATTATTACTATATATTTGACTGACATGTATCCTCGTACCCACACCACCCTTCCTTCCACACACATACATTCGTCTAATATTTAAATCATTCTTGCTATAATGTGATTTGGTACATAATAATGCGGTTGGCAGTATATATACGTTTGACTAGCATTTTGTTTATTCCCCCCCCCCTGCCCTCTGACATACACAAAGGCAATTTTCAAACAATCTTGCTTAATGCAGTTTGGTACATAACACAGTCAGCATTTATAGGTCCCAACTATCATCTGACAATGAGGGAGAGATGTAGTTTGCCATGTTTTCCTCCACTACATCTGACTGGCAAATATTTTAACATAAAACTCTGTCACAAAATCATGATTCTGATGCCACAGCTATTGACACTGGTAAAGTGATACTCAAGTCTGACCATTTGCTAAAGCAGGAAAAACAAAAAGTCATTACTGTAAACTTTTGTCCCTTGTGACAAGTGTCAGGAGGTCATACTCGGGTGGTATAAGGACTTTGTCAATCACATGAACGATTCCATTGCTGCACTCCTCATTTGGAGTGATGATTTCAGCATCATCAACCAGTATACCCTGAAAAAAATGACATTAAACCTTAATCAATAAAAAAATGTGTTCATGAAACATGGATGCCCCATCACATCATTTTATTTACATCTGATCATTGAAAGCGTTTAGATTCTACATTGAACCTTTTTTGTTTCAGTCTGATCTCTTAAAGTGTTTCAAGTCCTTTAAAGAACTGATGCAGCTCATTTTATGTCAATTCATTCAAAGGAAAACAAGATTAAACTATTTTCAAAACTAAGTTCCTGCTAAAAAATGGATTTTGCGCACAACTCCAGAAGATGAACATGGTTATACAGCTGGACCATCATTCATCAATTCACTAGTAACTGAAGCAATTAAATCAGGCCCTAGAAGTGCAAAAGAATGGGGGAAAAAAAGCACCTGGAGCAGCTGGCCAGGATGCTGAAAACACTTGCAGAAAAAAGCAATGGCAGCTCTGCCCAGAATTATCAGATCAATCATGTTGTTCTTGCTGAGGACCAATGGCAATGCCATTGGCAGGCTGGCTAGAAACCCTGTGGTGCTTGTCATCATGAAATCTGTCACATTCTTTGCCATTCTCTGCTCTCACACAAGTAAAGAATTCTAGGCACTCAGCAGAGAAACCAGATGGTTGCAAGTGCCACCACAATACCACCTATGACTAGTGCTGTTCTGTTGACTTTGTGGTCTTCAGCTTCTTCTGATGCCTGCACTTTTTGCATGGTGCTGGTTTGTGCCATTGTTGCACTGCCACATTCAGGTCAAAGCTGACCTCTTTATGCTTTATTGGTTGCAGTTGATGGGGCATGCTTTGCACTGTGTGGGCAGTTGTGTAGGCATCCTTAACAAATTAATATCGACACTGGTGCCTATCGTCATGTTGTCATCCGCTACAAGAAGCTCATTGTTATACCCCTCATAGGTGCCAACTTTAAGCTCCATGTCAGTTGGGATCATGTACAGGCCACCCCCAATGATGTAATCTAGCTTGCTTGTGGCATGTCCGAGCAATGACTTGTACTTATTTAACAACTTTCGGGCTTTCTCAGCTTGGTCAGCCATCTTTTCCATGTTTGCAAGAAACTGTTTTTGTACAGTGCAAACCTTTCTTGGTTCCATTTTGGAGGTAAGCATTTTGGCTTGTGAGCCCAGGATTGATCAAACATACACTAGAATGCTTTCACTGAGATGCTCTACCCTGGCTTGTGTAAAACCTTGCAACTTGTCCAGAATAAAATACACAAAACTGTGGGTAAAGTAGTCAACTTTGTGTTTCCTTGAATGATCAATTGCATACATGTTGGGCAGTGTGTGAAACTCACCAAAAATCCCGCAAGCCCACATGACCAGTAACCTGAAAATGATAATGATCCTGTCCATAACCAACTGGTCCTACATTTCATGATACAAGACAAAATGTAGTCAATGACACGATGGTAAATGCATGTAGACATGAACATCAGTCCTTAGTAAGGCAATCTATGTAAAGAAAACAGGAAAAAAGAAAGAAAAAACACAAAATAAGATATTTATATCATATATCAAATTTATAGAATTTTATTAAATTCAACATAACAAGGCAAACATCTATTGACCAGACAATGCTGCTAACTGTCCAGCTGATCCAGATCCATACCTTATTCTGGAGTTTGGGCATCAGAACCTGAATCATAGAATGGGAAAGAGGATCCTCATCCATTGACTTGTCATCAATGACAGCATTAGAACTAGGCCCACCCTCCAGAGATGAGACTATGGTATCCAAAGTACAACTGCCCATGAAATTAGGTCTGCAGAAAAATGAGTTCCAGCAGTGAGTTGCTGGAACTGGATCAAATGTAGTCGGACAAATTACTCATTTGAAAGTTTCCATTGCTTTTGTCATGTGACTTGACTTGAGCATCCCTGGATTTTGTCAATGGAAACTTTCAAATCAGCGAATGAGCAGAAATCGCATTGGATTGGTTGCTATGTCTGATGGAACAGCAGTATGTAACATGAACTTAGAAATGGCCACAAGAGGTAGGGTTGTATTATTCCACATGGATTTACAAGTTGTCAAACATAGGATTTGATCCAGAAATATTCTGTACATATCACCGAAAGCACCCTTCGAGCCAACTGTAACTCAAGAGCAGCAAGAAAGTGTCTAAAATGTACACCAATGTGCTGCAGACACATTTGTCTGCATCAATTGCATTATTTAATGAATAGATGACATCAGATCCAAAAACCATCCATCAGTATCAGCACAGATCGGGGGTGGGGTGGGGTGGGGGGCTGATTTATCAGACAAAAGATAAAATGCATCCAAATCATCATAATACAGCTAACAGTTAAGAGCATTGTCATGGTCTTAGCATGCATCTTATTTCTGTATTCTGTCTTCATTTGCTTCCTTTGAGTGAAGCCTCTCTCACACATGGCACTACTGGCTGGTAGCGACAGATTAGATCCATCAGACTTTGAAGCATCTAAATACTTCCACATGTTGATGATGGGAATTGGAAGTAGTATATGTTATCAGACATCCATAGACGCAGAAGAGTTTTTAACTGGAGTTGCAAGCATCTATTGTAACACAGACTATATGTGAATTATTTCCCTTCTCATCTCACCCAGCAGATCGTATTGATATGTTCTACATTTGCAATTAGTCATCAGAAACAATTTTCTGTTATTTATTTTTCACACGGTTTCTATCATTTCTTTTAATATGATAAAATAAACAATTCATGTATTAAATCAACTTGATATACCTAAAATTTCAAATGGCCAGATGGACTGGCTACTAATTGTTTGTGCCAGTCCACCATGAAATTAACTGGCATTTGACCAGTGGGCTGGCAGCTATTTTGCACACTGACGTTGGGGTCCCATACACCACCACAGATTAGCTGGTAGCCACTGTTGACACTAAAGTTGTACATCGTATCCAGGCCTTGGATTTTGCTATGCTTCTGCTGCCAGTCCAAGTTTATCCCCACATTAAACTCATTGCAAAAGTACTCATAGGCAACCATGTCAATGCTGTTTTCAAGCACATTCTGCCCTGTTTGGCAGTGACTGCATGGTCCAGCATCATACTTACTAGTCCAGAATGAGGGCTCATTCTTCTCTCACTCTCCTACTTCTTTGGGTTTATCCCAGATGCATATATGAGTCCAGGCACACACAAAGTACCCAATCCCCTTGCGTTTATCAACATCCCGAGGCTTTATGTCCACCTCAATCAGATAAACACACCGATAATATTCTTGATGGGAAAAACAGTACGCTGCTACAAGTTATTCCTGTGGGTAGTGAGTCCTACAGGGACATGGATACTGTCTCCTATGGAAAACCACATTGGTGCAGATTATGTGAAGGTGGCATCCATGAGCTCTCGATACATATTTGTGATGAAAAACAAACACCAGTTAATATGCTGGATTGCACTATTAATCTTGAAATTAAGCTTTAATGCTCACATGAGTGCAAACAACAAGCATGCTATGAGTCTATGTGGTCCTTGCTTCTTTGGTTTTTGCACTGCAGTTGCCTTGGATCCATCACCACTATTTGCCCCAGAGGCTGAAATCTCAAGGTGTGAGGTTGTCATTGTTGTCAAATCTCCAGGTGTGAGGTTGTCATTGTTGTCAAATCTCCAGGTGTGAGGTTGTCATTGTTGTCAAATCTCCAGGTGCAAGGTTGTCATTGTTGTCAAATCTCCAGGTGTGAGGTTGTCACTGTTAGCAAAGCCAGTGCTGCCTTAAAGGCTGTGTATTGAATGGCCAACAGAATCACATCAGTTGGTGAGGTTACAGCATTAAATACACCAAGTTTGTATCGCTGGGATTCAGTGCAAAACTTTCAAAACATTGCTGGTTTTACACTCAGTAATGACAACAACACTATCACCATCCAGGGTGCTGGGTTTTACTTCTCCATGGAGTCGCAGTGACGAAACATGGGCATTACTTGGAATCCATGTAATGGAGTCTTAATGGCACATGATGATGGTAGTGCCATTACAGCTAACCTCTCACATGAAAGCCTTACAACTAGCTTTGCGTCTATGTTTGCCACTGGGGACACCATTAGGTGTGAGGGTCTCAATGTTGATGCACATCGGTCAGGAGTTTCAGCCACTCTAACCATTTTTGGCTTTCACGCTTAGAACTCATGTAGCATAAAGAAAACATGGGGCAGCAGCCAGTCATAAAACATGAATCATTGGTGCGGAGTATTGGAGCAGCTCGCAAAACAAGTGCCTGACATTAACAGGAAATACAAACCCCTGGTGGAAGAGTATCTGTGCCAACAAGGGGTTGACACTTACCAGTTCAAATTGGGATGGAGCAAGGATGCAAAGCAAACTGACATCAAGCACTGGGGTTACCCAGAACACCCTAAGTCAACCTGTAGTCAACCTGTAGTCAGCTAGGGGTAATTGCACTTTTGCTGCAGCAGGAACAAAACCAAAAGGTACTGCCCTCAGGTAGTCATGGGTGTGATTGCTACTACAATGGCAAAAGGTACTGCCCTCAGGTAGTCATGGGTGTGATTGCTACTACAATGGCAACTTGGTATTTGGTGAAGCAATTTTGACAAGTCCCCTGTTGGCAATAATTTTTCCTTTGGGGTATGTAATGCCCTCTATCACATGGCTCACCAGACTAAAAAAACTGTGTGATTTTCAAAAGAAGATATGTTTTGTTGCATTACAGTGATCGATAAAAAACCCCACATAATTACAAGCCCTTCGAACAGAAGACACATTGGTTATGAATCTAGGCAAGCATGTTGCCAAATGTGTTACAGACCATCAAATTTTCCAGATCTAAAGATATTAAGGAAACTGAGAGTCTTGCCAGTATACGACTGTGACAGGTTAGAGGTGCATGCCTGCATGACCTCTCCAGAAAAATTAAACTTTCATATCATGCTCCTCATAGAGGAATTGTAATGTCACTATACCCAAAACTCCAAGACCCGCAAGACTTTTGCCTGAAAAAAATCTCAGAGGTTGAGCAAGCCCTACAAGAAGAAGCTGAATAGTCCTACAGCCTTTTCAAAAAGTATCAGCACACAGTAAACTTGGTGGATAACATTGACACAACATTGACAGCTATGTCTCTGGGCACAAGTATAGTGGGCATCAGGATTCTGTTAACCATCATTGCTGCCCGCATCATGGTTGCCCTTGAGATCACAGCTCTGGTCTGCAGACTGGTGTCCACGGCTGGAAATTGTGTCAGCCGGTGACTCTCCCTGAAGACAAAAAAACATGATGAGATCTGCATCCTAGTGGAAACCAAACTGAATACTATTGCAGATCATATTTTTAAGGCCCTGCAAAACAATGCCATCACAGAGGGCAAGTTTAAACCCATTCTCAACAAGTACGACAAAAGCACACAACCTTAAAAAATGATATATGGGCTGCACTGCACAAGGCACATGCTTCTGTCACCATCAACAAAGTGGCAAAAGATGAAATGATTGTCCACAGAAAGGCTGAGGCCCTCTTAGAACAACTAGCTATGGCTGGGATACCTGATAAGCTGTGTGGTGTCTCCCAAAACTGGGAGTACATTAGCTGCAGCTATCACCCGTATTTGATTATGGCCTGCATGTTTGCAGTAGAAGGTCATGAACTATCAATATTGGTGGTAACATTTTTGTTTTGACAAGCTGTGTATATACCCAACCCCGTCACAACCAGGGTTGCTGCAACCAAAGCAGCCAGTACACATTTTAGCTAATGGGCATACTATGGCACCTCTAAATTGTCATTGCAAATCAAAATCCCAGTTTGAGCCAACTTTGTGGGGGGAACTGTGAGCTGGGCAAAAAGTATATTGGATCAGACTAGAGGGAAAGTGGTTGTGCAAGTCAACACTTTAAAGGCTCCCAGAGTTTGGGCTCACCCCTTGAGGATGGGGGTGAGCCCAAACTCCCATCCAAACCCTCTGAGCCTGGGGCATCCAGAATTTCCACCCAAAAGCACTTCATTTGGTAGGAAAAAGTCGCCAACCGAAAATAGTAAAAAGCCAGTAATTTCAGGCAAAAACATTTCATTGGGTGGAGGGTAAGCCCATACTCCCATTTTACATCTACTGGGATGGGGCTTCCGTGTGATGTCATAAAGTAGTTCCAGTTTTTCAGACTGTGGAAATGGAAAAGGTTAGAAGGTGATACAGATGTCCATATCAGATTGTTAAGTGATACAGATGTCCAAATCAGACTGTCAGGTGATACAGATGTCCATATCAGACTGTCAGGTGATACAGATGTCCATATCAGACTGTCAGGTGATACAGATGTCCATATCAGACTGTCAGGTGATACAGATGTCCATATCAGACTGTCAGGTGATACAGATGTCCATATCAGATTATTAAGTGATACAGATGTCCATATCAGATTATTAAGTGATACAGATGTCCATATAGAGTGTCAGCTGATATAGATGTCAATATCAGACTCGGGTGATATAGATGTCCATATCAGACTGTCAGGTGATATAGATGTCCATATCAGACTGTAAGGTGATATAGATGTCCATATCAGACTATCAGGTGATATAGATCTCCATATCAGGTTTTGTGGTGATACAGATGTCCATATCATTTCAAGTATATAATACAAGTATTTTAATGCAAAAGTAAAATATTTAACTTGAAAGAATAGAAGAAGTAAGCTTGCTTAGTGCATGTATAATTGTCAGCAATATTTTTAGAACAGGTTCAAAAGCTTTGCTGCCTACATTGTTATTATTATTATTATTATTATTATTATTATTATTATTATTATTATTATTATTTATTATTATTATTATTATTATTATTATTATTATTATTATTATTATTATTATTTTCCAGAGTCTTTTTTAGGGTATTTCTGGTTGGTCTTTTCTCCAGAGATCAGACCACTTCAGAAGTCCTTAGATATCTAGGATCATCAGCAGTATTCTTACTGTCATGTGCCAAATTCTGTAGTAGGTCTGACTTTAGTGCTGTTCTTAGCATTTTCAGGCTATCTCTTAACTAATGGGGTGGGGTGGGGTATTACTTCTATTGCTCCAACCAGAAATGGTAACGTCTCTGAGTTTTCCTGATCTTTCACATCACTGTACTTTGTTACATTCTCTTGTGCCTTACATATGGCATGAGAGTCCCCTGGTACTGCCATGTTTATGATGCAGGTCCAGTTCCTCTCCTTGTCTACCAGTAATATGTTTGGCCTCCTGTGATGTAACCTGTGGTCATTCTGAATGTTGAAATCCTGCAGGATTTTGACCTGACTGTTTTCAACCACTATCTCTGTATTGTGATTGTATTACTTGTTTGTGCACTCAATCCCATATTTCCCAGACAGCTGCCAGTGGACAGCTAGGGACAGCTAGCGGTAGTTTGTCTGCCAATTGTTTGTGCCTACACTGGGCTAGTTTGCTGCACTGACTAATCATATTATTATAATTATTATTATTATTATTATTATTATTATTATTATTATTATTATTCATTTAATAAAAAGTCCTAAATTACATAGAAGTGTACAAGGACATGTATTTTACTGCAATGAACACCTTACATTTCTGTGGACAGAGATTTTCATCTTCTTTTCTGATTCTGTCTCAAGATATTTATCGCCGATCATGTCATCCCGAGTTATCTTCCCTTTGACTATGTGATACTCAAACAATTGCTCCATTTCCACTGGCTCAGACACCAGGGCAATCTGGTAGGATGTTGGCAAGGCTGGAAAAAAATTATAATGTTTGATGGACAATTTTTTAATGCAGCTTTAGTAATGGGACTAGCTTTGTAAGTCAGCCAAATTTAATGGCATGTTTATACAAACCCAAATGAATTACACATGCAAAGCAGATGGAAACAGAAAATATGTTATGAAGATCTTCTTATAACAATCTCTTATTTGAAGTTAAACAAGAGTGGATTGGTGATATTCATCATATAAAAGTGGTGACAGGGAAAGGACAAGTCACTTTTTTCAAGATGCTCATCTGATTGGACAAGTGACATTGTAAGCAGCTTCAATATTACATACAGTATTGGATGAGCAAAACTGATGCAGGACAAGTAAATGTTCCAAGTCACTTACCTTGCAGGACAAGTAGCTAACAAACATTTCTTCAGCCCTGCCCCTTCCTCAGATACAGACAACCAAACCACACAGCCATGACTCAAAACATATTACAAAAATTAAAAATCTGTAAAAAAAAAAATTCCCCATGTTTGCATGCAGCAATTTCTGGGATAAAATATTCCAAAATGTCCTGTAATAATTTGTTTTGGCAAATTTTGACTTTTTTACCCTCTATCTTTATTATGTTTCTTGATACTTCTAGCATCTTGATTCCTGGTGGCCACATATACTAGTAAGCTTTACAAATATTTACCTTATAGTGCCAGAATATTAGAAACTTTGGCAGACAAATGAATGAATGAGTGGATATTAGAAAGCTTATGTAGTTTCTTTTATAAAAAAAAATCATGTAGTTCACTACTTTTTATGTTTTATTTAATAGGAGATCTGGCATATTTTCCATTTAGTACATTTTCCAATACTGACAAAGCAATAGGAAATCTATGATGTTGGTTTTTAATGACACTTTTAACACTTTATTGGCTATATCATGCAGAGGAAATGGGAGTTAAGTGGTCTTTCCTATGGACGCAGTGAGGCAGCCGACCAAGATTGGCAATGATGGGCATCAATCAGTAAATCGATCATTTACAAAACATGATACCATGAAGAAGATGAATATTAAAATGTTCCCATATCCTAATTAAATGGAAGTGCTGTACTCATGAAGGCAAAAGTTTTCTCACTTTCCATCATGTGTAACACCATGTTGTCCAGTGTGGTACACTCATACAGGAGTTTCCCATCCTACCCCATGTACATGTTATCCTACCAACAGATGATGTCAACATCTGACCTCATTTGTATCAAATCATTGTATCCATGACATCACAGTCATATCCTTTTTTTTTTTCTTCTTCTAATGTTTAATCACATATTTACCTGAGTCTCATGCAAACTAAATTGTACATGCTCTTTCTCTAGATATCCAAATGTCAGAATTTAAGTTATATTTCTGTGTTTTAATGACATATTTACCAGTCTGATGTAAACCAAATTTTAAATGCTCTTTCTAGATATCTCAAATGACACCAGTTTCAGGACACTTGTTCTGTGAGCTTCTTCAAAGGATTTTGTTGTATGACTAGTTAATTATAACTTTTATGATTCCTAATCTGTAATAACCTGGTGGACTTAACAGTGCAAAGTGTTTGCTGAACAGGTCTAGTTATCAGTTGAGTAAACATCTGGGTTTCCCATTCAGCTAAACAGACATCTGATGTATTGATATATATTGCATACTAAATAGTAACAACTAGAGCTATTAGCAATGGGTACATTCCAAAGGCCCTGGCTCACTCAAAGTTGCTCAGCAGGGCCTTAAACAGAGGAAAAGGGAATCAGGGGTCATAACTCTTCTGAGTGATAATGTGGAATGCTGGAAATTAAAGTCATTCAAAGTCTCATTAGTATAAAGGTGCCTGCCAAATTTGGTTTTTAATCTAACAATCCTCAGTATAGTTATGCTGCAGAAACCAAATTCAGGACGATGGGTTATCAAGGGGCATAACTCTTGCAAATGATGCCATGGAACACTGGAAATTCAAATCATTGAAGGTCTCATCAACATAAAGCTGCATACCAGCTTTGGTTGAAATCCAAAAAAATTTGGTAACATTATGCTGTGGAAACCAAAGTCTGGAGCATGTATAATCAGGGGGCATAACTCCCTGCAAATGATTTCATGGAAAGCTAGAAATCAAATTCATTCAAGGTCTCATCAATATAGAGCTGCAGATCAAATTTGGTCCAACAATCCATGTAAAAGTAAAGATGCAGAAACAAAAGTTAGGGGGATAGGCTATCAGAGCATATCTCTTCTGGAAATCGAATTAGTTTGAGGTGTCAACAATATAAAGCTGCATATCAAATTTGGATAAAATCCAACAATTCCCAGTAAAGTTATCCTGTGGAAACCAAACTGTTGATGGATGGATGAACAACTGACACCAAACTGTTGATGGATGGATGAAAAACTGATAAAGGGTTGGATGTGATTACTAAATGGATCTGCCAACTTTGTAGAGCAGAGCCCCAACAATACTACTACAAGCACTTCCTAACTGTTTTAAGTCCAAATGTGATTGTATTTCTTCATTTTGATAGAGAAAATAAGCAAGGAAAACTAGCACTGTATTGCTAGAGCACTATATCAAGGCAAGGCCACTTACATCAATGAAAATGGTAATTCAACAATAACAAAGACACTGACTCTTGTGACCAGCAGAACAGTTGCTGCCATAAACATGAAAATTAAGTACTAAAGAACCTTTTAATTCACAAAGTGACTTGTAAGTTGAAAGGATTACTTCTAAGTAGCCATATTTCAACAACAGTAGTAACAACTTCAGTTACTATAATGTCTGCATAGGTGATGATAAAACCCACACTTCCAGTCCCTCCCTTACTTGTTTTTTTTTTTGTGTCTTTGGATTTATTTCTACAAAAGCAAAATGAGAAACCAGCCAAAGAAAGAAGATTAAAGGCTTGTACACAATACTTGAGCTTAATACTAGAGCTTAATAATATATATGTAAAATGTTATATATAATGGTGGACTGAAACATATTATATCACATAGTTCTTTTCCCATGGGTTAGTTTTTATTTGGTCATGCATGGTATAGCAACACAGATTAATAACACAACATTTTAAGATTAATTTGTATATGTACCAGTTGTTTACATATGTCAGAGTTCTCAGAGAACTGAGCTTCCACATCAAATATGCATGAAATTCTAAGAGGATACACCTTTTCTTCATGTAATGCATCCCCATGACATGCCACATTTTCCCCCATGATGCTCCCTTTTTATATTTTTGGTCAGCCATGGCTGACCTGTAGAATAGCTAATGGCTAGACTTAGACAAACAGGTATGAAACCAGTGTGACTAATAACCAGTTAATCTTTCTCTGATGTGATGACTTCAAAGAAACTGATGTTTTATTGAGTGTGTATGTCAGCACCTGTGATTGTTTGACAAATAAACAATAAAAAATTTTTAAAAATGGTGTTTAAATTGGTGACGATGCATATCTAAATCATAAAAGTAATCAAAGCTTTCTCCGAGTTTGAGTTGGACAATAGAGTCAAATCAGCAATATACCAAAATAATAATAATAACTGCTACTTCAGAGCGTTTGTGATTTAGACTAGGGAACTACAGTATCAGTAAACACTTTTTAAAAGAGCGCAGAAAAGTACTTTGACTCATATAAATGGATGAGGGCTTTTCCATTTAAACATACATGGTACCCAGGAAAGGCACTTTTTTAAAGATATATACCAGGGTACTCTGATTACTCAAAGAGTTCATATGAAAACAACACAGAATTCTAATTTGCATCTATGGATGACTACTCCACATTAAAAGTGATTTCCCTGGGTCCCAAGTATATTTGACTCGAACAGCCCTCAGCAAAATCTGTTTACATTTTTCAGGAAACTGGCTTGTGATGCAACTGACACTAATGCTAACAAAATGAAAAAAATAGATGAAAGTGAGAGCACAAGTGAAGACAACAAAGTGAACTCCAACTCAGAATGTATAATTAATGGTGATTCCATCTCAACTAAAGTGAAGGATGCTGATAACAATGGCGGCAGAACTATGAAATTGAGAACCTGGAAACCTGATTGGAAGACGCAGTTCTCATGGTTGAAAAAAGTGGAATCAGTTGATACATTAAAAACAATTTGTTAGTGGTGGAAGACTGATGACTGCAGTGCAGCACAGATATGTACAATGAAACAGTAAATAAATCAATAAAAAAATTTGTGGAGCATCCTGTACTTAAAAACTTCCAAATCCAGAATGCCATACATACATTTGTTACACCAAATCTACAGGAAAAAGTAACAAAACTAAATTATTTGAAAAACTAGTTTGCAGATGATAGAGTGCAGAATGATATAAAATAATTTTGGACAATTACTAAAAAATATTTTCTCTCTAATGTAATCTTATAAGGCTGAGAATTTAATCCAATCTATATGTAATAAAATAATGATCATGTACTTTTTCCTTTTCCTTTTAATTCTTTTGAAAGTGAGGGGCTCATGAGTTTATGCCAGGGACTCTCAGAAATAGGCTGAGTTTCATGAGTAAAGAATCCAGGACTCCTCATTCTAAAACTGTTCAAAGCCCTGTATGTCAGTCATTAGGATTTGTCAAAGTTATTTCAGTTATACTTAGCATAGTACTGAGACTCAGTGAAGATCAGTTGTTACCAATTGAGTTACACTCTTTAAATAAAAAATTATTATTATTTATCACATTTTGATAAAAACAAATTGTAGAATCATTGCAGTACTAGGAACTGAATTAAACCGGGAGGTGGGGGAGTGGGTGGGCATTGGTAATTTAGCATTTTCAAAACTTCTGGGACAAATTTTTGCAAGAGAATTTTGTTAGTTCCTATATTTTAGCACTAGGACAACAAAATTATGCTTTCCTGTCTCAAGATATACAATAATTACAGTAAGATAAATACCATTAAAGGCTTCATCCGTTGGGGCAAACAAAGTAATATCTGACCCAGTCTCCAATTTGTCAAGCAATCCTGCTTCATGACTCAGCTGCAGGAACTTGTTCAAATTCAAATCTCTTGCTAAATCATCCATAGTCTTTACTGAATAGAACATGAAAAATTTCTTGGTAAGATGTTATCTTCTACATCCTGCACAAAAAAGGTAAAAATTACTGTTTCTATTGATTTCAAGTCAATCAAGACTATATGAAATTAATGTTAATCAACTAAAATGGTAGCAGAAACAGATGTTGCTATAACCTAATGCATTTTGTATTTCATTATTGTATATATTTATGGAAGTGATTGTGATCATGTTTTAGTGGTGGTTGTGAAAATATGGCTATTATATCTGAAATCTACATAATATTCTCACTGCTACCATATCCTCTCATGTATAAGATGAGTCCAACTGCAAACATCATAGACCCTGATCTGCCATCGCATAACGCACGGGCAGATCAGAGGCTATGTTGTTTGTTCTACTGATTACTCCTAACAAACTGCTTAGACCTTGATCTGCCAGTGCATTATGCAATGGCAGATCTGGGTCTGTGCAGTTTGCAGTTGGATCAGACTTATAAGTGAGTAAAGATGGTAATTAATTTATAATTAGAGTATATTCAATAATTGTTATGTAATGAGTTTACAAACACAAACATCAAATTATGTTAGGATGTGCAAACAATGGATTAATAATGACTGATCTATATTCCATAACACTGATGGTAATTTGGATCCATACCATAATAAATATGTTAATTTTGACCTTAACACTGTCCTGCTTTTTTGAATGAAGATGTTTGTACATATATCCTACCTGCTCTGGGAATCAAAAGTTTGTCTATTGTATGGAAGACACCATTCCCAGCTACATTATCTGAAGAAATAACTTTGGCATTGTCAACATAATATCCATTCTTTCTGCACCTGAAGGTCACTTTGCTTTCATCCAATGTCTTCAGACCACTAGTGATAAGAACAGACTCTCCACAGTAAATCCCCTCAGCCACATGATGTCGCACCACAGCTGAAAGGTTAATACTTTTTTTACCATTAAGTTTACCGTCATGAAGCAAATTTGTTGACTGTTTGAGTTTAGGAGAGAAGAGAATTTAATTTAAACATTAAACTCTGTATATTATTAAATGATAATTCTGCAAAATGCCATGTCTCACCTGCTCTCGCATGGCATAATCCAAAAACCTTGCATAGTCACTACAGCCTAAAGAGTAGATCACTGTGACCTTAACAGTAGGTCACTGAGGTGATTAATAGTCCTACTATAAATACATCCATCAAATTTACATACAACAGTGTCTAAGAAACTGAGCTAAATGCAAAACTTTGCATAATCATTGTAGAATGAAAAGTAGGTCACAGTAACCAATTTTTGCACATGGTAAGTACTGGTAGTATCCTCAAAGATTAATACACCCATAAAGTTTCATGACTGTACATTCAATGGTGTCAAAGAAACTGAGCTAATGCAAAATCTAAACATAATGTGTTGAAGAATGAAAAGTAGGTCAACATGATTTACTTTTGCCAGTGGTTGGTAGTAACCTCCAAGATGAACATACCCCTCAGGTTTCATGAATGTACAGACAAGGGTGTCAGAAATACTGAGCTAAATGCAAAACTTAATGTAATTGCTGGAGCATGAAAAGGTTACTGTGACCTACATTTGCCTATGGTGAGTAGTACCCTCCAAGATGAATACACACATAAAGTGTCATGACTGTACATACAACAGTGTCAAAAAAACAGAGCTAAATGCAAAAACATAATCAGAGTGTGAAAAGTAGGTCACTGTGACCTATTTTTGCCCATGGTGAGTAGTACTCACTAAGGCAAATACATACATCAAGTTTCATGACTGTATATACAATGGTGTTAGAGAAAATTAACTAAATGCAAAGTTTGATGCCTACAACAAAAAACAACAACAACAATGCTGTTATAAAAGTGACCCCTATATGTCCACTATGCTTTGCAGGCGAGACAAAAATGCAGTTCTTTTCTTCCATGGTTGAGAGAGTGGTCTCTAAGAGTGCAAGTTATGCTTACCTATATTTTTCAGTTTTCTGAGAAAAAATTTGGTAACTTTTTGTGAAGTTTGAGAAGTACTTGAAACTATGCTTCATCATATATTATCATATTGTGGCAAGTTGTTTGAATTCAGTTCAAAAATGTTGAAGGCCAGTGCCTGCACATCAAGTCCACAATCAAAGCATTGCTGTAACAACATGTGACCTTAACCCCAAGGTCAAAAGGTTGAGTGAGCCTGTCACAGCATGGATTGACTTAGTTTCATAGTAATTTATCCAAAGTGTGCAGAAAATCCATCAAAGGGTTTAGGAAATATAAGCAAATGCAAAAGCTCAATCAAAACCTTAATGCAAATCCTCAATGACTGTGACCTTGACCCTAAGGTCAAAGGGGCAAGCAAGCATGTTACAGAATGAATTGTCTTAGCTTCATAATGATTCATCCCAACTATAAAGAAAATGCATAAAGGGGTTTAGGAAATGGAAGCAAATGAAAAAACATTAACTAAAACCATAATCTTCTATGACTGCAACTTTGACCCCAAGGTCAAAATGGGCAAACACACTGTCATATAATGAATTATCTTAGCTTCACAATGACTCATCTCAAATTTGAAACAAATCCATCAAAGGGTTTAGGAAATATAAGCAAATGAAAAAACAATTACCAAAAATTGACACACATTTTCTATGACTGTGACCTTGACTCTAAGGTCATAATGGGCAAATGAGTTTGTTGCTCACTTCATAATTATTTATGCCAAGTATGCTGGGAATCTATCAATGGCTTTAGGAAATATATGCAAATGAAAAACCTTATCCAAAACTTTAAATACAGTTGCAGAAAAGTGACTCTATGTCTTGCTTTCCACTAATGTGGGCTCAACAAAAATGCATGAAAAGTCATCTAAATTTGTTATTTCACTTTAAGACAATTATATACAATTCAGTCTACTAGTATGTCAGAGAAGTTCAAAGTCCCTTGTGGTTAGATGTTATGTCAAAATGGAGTCATACTGTCAAAACTTTTTTTGCTGATGTTTAATTTCACCTGACTTATTAATTGAAAAAATGGCATACATATGACATATATGCCAGAATGGTATAATTGCCTCAAAATATGGTAGGCACAGACTGATATGAGTTGTACAATTTTTAGAAAGTTAACTGAATTTTGTTTATAGTGAGAATTGTAGTATTAAGATACACAGGAGATACAAATCCAATGTAAGATTAAGATACACAAGGGATACAAATCCAATGTAAGATTAAGATACACAAGGGATACAAATCCAACGTAAAATCAAGATACACAAGAGATACAAATCCAATGTAAGATCAAGATACACAAGGGATACAAATCCAGTGTAAGATTAAGATACACAAGGGATACAAATCCAATGTAAGATTAAGATACACAAGGGATACAAATCCAACGTAAAATCAAGATACACAAGAGATACAAATCCAATGTAAGATCAAGATACACAAGAGATACAAATCCAGTGTAAGATTAAGATACACAAGGGATACAAATCCAGTGTAAGATTAAGATACACAAGGGATACAAATCCAGTGTAAGATTAAGATACACAAGGGATACAAATCCAGTGTAAGATTAAGATACACAAGGGATACAAATCCAATGTAAAATCAAGATACACAAAGGATACAAATCCAATGTAAGATTAAGATACACAAGGGATACAAATCCAGTGTAAGATTAAGATACACAAGGGATACAAATCCAATGTAAAATCAAGATACACAAGGGATACAAATCCAGTGTAAGATTAAGATACACAAGGGATACAAATCCAATGTAAGATTAAGATACACAAGGGATACAAATCCAGTGTAAGATTAAGATACACAAGGGATACAAATCCAATGTAAGATTAAGATTAGATACACAAGGGATACAAATCCAGTGTAAGATTAAGATACACAAGGAACACAAATCCAACGTAAAATCAAGATACACAAGGGATACAAATCCAGTGTAAGATTAAGATACACAAGGGATACAAATCCAATGTAAAATCAAGATACACAAGGGATACAAATCCAGTGTAAGATTAAGATACACAAGGGATACAAATCCAATGTAAGATTAAGATACACAAGGGATACAAATCCAGTGTAAGATTAAGATACACAAGGGATACAAATCCAGTGTAAGATTAAGATACACAAGGGATACAAATCCAATGTAAGATCAAGAAAAATAATGAAAATTCATTAAGTAAAACTGTTGACTAAACCATTTACATTCACATAACTGAAAGAAATACAGTGTTTCTTACCTTCAGCTGTCCTTTGATCTTTAAGGATTCTTTCCCTCAAACTGTTTGGGAGTCGTGAAAAGGCATAGTTATTTGGAGCAAAGATGGTGAACATTCCCCCATCTCGGAGGTATGTGACCATCCTGGCAGTGTAGAGGACATTGATGAAGTTGGAAAATTGAGAAGAATCTCTCATGATCACATCAGTCAGGTTTCCAAGCAAATCAAATGGACTCATTACCTACATAGAGAAAGAAAATATTAGGACATTTCCATAGACTGGACCTTCTATAAACTGGCATCTTCTGCAGACTGGTCACATATTTTGGTCCCAATTAGGCCATTGTAATAATGAAAACTCTTAACAAAGGCAACCTCTATAAAACAGACAAAATTTTGGTACCAGCAGTATCCAGTTGAGTAAAGTCTGATTGTATTTACCACACAGTATTTCAGTGTCACAACATCACACAAATAAGTACATTGTATGAAAAATTGTGCCACAATAATAGCAACATTATCAATTACATAATCTTTAAGCAACAGCATGTGGAGTTATTGTGGAAATATCATCTTTAAGCAACATAACCTGTGGAGTTATTGTGAGAAATATCATCTTTAAGCAACATAACCTGTGGAGTTATTGTGGAAATATCAGCTTTAAGCAACATAACCTGTGGAGTTATTGTGAGAAATATCATCTTTAGGTAACAGTTAGTGGAGTCATTGTGGAAAATATCATTTTCAAGCAACATAGTCAGAGGAGTTACTGTGTGAAATATCATCTTTATGCAACATAGTCTGTGGAATTATTGTGAGAAATATCTTTAGGCAACATAACCTTTGGAGTTATTGTGAGAAATATAATCTTTAGGCAACATAACCCATCGAGTTATTGCAGGAAATATCATCTTTAGGCAACATAGTCTGGAGTTATTGTGGGAAATATCCTCTTTGAGCAACATATTCTTTGGAGTTATTGTGGAAATATCATCTTTAGGCAACATAGTCTGATGATTTATTGTGGGAAAAAGAGGATATTACATGGGAGTTCACTAGACATGAAATCAATGAAAAACATTTAATAGTAAAGTGTGCTACTTTCTGCAAATATCACATTATTGCATTTATTTCATAAATTTCAAACCTAATGAAGACTTATGTAAGATCTTCCATATTCTGATGAAGTTTTTATTCCAGGATATAATACAACAGAAAAAATATTTTTAAAACAATTAACATCAAAATTTAACAATATCATAAAACCAATTACTGCTGGTTTTTCTCACATCTGTGAATGTTCCTATTAAAATTTTGATTCCTCTGGATGTAGAAATCATGGCATCCAAATATGAAATCATAGATAACATCAACTACAAGGAAATTTTCTGCTAACTGTATTGTCTCCCCTATCAATGCAAAATGTATTGTCTCCCCTATAAATGCAAACCTTATGGCAATATGAGAAATCTCTGTTCTAAAATGTGAATGTAAAACTTACCTTGATGCAACTCCACTGATAACAAAGATGCTGATCTCTTTGAAGTGATCTCCAAATAATTTATCAAGGAAAATATTTTGCAGAAACATATTTTTGCACGAGTCAGGCAAAAACAGTGAAAGTTGATTCAAGCTCTATAGTAGGTAAGTAAATTGTGCTTTATACTTCAGAACTGCTACAAAAATTTTTAATTTGTCCTTGACTAATGACTGTGAAAATAATGAAAATAAAATAGCTGCAGAAATGTCTATGTATGGGTTATCTTTCTTTCTTTGCAGGTTATAAAACAATTTGAGTTATGTATGAATGAAGATTAAGTTACATGTATAACACGAGGAGATAAAAACATTAAATTGATTGACATAATAAGAAGCATGTCAAGGTACTGATAAATTCTAACTTATAATCTCTTGCAGTATGAATTTACATAATGTTCTCTGTTCTCGCAAGATATTCTCCTTGTCTGTAATGTAGGTATTGACAAATTCTAACTTATAATCTCCAGTAGTATGAATTTACATAATGTTCTCTGTTGTCACAAGATATTCTTCTTGACTGTAATGTAGGTATTGACAAATTCTAACTTATAATCTCAAGTAGTATGAATTTACATAATGTTCTCTGTTGTCACAAGATATTCTTCTTGACTGTAATGTAGGTATTGACAAATTATAGCATAATCTCCAGTAGTATGAATGTACATAATGTTCTCTGTTGTCACAAGATATTCTTCTTGACTGTAATGTAGGTATTGACAAATTCTAGCATAATCTCCAGTAGTATGAATTTACATAATGTTCTTTGTTGTCACAAGATATTCTTCTTGACTGTAATGTAGGTATTGACAGATTCTAGCATAATCTCCAGTCGTATGAATTTACATAATGTTCTCTGTTGTCACAAGATATTCTTCTTGACTGTAATTTAGGTATTGACAAATTCTAGCATAATCTCCAGTCGTATGAATTTACATAATGTTCTGTTCTCACAAGATATTCTCCTTGTCTGTAATGTAGGTATTGACAAATTCTAGCATAATCTCCAGTCGTATGAATTTACATAAAGTTCTCTGTTGTCACAAGATATTCTTCTTGACTGTAATGTAGGTATCGTCAGTACTAAGTTTTTCTGGAGCCGTGTTAGCTCAGTTGGTAGAGCGTTGGAGTTGTATTCCATGGATCGCATTCGATACCCGCCCAGGTTGGCTGCCTCAGTATGTCCTTGGGAGAGGCACTTATTTCCCATTTTCTCAGCATTATATAGCCAATAAGGTTAAAAGTGCCATTAAAACCAACAAAACCAAAGCAAAATAAGTTTTTCTTGCAAGGAATAAATCATACTGAACTTAGTTCTCATGTTAATTGAGGGTGGACCAGAAGAACAAGGTCAAAGAAAAGGGAAAGCAAATGTGAATTTAAAAGGTTTCTATCAAGTTTTTTTTTCATTATTATACTGTCTGTTGCATTTCAAATTATTATACCATAATATCAAGTAGAAAAAGCCCAATCATCGAAACCCTGCTTATTTTCCCGAAAACTGGACAAGAATAACAGGCCCACTCTGTATTCATATTTTCCATAACCACTTGGAAAGCATAACAGTACTAATAAGATTTTGTCCAAGACATTTCTCTGATGTCAATGTGTCGTATGACCAGGCGGCTCATTAATTTTCAGTGAGTCGATGGATTATATGAAGCAAAACCAGTTTTCACATTTTCAGCAGATTCAGGTGCAAGTTGGCATGGGATTGGTTTGTAAATACGTGTTTGTGTTAGATACAACCCAATATAAAAAGATTTCAAAACCTTGGATTTATGTTCTTTTACCTTGTCTATGACATGTATTATGCCATTAGCTGCCAGTATGTTAGGTTTAATGATGCGTGCACAGTTTACTGTATACACCTGGAAGATAAATGACAGGTATCAAAACAATCATCAAGGTTATGATCCACCTCAGAAATTTTGTAATAAAGTTTAAAAATCTTTAATCTTAAAGTCATTAAAGTCATTGAAATTGTGCTGAAATCAAAACATATTATTTATTATCTCCTGTATCAGAATGTTTAAATCAATCAATATTTGAAATGAACAATGATTAAGTAAAGCAAGGTCTACAACTGGTTACAAATTTGAAAAAAATACAAGATATGTGTTTGCAGACCAAAAAACTCCAAGTCCAACAAAATTTGAAACTGTAGAAAATTTTTTACCATGTATAATGAACTTCTAGCACTAATCACCCAAGCTGTCTTTAAATCCTTAATCTTAAGGATTTAGTGTTCATATCCTGGCTGTATTATTGTGAACAAGTGAGCAATTTAAAAAAATTCCATTAAACCCTTACTTGATTGGTCACAAGATTGCTGCTCAGAAGCCATACTGACTTCAGAGAAACTGAAAATACTCAAATTGGTTATTATGCATACCTGACTGTGCAGTTGACCATTGAAACGTCTCGTAATGTACACAAAACAAACACATGGAGGCACAGTGATGGACTTAGAATCTGTAGCTGGGGCCATGTAAAAAACTGTTGGCACTAAATTCCATTTTTCTGAGCAACTCTGTCACAGAAAATATTATCAAATACACCATATACAAGTTTAACATTAAAATCTTGTCATGGTACAAAAGGAATTGAAATGAGTTGATTCCATATGGCTCTTTATTCAGATTCAATAGAAACAAACTGTTACTTGATAGCTGATGAATAAAGGACAAGGTGATGAGAATAGTGACCTTATGATGAATAAAAGACAAGGTGATGCATATAGTGTTCTTATGATGAATAAAGGATAAGGTGATGAGAATAGTGGCCTTATGGTAAATAAAGGACAAGGTCATGAAAACAGTGTCCTTATGACGGATAAAGGACAAGGTAATGAGAAATATAGTGGCCTAGCTTATGATGGATAAAGGACAAGATTATGAGAATAGTGGCCTTATGACAAATAAAGGACAAGATCATGAGAATAGTGGCCTTATGACAAATAAAGGACAAGATAATGAGAATAGTGGCCTTATGACAAATAAAGGACAAGATGATGAGAATAGTGGCCTTATGACAAATAAAGGACAAGATAATGAGAATAGTGGCCTTATGACAAATAAAGGACAAGATAATGAGAATAGTGGCCTTATGACAAATAAAGGACAAGATAATGAGAATAGTGGCCTTATGACAAATAAAGGACAAGATCATGAGAATAGTGGCCTTTGGCCAAAAGTTGAAAGTGGTTTAAATGTACAGTGAAACCCCACTATAACACGATGGTTGGGGTCCACAAAGTGCCATCATGCTATTGTACCATATTGTGCAATATCCAACCAAGTCAGTTAACTGAAGAAAATATTGCACGTGTATCCTCTTAGCTAAGAGATCAGCTGGTGAGTACATGTACTCTAACTATTACACTTCAGTTTCCAATTTTGTTATACATGTATATGTATGTACCAGTGAATAGTTCTCTGCCCAAAATATAAATATTAAATATATAATAACTGTTTAAAGTATTTATCATTTAATATGCATCCAGTTGGAAACTGTCACTTAGGTCTGTAGTTTCAGCCCCCACCCCACCCCACCCCCACCTGAGGGGGGTGAAACTATGGACCTCAGTGACAGTTTCCAACTGGATGCATATTAAATGATAAATACTTCTGTATTCATAATAGTAATTCTATCAAAAAATGTGCACAAAGAAGCATAATTTATAGAATTTTTCTGCTAGATTCCATTAAAATCTAAAAACTTTATTTCTTGCTACTACACGCACACTAACTCATGAAACACTGCATTTTCCGAAACATTCATATTCACTAGACATGTCCAAAGAGTCTGAATTTAGACTGACAATAAAATGTATAAACCAGACATTGGGAGTTTCTAAAAAGAAACATGTATTTAGGCTTAAAAAATACTTTAACTGAAATTCATTTAGAGGTCAAGGGTTTTGACCTTGTAATGTAACCAAGATGAACAATTCAACAGGTGTGTATAACTGCCTGGGTGAAGTTTGGGAATAAACCATTGGATTTCATGGATAAAGAGTGATCTCCATAAAAACAGTTGTCATTCTCTAAAAGACAAAGGAAAAACTGTATTCATTGAAACTTATGTTTATTAAAGGCCTAGAATTTAACAAACATTTCCTTGTAGCCTACAGGACTAGTAGATTGATATATTTACTAGTCTTCACTAGTCCTTCCACAAAAATGTGTCAGACACGTATCTAGATTAACAACACTTTTATTTCTTAAATATCCCAATCATTCATAATTCAGAAGTACAAATCTTGCTTTGGAAAACCACCAAGGTTACGTGAAAATATTCACTACAAGTTTACAAGAAAAAGAATGATTTTCCAGAAATTAACTGTAAAAAAAGATGACTCAGTAAACATTTTTTAGAGCCTCCTCATCCGGAAAAAAACAAATAACTTAATAAGAGAAAAAGACAAAGACCTCATTCATACTTGTCATTATGTATCATAACTCCACAGATTTAAGGTAGTACCCATTGTGCTCCATTGAAAGCAGGGTGAGATGATCTCTTATTATAGCAATATAGGCATTGTGTGTGTTTTCACAAGAGATATGAATCTTTGAAGCAAATTTGTGTCTCCATGATGCTAATCCTTTACAGACAGAATGGTTAATCATTATACAAACTTGGATGACCATGGCACTACAACAGCGGTCTGACAAGTTCATAAGTCTGGTTTACAGTCTTTTAGTCTGAGTTTCCTCTGACCTTTCCTACCCCATTTTAGATATTCTGACATTTATGTTAGGGTGTGAGGTCAGAGCTCATTGCCCATCGAAAAGTTGATATTCGCCAAAACTACATGATGACTCTGACTTTCTGCAAGTTGCTGCAATGGCAACACATTTCTTGTGGTTGTTCTCTGAATAAAGATGTTGAAAATTATGTGTTTTTTTTTTTTTTTTTAAAAAAAAGAAAAAAAACATTAAGTGACTTTCATTTAACATTTTCCAATTTTTGGTGCAACATTGGAAAGAGTGCTTTTGTTGGTATGATGTAACTATTGGACCTCTGATGTCACAGATATGTATTAAAGACATAACAAATGTTATACTCGCAATTTCTGAGAAGATAAATCATCTTCCTATCGATTTTATGTGGGTAGGGCTCGATGTAAGGTCGTTTAAGTTTACTAGGCCTGGTAGTAAATGGCTACCCTATGCCATCATTGCATGGTTTCAGTGAATTCAAACTTTTCAATAGGCATGCGCTCAAACTTCACACCCCAATATAAATGTCAAAATATCTAAAATGGGGTAAGAAAGGTCAGAGGAAACTCTGATTAACGGTCTTTGACATATGACTTTACCTTATAAATCTAACAAAACCAGTAAAGATTTATATAGCCTCGTTTTGAAATAGAATTTGTAAAATCCTCATTTGTTCTAACCCTCTAGGGGAGCAGCTAAATCTCAAAGATTTATGTGAGTAGTTTTGGAAAGCTTGGACATTGTCTGATCATTCAGATTTTCAAAAATTACATATGATAGCGCAAATAAACGCTGACTGGTGACAGCTGAAATTTACTACCCATAGGACTATTAAAATTATGAAAACTACTATTCCAACAGGAAATTTACTAGCCTCAGGCTAGCAGACTACCTCTAATTTCGAGCCCCGTATAACTATGACTTTGCACTACTGCAGAGCAAAAACAGGGACTAGTATGCTGGATTATAATAGTAAATCCCTCTACCCCTACAACTTAAATGGTTCTGTTCCAGTCAATGGTCAACAACAGTACAGCTATATACATGTAACTTTAACAATGACAAGTGGCTTGTGTATATGGGAGTGATTTGGAGCTGCTGTCTGCATTTCTGACTCTAAAATAAAAAGGATTACAATGAAGGGGAGGTATGTGGCAATGACTAAAACTCTTCCTGACAATTTGGGCGATAAACTTGTTTCAATGGGTATATAAGTCGATTGATTTAGCAGGGATTGGTGTTTTATTGTTTTCTCTTAAATAGGTAGGTAAATTAATTGATTTATAAATTCGGGTGAGAAACTTTTTAGACACTGCATTGTTTGGTGCTTGGTTGGGTATGCCAGATGACTGCACAAACATCTGTTGGCTATTGTTAACCCTGGATTGAGCAAATGATTGTACACATGATGAACAGAAGACAAATACAAAGAAGACTTAATGGCTTCATTGCTGATGGTTCAATAATAATTAGATTAACAATTATCAGCTTTTTAAGGAGCTAACATCTTTAAAAAATAAACAAGAAGCAATGATATTTATTTTTCTTCAAGAATACAAAATGTCTTGCCAAATTATTAAATTAAACTCTTTGTTTATTTTGGCACTAAAGCTTTGCAGTACTTCAAGAAATTGGTGAAATTTCTGTAAAATTTTTGGAAGCCATGCCACGACTGTGTTATATCCAAATTAGTGTTATAATGAAGCATGTTATAGCGGGGTTTCACTGTATATACTAATATGTCTATATTAGACACAGACAAAGCCTTTTCAGAGGTTTTTATGATGAGATAAACTAGGATATGTTTAGGGAACATACATAAATAAATTGTGCTATGTCTAATTATAGACAGTACACTTTCAAAATATATTACCCCAATAGGATTTCTGCCAATCCTGACAGGTTTAAGGCCATAGTACAGTGTAGGGACATCCATGTCCTCCTTGACTGTGCTAGTGTTCCTCCAGCCCTGGACAACATGATAATGGACAAGGGACAAGGCCTGATATGTCCATGGAAATAGACGCTGCCTGCAAGTGAGACAATCATCTTCAGCTGCAATTTAATATCCTGATTGTGGTACAACATATAAAGTTTTTCAGATTTCAACAGGAAATTAATGGACAGCCATTTACCATATATACTTGCTTATAAGTTGGGTCCAACTGCAAACAACACAGACCCTGATCTGCCATCACATAATATGCCAGAAGATCAGGATCTATGTTGTTTATTCTGCTGATTACTCCTAAAAACTGCATAGACCCAGACCCAGGCACAATATGTAACAACAGATCTGGGTCTATGCAGTTTGCAGTTGGACAGACTTACAGGCAAGTATATATAGTAATAATAATAGACATTACAAGTAAATTGCCTTCAATTTGCAAACACTTAATGAAACTAGAAATGTGTCCATAAAACACAGATGCCCTGACAATATGATGCAATTGAAAGCAAAATTTGATGCTAAAACAGGGGCTATAACTCTGTTAAAATTTTGTTGGAAAATAGTAAAAATCAAACCTGACATAGGTCTTCTTAATGTCATACCAAATTTGGTTTCAATCAATGAAATCTTTTCAAAGTTACCGAATGGAAACAAAAGGTTTTTTTTACAGATGTTATCTGACAGGTAGGCATGGGTAACAGTATATGCCTTCTCCACAGATATTTTGCAGGCATAAAAATAAACAAGGGTTCCATGGAACACAGTGGCACTCGATGCTATCATATACCAACACTGGATCCAACAATGCAAAAAACTTTTACACAAAACATAACATACAATCACTACAATGCCACCACCACAAAATCTCTCAATTTTCTAGCACAGGCAAGAAAATATAGTTAGTATAATTTCAAATACAGTGATACCACTCTTCAAGGAAGCAAAAAAAGTATAGCATTCTATAAGTGAGGTTGCCTTATACTGGGGTACATTATACATAGTAGCCTCGGTGTGTCCCTGGAGAAGGCAGTTAGCTGCCATTTCCTTGGTATGATATAGTCAATAACGTGGTGAAAGTGTCAACCATCCAATGATTGCATAATGTAATGGTATCCATGACCTTACCTGCCTTGTAAAAAAGACAGTGTTATACTGAGGTACTATATAATGAGGGACAGCTGTATGCCATTTTTCATCACTTTGCATTATATATCCATAAATTTATACATTTATCATCATGGGGCCAAATTAAATACAAGGCACAGTCATTTTTCACTCCATTGGAGTGGTTTTCTAAAATGGTAAATATGACAGGATCCAAATGTTAATGGCAGCAATTTTATGTAAATTGTCACAAAATGAATGCAACTGACCTCAGTGTTAAACAGTACTGCACATAATGATGACAGATAGATATATTTCATTCCGATAATGGTCCAACAACCACCCAGTGTTATTTAAGTTTTTGTAGTCATATTAGTCACTAGTTTTTCAAGATAAGTGTCTAGACAAATAATTCTATGCATTCTTTGTATGATAGTGTGCATGAAATGTGTATAGAGGATGACAGTGTGTGCATGAAATGTGTATAGAGGATAATAGTGTGTGCATGAAATGTGTATAGAGGATGATAGTGTGTGCATGAAATGTGTATAGAGGATGATAGTGTGTGCATGAAATGTGTATAGAGGATGATAGTGTGTGCATGAAATATGTATAGAGGATGATAGTGTGTGCATGAAATGTGTATAGAGGATGATAGTGTGTGCATGAAATGTGTATAGAGGATGATAGTGTGTGCATGAAATGTGTATAGAGGATGATAGTGTGTGCATGAAATATGTATAGAGGATGATAGTGTGTGCATGAAATGTGTATAGAGGATGATAGTGTGTGCATGAAATGTGTATAGAGGATGATAGTGTGTGCATGAAATGTGTATAGAGGATGATAGTGTGTGCATGAAATGTGTATAGAGGATGATAGTGTGTGCATGAAATGTGTATAGAGGTACAAATAATACTTTTTGTGATGTACTGTACTATTTTAAACTGAACTTCTTTCTCTTCAAAAAAGAACAAGATGGTGCATGAAGTATGTAACTGTTGTGTACATAACTTTGCAATGCTAAACAAAATAAATCAAATTACTATACTGAAATCTTTCTGTGTCTGTGATCATTAATGGTACACATAAAATATTTGACCAATTTAGTTCATTACCTGTGTATATCATTTTAATTCAGGAGTATTTTGCCCATATCCACCTATTTGATAGAAAAAAGGCATGATATCCGTTATCAAAGTATTAGACAAGTTGGGCAGAGTCAAGTTTTGTCACAAATTTCAGAAAATATTAATCTAGTCATGTAGCTAACTGCCACTTTTATGTGATGCTCTAAATTCAAAATTGGATGGACTTATTGCAGGTCTTTCAAACTGGATGGACTTTATGCAGGTCTTTCAAAATTGGATTGACTTATTGAAGGTCTTTCAATTTGGATGGACTCCTTGCAGGTCTTTCAGATTGGATGGACTTATTGCAGGTCTTTCAAATTGGATGGACTTACTGCAGACTTTCAAATTGGATGGACTTACTGCAGGTCTTTCAAATTGAATGGACTTATTGCAGGTCTTTCAAATTTGCAAAACTTTGTTACACATCATTTCTGCAAGAAATTCTTCAAACTTTTACATATAGTATACCATCGACAGCTGTGGTGTTCAATCAAGATGGAGGAAACTAAAGGAACATCTAAGACTTGGATGGCAATCAGAATATTCCTGATCTTTTCTGTCACATGTGAGAAAAAGACCTTAGAAGTAATTAGTATCCATTTTGAACTGCCCTCAACTCCCTGGGTTGCTATTACATCATAATAACTGTATTGACATCACAACAAGTCTGAATAATTTCTTTAATTTTTGCATTCAAAAGTTGCAGGAATAACATTTAATATCAAAATTGCAGGTATTTAATCAACGGTTGAAATGTCATTGAATGTTATTTTCAATCGCTATCTTTTAATGGGAATCTATTCTTTGCACATCTAGCTGGACATTCATCAACCAAAACTATACCAGTTTGGGAAGCATCACTATGATTACCTCTGAGTCTCTCTCAAAAAAGTCAAAACTTCAACTCGCATTGGAAAGACACAAGAATGTTCCAACTGATTTGGATGGGCAACTATATAGCACTGCAAGAGCCTGAAGCAGGGATTGAACCCAATATCACAGTGGTGCCAAAATATCACTTTATCTGCCACTTCATCTGATCTAAAATTTCCAATAAAACACTTTGAATCAGATATCCATGACTATGCTACGAGTACTTTTGTGTATTCTATAAAACTGGATGTGGAAGTCAAATCAGTATAAACTGTTATTAAAATCACAGACTCATATCATACTTACTTACTTCTGGTCATAGGTGAGGTCCTCAAAAGCCTCATCTTCTGGGACAAAAACTGTGTAAGCTCCTCCCTCTATCAGCTGCCGTTCCAGCTCTGTGTTAGTCAGAAGCTTGGAAAACTCATTCAGTTTAAGATCCTTGATTGTCTCTCGAACATTCTTCAATGGTCTCACTACCAAATAAAATTGTAATACACAAGAGTCATGGTCTGTACAGGATATATGTGATTATAAATCTGGCTAAAAAGTCAAAGTAATAAGCAGAAAAAGATTCTGCCCATACACATGATCATATTTTCTTGGCATATGTCTGTGGGATATAACAAAATATACTGTGATGTTTGAGTAATACATTAAACCCAGCCTTGAAAGACCACTGCTATGTAGGGGTGAAACGATACACCTCTGCCACATATCGATATGATTCTTGATAAACAGCCTACGATATGATACATTATTGATACACATATAAACTTGATGGTTTTCATCTTTAGAAGGTCTGTCAATGGTAGGGTGGTGCCATTTTTTATGTGTTGACATATTGGGTGTATTTCTAGTATGCAGATTACAAACAAACATAGACTTATCATCTGTTCATATGCCATTCTCATCCTTGACAAGATAAAAAAAAATAATAATAATACTTCCATTAGACTACCTGTTTGCTGTTAATGATTTTTATTCAACCTTTGAGGCCATTTCAGGCTGCTCCAATCGATCAGATGCATGACTCATCCTGGTCATCATGCCCCTTGTTTTGCATTGAAGGAATGTTTTTAAAACATCTTATTACCAATTTCATGTCTTCACTTAAATTTTGAAGGCATTACAGTGTTATCTTCAAAACGGAAGAAACAGTGCAATTTCCTTATGCAAGGAAAATCTTATCTAGAACAAGTCTGAGTGTGGGAGCGGAGATGACTAACAACCAAATCCTTCACATTGTACTTCCTGTCAGTGAAATAGGAAATTATTGACAACACCCACTCCCCTTCTACAAATTGACAAGGTGGCTATAACTCATGTGGTTTGGAATCTGCCCCCTTGCCGATTTTGTGCTAATTTGTTTTTGTTTTTTATTTGGTCGCTGATTACATATATCAACGTAAAAGGAGACATTCCAAACTTATTCCCCATATATGATTTAAGTACTTTACAGATCATTTAATAGAAACTTTTGTGTGAAGTTTCTATGTTGCTTTGTATCTATTTGGATAGAGTTTGGATGCCAATATTTCCGGTATGTCATGCAGTGAACACGCTACAGTTAGTTGTGAATGGTATTTATTGTTTTACCCTGGACTTGAACAAACAATAACTACTAATCAGAATTGAATGTAATATATTTAACTGTGTGACACACCGGAAGTGTAGGCCTCAATTTGATCGAAGTAGACAAGATGCGATGCAACAGATAAATTTCGCATAAAAGTGGTTATTAAATGATCAGTAAAGTATTTAAATCATACATGAGGAACAAATCTGCAATGTCTTCTTTCCATTGATATATGTTATCAGTGGCTGAAGATGCAGACAGGATAAACTAATTAGCATGGAAGTGGGGAGAGGGAAGAGGGCAGATTTCGAACTACATGAGTTAATCACCTTGTGTTAATTTGCAGAAGGCGAGTATTTTTTACTGACAGAAATGAGTGCATGTACTTGCTATGACTGTCTCAGATTAATTCTCAATTTAAAGAATGAAAAGGCAAATGGCTAATAATTATTCACGACTGCTGAAGATTAAAGTACTTGTATAAAGTAAGTATCGTTTTGTATCAATTCTTCGCCTCTTGTATCGATATGGGTATCCATATAGAAAAAGTATCGATACATCAATATATTGATTAATCATTTCACCCCTACTGCTATGAGAAACCACCTGTCTTGAGAGACCAGATACTCAATGCACAGATTTATTGATTACATAGTGTTATGACCTGTCAGGAGAGACCACCTGTCTTAAGAGACCATGATTCTTTGGCAGAAGGTGTGATCTTCTAAGACAGGTTCTACTGTACAAATGAATTGTTGTTGGCTTTCACTTGTATAGCAGCTCTCCAATGATCTTTAGACAGGTGTTTTCTGAGCTAGGGAGATCCCTGTGGATCAGTATGATGCTTTTTGATATATAAAGGTTTATATTTTTTAAGTAATGGGAGCTTTATTGGAAGGCAGAGCAGCAGCATTTAAGGGTTTTTCTATTTTAATAACCCTTTATTTTAAGGATTTTTTATTTTTTTATCATTATCTTGCATTGTATACACCTTTTAAAGAGTTTTAACATTTTACCTTTATCTTTTATCTTGTAGGAATACATGTTGACATTTTTTGGATGGGTTTATCTTCTTACATTTTTCTTTTGCAATTTTCTATCTTTACTTTTTTTGGCACTTAACTTTAATCAGCATGATACAGCCAGTACTGTGCTGATGTGCTGTTACACACACACACACACACACACACACACACACACACACACACATACATACATACATACATACATACCTGGGATCCTAAAATTCTGAAGACTATTGGGAGACATTTGTTCCAGAAAATTAATGTGGTGTGTAAAATTTAATATAAAAACATTCCAAAAAAGTATAAAAAGTTGTAAAAAATAATAAAACATTTATATACTTAATTACTGAATGTACCAGAAAATGTGTCATTGTCGGTTCAGGATTTCAGGTTTAGTATCAAAACGTAATGACCAAACAATTGCATGGGATAATTATAGGAACCTTATGTCCAATGTCCGACATGTTGAGCTAGCAAACAGTCATTTGAACTCATTTGTTGGTCAAGTCCAGAAAATAGTTATTTTAGGATCTCTGATACATACATACATACTATTTTAGAAAGTCTTTTAAAAGTTTTTCAATGATACTTTTCTGTGAAATTTGGTCAAATTCTGTTCACTGGTTTTGGGGAAGTCATTTAAAGGTTTTTGTTTTCAGTAACAATTGCCATATTGAATAGGATTGGCGTCATTTGTGAACAATTTTAAGGCCTTCATGCCAGGTGACTTTTGTCAAATTTGGTCAAATTCTGAAGAGCAGTTTTTCAGAAGAAGTTATTTTAAGTTTTTTTTATGTAATGCAGCCAAATTTGCTGGCAGAGCAGTGTCATTTGTACAAACTTGTAAGGCCTTCTTGCCTGGATGTTTTTTTGTCAAATTTGGCAAAATTCTGTTCAGCAGTTTTTGAGAAGAAGTTGTTTAAAGGTTTTTCTTTTTTTAGTAACAGTGGCCATATTTGATAGTCGATCAACATCAGCTGTACGAACTAAACAGAACTTTCATGCCAGAATGCTTTCTGCCCAAATTTTGGTCAAATTCTGTTCATTGGCTTGTGAAAAAATGTTTTTTTAAAACTTTCCAAATTTATGTAACACCAGCCATTATTAAAGGTGGACCAGCATTGTTTGTGTAAATTTCAAAGGCCTTTAAGCCTGAATATTTTCTGTCAAATTTGGCTTAATACTGTCCAGTGGCTTTTAAGAACAAGTCATTTAAAGGCTTAATAGTGTCCAGTGGCTTTTAAGAACCAGTCATATAAAGGCTTAATAGTGTCCAGTGGCTTTTAAGAACAAGTCATATAAAGGCTCAATAGTGTCCAGTGGCTTTTAAGAACAAGTCATATAAAGGCTTAATACTGTCCAGTGGCTTTTAAGAACAAGTCATATAAAGGCTTAATACTGTCCAGTGGCTTTTAAGAACCAGTCATATAAAGGCTTAATAGTGTCCAGTGGCTTTTAAGAACCAGTCATATAAAGGCTTAATACTGTCCAGTGGCTTTTAAGAACAAGTCATATAAAGGCTTAATACTGTCCAGTGGCTTTTAAGAACCAGTCATATAAAGGCTTAATAGTGTCCAGTGGCTTTTAAGAACCAGTCATATAAAGGCTTAATACTGTCCAGTGGCTTTTAAGAACCAGTCATATAAAGGCTTAATACTGTCCAGTGGCTTTTAAGAACCAGTCATGTAAAGGCTTAATAGTGTCCAGTGGCTTTTAAGAACCAGTCATATAAAGGCTTAATACTATCCAGTGGCTTTTAAGAACAAGTCATATAAAGGCTTAATAGTGTCCAGTGGCTTTTAAGAACAAGTCATATAAAGGCTTAATACTGTCCAGTGGCTTTTAAGAACCAGTCATATAAAGGCTTAATACTGTCCAGTGGCTTTTAAGAACAAGTCATATAAAGGCTTAATACTGTCCAGTGGCTTTTAAGAACAAGTCATATAAAGTTTTTTTCTATTTTTAGCAACAGTGGCCACATTTGATAGCAGATCAGCAACATTTGTACAAATCGAAAGGCTTTCATGCCCAAATGCCTTCTGCCAAATTGGCCAAATTTTGTTCAGCAATTTTTAAGAAGTCATATAAAGATTTGTCTATTTTTTGGACTAACAACCATATCTGATGGTTGGTCAGCATTATTTGTACAAACTTAAAAGATTTGTCTATTTTTTGGACTAACAACCATATCTGATGGCTGGTCAGCATTATTTGTATAAACTTAAAAGATTTGTCTATTTTTTGGACTAACAACCATATCTGATGGCTGGTCGGCATTATTTGTATAAACATAAAAGATTTGTCTATTTTTTTGACTAACAACCATATCTGATGGCTGGTCGGCATTATTTGTATAAACTTAAAAGATTTGTCTATTTTTTGGACTAACAACCATATCTGATGGCTGGTCGGCATTATTTGTATAAACATAAAAGCCCTTTATGCCAGAGTGCTTTCTGTAAAATTTGGTCCAGTTCTGTGAAGTTGTTTTTGAGAAGGATCCATGCTAGGGGGAAATTCAGGCAAAATAGCCACCCCATTGCCTGTAATTTTTGCTCAGATATGCACAGAAAACAAAGTTGGCTTCACCTTTTCTCAAGTCAACAGCTTCAGTCCCCCCACACCCATTTTTGGCCAATGAATGCTTCAAGTTCAATATATTCTTTTGGGTCTTTTCATCAGTTTAAAAAGCAATGTAAAACTGTTTAGACATAGAGTTTTCATCTTTTTTATCAACTTTTGTATCAATTTAATGAATATTTATGTCTGCAATTATGTTTCAATCTATAGGTTCATGCAGAAAATTCACACATGAAGCTAGAAGAAGTGAAATTCCATGCATTTGTAGCCCAATCACAAGTAAGTTATTACAATGCAGATATTTAAAGAGTAAACGAGTTTATTTCATATTTCATCTTGAAAAAGTAGGAAGGGAAGACTTATACCTCAATATATGTCACCCATTTTGGATAGTAATCCACTTTCGTGGTTACTGTCTTTTGGAAACAAATAAAGTACAATTTCACTGAAACAAATATTTTCATAAAGTTCATAAGTATTTCTTTTGTTTTTATATTAGTTGGCTGAAAGGTTAAGTAAATCAGTTGTCATAAGTGACTAATTTGAACATTTTGTACATCTAGACTCAACTTTTTCCTATTTTCCCACCACTTTGACCTACATGTATTCTGGAACGAAAGTCGACACTTTGACCAAAAATCTGCATACAGCATGGACACTCAAGGTTTTTTTTCCTTATTTTTAAAAATGGAGACCATATTAGATGGAAGATTGGCATCCTTTGTATAAATTGTAAAGGCCTTTATGTGAAAATGCTTTCCATAAAATTTGATCAAGTTCTGTTTGGCTGGTTTTAAGAAAAAAGTTGCTTAAAGTTTTATTTAATATTTTTAGTAATGATGGTCATACTTGACAGTGGATCAGCATCATTTCTATAGAATTGAAAGTTTTTTTATGTCATGTTGCTTTCTGTCAAATTTGGTCAATTCTTTTTGCATGCTTTTTAGAAGAATATAAGTCTTTTAAAGGTTTTTCTAGATTTAGTAACAAGAGTTATATTTGATGGCAAATCAGCATTTGTGCAATCTTGCCAGAATGTGTGGGGAAATTCTGCTTAGCAGTTTTGGAGACAAAGTTGTTTAGAACTTTTTCTATTTTGGGTAACAGTGGCCTAATTTGATGATGGATCAGAATCATCTGTACAAAACTGAAAGGTCTTGCATGACAGGATGCTTTCTGTCAGATTTGGACAAATTCTGTTCAGCAATTTTGGAGAAATCATAATTTGAATGTTTTTCTATTTTTAGTAATGGTGGCCATATCTGATAGCAGATTGGCGTTGTACAAACTTTAAAGTCATCATGCCAGGATGCTTTTGATTAAATTTGGACAAATTCTTTTCAACAGCTTGAGAGAAGTTGTTTTTTCAAGGTTTTCTTATTTTTAGTAACAGTGGCCATATTCGATGGCAGATAGGCATCATTTGTACATTGAAAGGTCTATGTGCCAGGCCGGGGAACATTTTATTTTTTGCACATACTGCAAACACCCTATTGAAATTAGTTATTCGGAGTGTACGACATCCATCGACAAAGAAACACCACTCAGCATCAGAACAATCCACGAATGCAGAGCTCAATCCCCAAAGTAACTAACATGTTTAAACGTTCTGACACTTGCATCACCTTCAAACCCTCCCCACTGTTCTACTGAAAGCAGTGAAGACAGCATCTAATTAAGACTGTATTCCACTGTCAAATGGATTTTAAAAACAGAAACTAAGTGGTGCATTTTTTTATTTAGTGTCTGTGTGGTTGTGATTGTGTAAGTGTGTGTACATACATGTGTTTGTGTGGTGATGATATTTGATAATTGTATGGGACTGAACATTGAATTTGTGGGAGGGTAGTGGTGGGTGGGGCTAGGTTTTTTTTGACAAAAAAATTTCTGGCCCCGAATAGCTTAAAAATGTATTTGATTTGTAGAAAAAAAACTCTCTAGATCCAGTATAAAAGATGAAAAAAATTAATTATCTTGAGGTAAAAGAAAAAAAATGCCCCCCCCCCCTCGCCCCGAAAAGTAAATGGTCAGTACCCTAAGTCCGCCAAGTATTTTCTGTTTGAAAGTGTATTCAAGGTTTGAAAGTAAACATTTTATTTTCTTTTTTATTCAAATTTGACCTTCCAGTCATATTCTACAGATTTATATGAGTAGATAACTTATTCTCAATTGCACAAAGTCATTTTTTCTGGTCAACTGCACACTGACCCCTCTCAGAACCTCAAAACACACTTTTTGAGTCTCAAAAACCACCCAACACCATTGGTGAGGTTGGCAGGTATGATGGAGGTCAATGACTTCTTGCTAGTTCTCTCAACTAGCAATTCTTGTTTTTTTTTTTTTAATTTCATGTGGTGGCAGCACTCATCTCTTCCACTGTAATACTCAAATCAACATGACATGATGTCCAATAAATGGACCCAGGACAATTGTTGCATTACCTGGGGTTTTTTCCCAACAGTCTGGATATTCTTTTTTATACTTCTGTGCTGATTTTTTTGAACTTTTCGGTTGATTGTTCCCTTTTGCCATCAATGCATTTTCGTTTGTTGGATGAAATTTCTAGATTAAGCAAAAGCTTTGATCATGCAGGTGTTTTGCATGAAAAACGTGGGCAGATTAAAGCATCTGAGGTACTAATGTAAAGTTAGTCTGGTTCCCTGACCAATTCCAATGAATCTAATATGAAAATCTTGATCTGGACCAAACCCCAACAAGCCAATATCCAGATTTGACCGTTATGATCGTATTTTCATATATTTTGCAATTATTACCTATGTTTGTAATTTAAGGGTAATTTCAATAAGACTTCCAATCAAATCATAAGGGTTGACAGGTCTGTCAGTGGTATTTCAAAATTAAATGGAGAAATCGTGAATAGACTATTTATTTTTATGCTAATAATAAAGTTCAGACCACGACAATTATCTTTCATACAGTGTTTGTGTACCTATGATGTACAGTAATTAAAATACAGGGAATTTAAAAGCAAAGTTCAATTTTCATTTCTTTTCTTGAACATTTCAGCATAGAGGGACCTTGTACTACAAAATCTATACAGCACTTTACAAGTGTTTTATCCCTTTTTGGACCAAAAATATCACTTCCATCACTAATATCTAAATTATATCATACAAATATATAAAGACTATCAGTAAAGCATACCTGCTGGGCACCCTTGCTCTCCCTGTACTAGATTATATCCTCCACAGCACTGGTAGCGAACAAATCTATACAAAACAAACAAATCTATACAAAACAAACATAAAAGACAAATTATCTTATTATCATCTAAATATATATATATAATATTTATGACATCAATGCTTATCTCATTCAAATATATTTTATACTTCAATGCAGTTATCATATCACTACATCACCTATTCAAATTATTTGTACATTTAGCCATTTCACTTTAATCATTTTAATTTTACAATTGAAAATAAACAGAAAATGAAATTTTACCTTATCTCACTAAATAAATGAACTTAAAAAAATACATTTCAACCTACACATAAATAACTTTCTCCAAGTTTGTATAATTTCAACATAAAACTTCATCATCTTACTTGCTTGAATGCATGGGAACAGCTTGTGATATATATATCAGAGATCCTGAAATTCTAATGGCTCTTGCTGAACATTTTTTTCCACAATATTAATGTGGTGGTCATGTATTTGTGAAATTTAATATAAAAACATTCAAAGGAGAAAGTACCAGAAATGTGTCATTTTAGGTTCGACTTTTGCTGCTGATTAAGTATTAGTATCATCCTTCCATAATTAAATGGTTTCCTCTCAAACTAATTATTTATAAAAAAATCATTTTTTCATTCAGAAAACTATACTTTAGAATTTCACCCAACAATGGTAATTTATTCCACTCTAATTTTTAAACAAAATTAATTAATAATTGACAACAAGCTAACTTACCACCTCAAAAATATTTAGCACCTAATTAATGGGCATTTCCAGTAAAGTCAGATAGTGAAGTTTTATTTGATCAGGCCCCCAGATAAGTCTTGGAGTATGATAATAAAAGTTAACTGCTGTTCCTATTATCTTTTTTTTCTTAATTTGGGCTTCACATATTTTGTTCTAATAGTATCATGTGCCACCATGACACAAATTACATGGTGTGAGGAACTGATGTGGTGTCTATAGTACACATTTTTTTTACAAGTCCAGGAGATAAACTTTCACACCTCTTTTGTCTTGTATTTTGTGGCTATAGAGTGTTTAAACAATTGGGAAAACATAATGACCAAACAAGCTTAGTCAGCAACACCTTTATTGATTGTCCAACAAAAAAAACAATATGTAAACTAGACCTAGTCACCTTTAAATTAAGCTTAGTCAGCAACATCTTTATTGATTGTCCAACAAAAAAAACAATATGTAAACTAGACCTAGTCACCTTTAAATTAAGCTTAGTCAGCAACATCTTTATTGATTGTCCAACAAAAAAAAACAATATGTAAACTAGACCTAGTCACCTTTGAATTAAGCTTAGTCAGCAACACCTTTATTGATTGTCCAACAAAAAAAACAATATGTAAACTAGACCTAGTCACCTTTGAATTAAGCTTAGTCAGCAACACCTTTATTGATTGTCCAACAAAAAAAACAATCTGTAAACTAGACCTAGTCACCTTTAAATTAAGCTTAGTCAGCAACATCTTTATTGATTGTCCAACAAAAAAACAATATGTAAACTAGACCTAGTCACCTTTAAATTAAGCTTAGTCAGCAACACCTTTATTGATTGTCCAACAAAAAAAAAACAATCTGTAAACTAGACCTAGTCACCTTTGAATTAAGCTTAGTCAGCAACACCTTTATTGATTGTCCAACAAAAAAAAACAATATGTAAACTAGACCTAGTCACCTTTAAATTAAGCTTAGTCAGCAACATCTTTATTGATTGTCCAACAAAGAAACAATCTGTAAACCCATTGGCAAAGTTTGAACGAAAGTATGTCTCACAGCACTGCATGAAAACCATTTTGTTACAGTTGGTTAGTGACCTTGAATTTTGATCTTTTTACCCCCAAATCAATAGGGTTTTTTGTCTTTTATAGGGCAATGCATCTGCAAAATTTAGTGAAGGCATGCGAAGTAAAACTCAAGTTTTTGCACACAAAACAAACTGTTAAAGTAAGGACATGACCAAAACATTATACACTCCACCTAATGGCGTGCACATAAAAATTAAGTTTTAAAAAAAAATGTTAATCAACTGCTAGCAATTGATTTAGGTACATTTATTTGCCTGTGCATTATCTTTTCGTATCAGACATGAAAATATTCGAAAAATTAATCTTTTAGGATATGATATATTTTATTGAAATAGTTGAAAATAGCAATATGTTTGCAATGAGGCTACATGTCAAGCTTCAATAGATTTTAAAGAATTTCTTTTATGTCTTAATGACTTTTAAAATGGAGGAAACAACTTGATGTATACTTAAGCCTATGCATGTTATAATTTAGCATAAAAAATAGATGTATAAAATGTCTTACCAAGAGTACCATGAGCAGAATATTCTATGCCAACCCCGTATTTAAAGTTCTCTATGTTGGCATGAGTAGGTTAAACCATGGTCTCAATGACCTTCACCTTTGGTCAAGGCATACAGTCTTGAACAAAACCTATCATGCAGAAACCGTTATTTTCTTATTAGTCCTACCATGACCATGAACTTTGACCTCTAGAACCTCAAATATATAGGTTTCTTTGTTACCCTAAGTGCAAGCTATCCACCAAATTTGGTCAAGGAACTTACTCTAGAACAAAAGTTAATGTCCAAAACCACATTTTTTTTGAGTCACAATGACCTTGGCCTCTTCCACACCTTTGGTGCAAGCCCTCAACAAACTTTGGTCAATGTACATGGTCTGGAATTAAAGTTATTATGCAACAAGAGTGGCACAGTATACACCTGCCTCATGTTTAATAGTCCTCTATGTAGACACTAGTAGGGCATGGTTGACTCTGGAGATTACTGACCAGTGGGTCTTAATAACCTCGACCTTTGGTCAACATATCCATTACTGAACTGACCCTAAATTGCAGAAACCATTATTTTCTTATTAGACTTACCATGACCATCACCTCTGACCTTAAGACCCCAGAATCTATAGATTTCTTTATTACCCTACACTCAAGACATCCACAAAGTTTGGTCAAGGAACTTACTCTAGAACAAAAGTTTATCTGCAAAACCCATTTTTTTGAGTCACAAGGACACTTACCTTTGATCTTTGGACCCCAAAATCAATAGGTTCCTTTCTTATCCAAAGCATAAGTCATCCACAAACTTTGGTGAAGGTACATGGTTACGAATTTACATTTTTGTGTAGAAACCTTATTTCTTCTTTCAGTCACAGTGACCTTTCAACCATAACATTTATAGGGTTCTTCACTACCCCAAGTGCTAGCTATCCACAAACTTTGGTGGTGGTATGTGCTGTAGAACTGATGTTATGGTGCAAAATAGAAAAAGGTAATGGACAGACAGAATCATAGCATAATACACGCTACCAAAATGGCACACATATAAAAACTGCAAGACAAGTCATATTCATAAGATTCTGTCTTATATTTCATTCTGCTGTAGAACAAAAGAGCAATAACTCTAAAACAAAAAAAATTGTGAAAGCACTGTGATTTGTCAATATGCTCATCTTCAGATGATTGCCATAATGTGTACAAAGTTTCATGGCAGTCAATTGAAAACTGTGAGACTAGTTGCATTCACAAAATTCTGTCATACATTACACTCAGCTCTGAGTCAAAATGGGCAATAATTCTAGCAAAAATTGCAGGAGCACCGTGATTTGTTGATATGCACATCTTCAGATGATGATCATAACATGTACCAAGTTTCACAGTGATACATCAAAAACTCTGAGATTAGTTGTGTTCACAAGATTCCGTCATACGCTGCATTTAGCTACATGACATAAAAGGCAATAACTCTAACAGAAATTGTGGGAGCAAGTTGATTTGTCAATATGTGCATCTTCAGATGAAGAAAATAACATTTACCAAATATCATGGCAATCCACTGAAAAATGTGAGACAAGCTGCATTGACAGATTGTGTCATACACTGCATTCAGCTCCAACAATGGCAATAACTCTTGTACAAGAGTCCCTCGAAGGGACTGACACTCTACTGGCCAAAAAGAATTTGTAGGAATTCAAAATAAGACCATTTCTTGCTTTTAACTGCTGAGTGTTGAAACCATCTCTGATATTCTTCAGCAATAACAAGTTTGTCAAATTAGCTGCTGTGGTGGACATATTGGATGTTAGATTTTCATTTAACATCAGCAAGACATCATAAGAAGTCTTCTGGTGGAAACCTCATGTTGACATGACTTTCTGTTTTGGAGTAACAATAAAAAAAAATTCAAGATGGCTGCTATGGTGGCTATATTGAATATCAGATTGGCACAATTTCCATTTAGGACCAACTAGACATCATAAGAAGTTTTGGTGAAAGCACAATGTCGATATCACCAGCCATCTAGAAGAAGTAGCATACATGTGACAGAACCATTTTCTGAAAACAGTAGATTTAAAAATTTTGATCAGTAGACTGGCTTCTAAACCAATAGATTTTTTTATCGGCATAAATTTTACGTGTTTTAAGTGGATTTAAAACAAAACAAGTGCATATTTTACCATAATATGTATTTTCTTCATACCATGATAAAACAGCAAGTTTTGAACATGAATCAGATTCAGATTCTGACGGAAAATGTTACAATAATAATGAATTAATATGAGTCAGTATGTTGTCAATTAATGAACAAGGAAGAGCTGTTTTATCTTATAGTTCACTGAAAAGATTTTTTTAATAAAAGTCAATAGCATTCCTTCACAAGATCACTGTCTGGTGACCACTGATGACGTTCATTGTGATTATGAAGCTTCACACTTAACAGGCTCTCAGCAGTACTCTGGTACAGATTTCCCCTTGAATCACTTTGTATTTTGTGATGAATGGAGAATGTCCTCTCTGTATCAGCATTAAAATGTGGCAATGACTGGACAACCATGCTCAGCCTGCAAAGAAGTTCTAATTTCAGTTTTCATTTTGCTGGGTTTGTAAGATTGCTGACTACTCTCCAATACTCCTCCAAGCTATGTTCACTCAGAGGAGGAAGTTCCTGACTTGGACTTGGGATGTATTCCTGAGCCTCATTCTCAAAGGCTTCTTCCTCTTCATGGCTCAGATCCAAAAATTTGTTGGCAAGTTTCACCACTGTAACAAAAATAAACATTGATTTAGACTTGAAATAAACAATGAAAAAAATACATGATGTATTTATGCTTTTATGAATAATTTATCCCAACTTTAAAATTAATTATCTTGTAATATATTTTTAACTGATATATTTTATCTAGGACTTGAACTTAATTTATGTGCATGAAAACTTCAAATAGTTTATGAAATACAAAAGATGCATATCTTTGAAACACACAATGCAAACACAGGACCTTTGCTACTTGCCTGCACACACATAAACTCTGATATCCAAGCATTGTTGAACTAATGTAATATTTCTTAGCTGGTGGCTTCTTAGCATTGGACAAAAGCACACTTTTTGGAATTTTGACATTAATTGAACAAAAATGTAAGAGCTGTTCTTAAATATTCCTCTTATAACATCTTGAACAATACAATAACAATTAAACAAGACAAAAAATCAATATACTTACTCTAGTGTGTCATTTTTTATGGTCGGCCTCTCCATTTGATCTCCCTTCCGCCAAAGGTCGGTTGATTTTCATCAAAGGCTCAGAAGACATCATGGACCACATTTTATCCCTTTATTACTTATAACAACCTCAAAAAACATCCCACATTTGGCCTTAAATTCCCCAAATTACGACAATAAGGTAATCAATTAACAGCTTGCTGTGTACACATGTCAGCTGTTCTTTAACAATTCTAATCCTATTTTACTCTGCCACGCATCATTGCACCAGTTGTTGTACTGGTGGAACATTTCCAGTCCCCAGTAGACTGGTTCTGCCTTGTTTCTCTAATGTGTTGATAGAATGCATAAAAATACTGCAATAGGTTATTTTTAAGATAAATTATTTTAAAAATTCTTTTAATTTTTCAAAAGTGCTAGATTTCAGCTATAAAATGGCATGTGCAGTAGAGAGCCTTTAGAATTATATTTTTAGCCTACCGCCATTAGAATCACACATATGAAGTAGCGATAACAAGATTTTCAAGATGGCCATTGTGGTGGACATATTGGAAGTCAGATCAGCACCATTTTCATTTAGAACCAACTAGACATCATAAGAAGTCTTCTGGTGAAAAGCCCATATGATTTTTCGTTTAGGAGGAGTAGCAATAACAAGATTTTCAAGATCGCTGCTGTGGTGGCCATTTTGAATGTCAGATCAGCACCATTTTCATTTAGAACTGACTAGACATCATAAGAAGTCTTTTAGTGAAAACCCCATATTGATATGACCATCCATTCAGGAGAAATAGCAATAACACGATTTTCAAATTTGCCCTTGTGTTGGCCATATTGGATGTCTGAGCGGCACCATTTTCATTTAGAACTAACTAGACTATGGGATGAATGTGTGTATAAAGTTTCATGACAATCCTCAAAGTAGTTCAGAAGAAGTAGCAATAACAAACCTGTGCAAATGGACAGACAGATAAGCGATGTACAATAGACCATGCAAAAAGTTCTCCTGGTCTATGACCAGTAGAGCTAAAAACCGCCTAAGCATAATGGCTTGTTGATTATGCATCTTCAGGTGATCCAACAAAAACTGAGGGACTAGATGGACGTGAGGATTCCTATATAAAAATGCCTATATAGAGGCAGGGTCAAATTAAAAGTGATGGACTGACAGACAGACAAGTCAACTTCAGTATACCCTCCCAAACTATGTTTGAGGGAGAATGTAATAATTATAACTTAGAGCACAAACTGAAGCTAAAAGTTTTATAACCTCTAGGCCAGGATGGTTTGAGAATAAACATACATTCCATGGAAATGCATGAAAAGTATCATGGATTCCATAAAATTATGTCCATAGAATCCATGGAAAATATTCCATGGCACTTGTCAATGACTAAATCATTCTTCCTTGCTATGGAACCATGGTCTCAATGTTGCATGGTATCCTTGGAAATTAATAGATTCCTTGGAAATTTCAGAAAGGGAATTATCAGATAAATGGGTTGGATTTGGAGTTCTCATCCATGATGTCATATTCAAATTAGAAAACATCAGTTAGAAAAACAAGACTATACTGTTCCTTTGTTGATGGTGGCATCAATGATACTACCAGATTAAGTTTTGTACTGATCTAGTTACCACATTTAGTTTTGTATTGATCTACCGGTAGTTACCAGGTTTAGTTTTGTACTGACCTAGTACGCATTGCTACCAAATTTAATGTAATCTGTAATAGGATAAAAATGCAGAATTCTATTGCATATAATATATATATATCACAAATCCTTTTACGTCGGTCTGTCACATATTTTCCTCAGCCTGGACTTGACACAATCTGGATAGAACTTCTCCCCTGTCCTGTACACCTCCTGCACAGCACACACATTAGGTCTGAAAGATAAATGGAAACAAAGTTTAAAATTTTTAGAGAAGAAACTCTTGTATGGTAACTTCATTGCCCACTTTTAACAAATGTTATTTCAGTGTACAGTAAAATATCACAACGAGAGTACCATAAACAGTACATTGTGTCATAAATGGTATTATTATACTCCTTTGACATAAAACCCTCTTTCATTCAGATACTTGACCTTTTGAATCCAAAAATCAATAGGTGTCCTACATGTCTTAAATGTAAGCAATCCACAAAATTTTGTTACGGTAAAAGATAAAATTCAAGTTATTTTGCAGAAACCATTTTTCTTCTTTCAGTCTCTGTGACACTGACCTTTGACATATCGACCCCAAAATCAATAGGGGCTTTTCTTGCCTCGAATACAAGCCATCACTTTTGGAATACAACACAAGTTATCTTATGGAAACCATTTTCCTTCTTGGGGTCCCTCTTATCTTGACTTAGACCTTTTACCCCTAAATCAGTAGGTGTCTTCATTGTGTCCAATGCAAGCCATCTGCAAAGTTAAGAACAGAACTTAAGCAGTTTTGTGGAATTTTCTGTCTATCAGTCCATTTGACCTTGACCTTTGATCTTTTGCCCACAAAAATAATAGCTGTATTCCTTGTCTCAAATCCAAGTCATCCACCAAATTTGGTCAAAATAGGTGATAATATCTCTTCTGAGAGTCACTGTGACCTTGACCTTTCACCACAAATCAATAGGTGTCCTTCTTATTTCAAATGCAAGCCATTTATAGCATTTGGTCATGGTATCTTGTATACAAGTCAAGTTATTGTCTGGAAACAGTTTTCCTTTTTTTAGTCCACATGACCTTGACCTTTTACCTTTTAAGCCCAAAATAGACAAGTTTCTTCCTTGCACCAAATGAAATTTTTTTATAAAGTTTGCTAATGGTAAATGGTGGAAAACTCAAGCTATTGTGCAGAAACAAAAAAGGGAACAGATAGACAGACATACAGACAACATTATAACATAATATGCTCCACCTTATGGGAAGGGTATAAAAAGCAACGTAATTTTTCAAAATTTTCAATTAAGGATAAGTGAAAACTTTTCTGCATATATTATTTTTAAACAAAAAGTTTGAAATGATGCTAGTTGAAATTCTAGTTGCTCTAATAAGAATGGAGTTACACTTTATGTATTGCCTTGATTGTCAGAAAAGCTTTGAATAATCTTTCTTGGGACCACACACAAAAATCCCACGAGATATAAAGCTAGTCACTTTTCTAATGAGGCAGAACAAAAAAGAGGAAACAGGATAAAACATACCTCATAAAAAAAGCATTAAACTGCTAACTGTTTTGCAGTGAGTGCAATTCATTATGATGCTACAGATAAATGTGCTGTCTGATTAGCTCACAAAGTAGGTTTGATCCATTTTATAATCTTTGCAATGCAAAAGCAAAGATTTAAAGATACAACTGCACATCTTTTATATGCATCTTTGCATTTTCCTTGAAGGAAAGTATCATCTTATTTTGCTATAGAGATTTCCATGGAATGCATGCCCCTCTTTTTTTTTATCAACTATTACATAAATGAACTCCTCAGACAGTAATAGCAGAGGACTTAGGACAGACACACATAACAATGAATCTGCAATTTTTTTTTCATCAAATGCTAAATTAAAAAATGACAAAAACAACAGCATCTGAGGCAAATACTGTGTTGCATTATGGGCTTATTTGTACTATTTGAGATTTAAAGAAACACTTTTCATCTTAAAACAGATTTAATCGAAAGGTTATAAATATATATTTATGACAAGCTCTGCCAATTATGTTAAATATGCACATTGGCATTATCTTGCAAAATCCTTCAAAGGAACTTCACATTCAAATTTGGAGATCAGGTCAAGAAAATTAAGCGATATGATGCAGTGAAATTCAGTCAATCTTATCGAAGAAATTACCTCTCTATTATGAGTATCCACTAACCTGTATAAAACATATTCAAATTTTCAAGGAAGTGTACATTCAAATTTGAAGAGTCTTAGTCACTGTGTTAAAAAAGCTATCTTACAGAATAACAAAATTTTCATGATCACTAATATGATCATGGGCCATAACTCTATTGGAAAATGCTGATTACTGAACTTGTTTGAGATGTTACTTGGATATACCCACAGACTACATTTTGGATTACAGCTGACAAAAGTATACATGGTTGAGAGTTTACAATAAAATTGTGTTATATTTTACATTAAAAAAGGGACATAACTATTTCAAATGTTGACAGACTGGTTATCAAATTCGACTTATATGTCTCCTTGAGTACCTCTAATAATAACAATGATATAAATCTCATGAATTTAGGAGTTTCTGGTAAGGGTTTACACATAGGTCATTTAAATATTCAGGGTATTCATGGAACGATGGATCAAGTGAAGTTATTGCTAACCTCTCAGAATAATAATATACATTTATTTGGACTCTCAGAAACAATGTTGACAGAAAATCAGGGTGATAATTTCTTGTATATCAATGGCTATGACAAACCTTTTTGAAGGGATAGGAAAGCAGGAGGAGGTGGGCTCCTTGTGTATGTTAAATCTGGTACTGTTGCTAAAAGAAGGGAAGACCTAGAAACACAGGAAATAGAATCCATTTGGCTACAGATTACTCCAGAAAAAGCTAAGCCCTACATAGTTGGATTTGTGTACAGACCCCCATCATCACATACTGATTGGTGTGAATACTTTGAACTTCAAATAGATAAAATTTCAAGTGAAGACAATGAATTTTACATTCTAGGTGATATAAACAGAGACCTTCTTAGTGATCAAATAAAAATGAATTGGATGGATTTTATTGCTTCTTTTGGTATGGAGCAACTAGTAAATGAACCCACTAGAGTAACATCTACCTCTAAAACATTTATAGACCATATTTATACCAATTCAAAAGAAAACATTCTGGAAGTAAGGATTTCTAAGTGACCACTTTGCTATTTGTCTAACATGTAAAGTCAATAGCAAATCAAAGAAAAATTATATCCATAAATCCATTACTTATAGACCTTTTAAAAACTTTGATACTGTTAAATTTGTAGAAGATCTTAAACAGATTCCATGGAATACAGTCCAAATCTTCGAAGATATTAATGATGTTTTAGGTACTTGGATGGATCTTTTCATGGAAACAGTAAACAACCATGCCCCTTTAAAAACGCACAGGATAAAGAAAGACCACCAGCCAGGTTGGATCTCCCCAGAAATTTTAGATGCAATAAAGCAAATAGAGAGCATCTAAAATCTGTAGGAAATCAAGCTGAATATAAAATTTGGAGGAATAAAGTTAATAAAATGATAAGTCAACCCAAAAGAGCACAATACAAAAAAGAGCTGGATGAAAACAGAAATAACCCTAAAGCAATTTGGAGAGTTTTTACAGAGTCTGGTGCAGGGAAATGTAAGAGTAAAACTGAAATTGTATCCCTCAATCATGAGGGCATTTATACTGATAATCCAAGTGACATCTCAAATATTTTTAATGATTTTTTGTTCAAATTGCTGACAAAGTTAAAGAGCCTAAAACTCAGAAAGTTTTGTACTAAAAACCTCCCTAAGAATATAAAGTTTGAAATTCCTGAAATGAGTCATGAATTTGTGTTGAAATATATTTTAAAAATGGATGATTGTAAAGCCACATTATTTGATATGATTGGACCAAGGCTTCTAAAGGCAGCTGCACCAGCTATAGTAGAGAGTATAGCTTTTATTTGCAATGAAAGTATTAGGTCTAATAAATTTCCACAGACTTGGAAAAATGCCAAGGTAACACCATTGCATAAAGCTGGAACAAAGATGATGTAAATAACTACAGACCCATCTGTATCCTTCCTTTTCTTTCCATATTATTAGAAAAGCATGTACATGATTCTTTTATCAACTATTTGAACACTTATGATCTTATTCATGACAGTCTGTCTGGCTTTTAACAGAATCACTCGTGTGAAACTGCACTTATATCTGTGATTGATAAATGACTGAAAGCTTTAGATAAAGGAGAAATGGTTGGCACTGATATGGTTGATTTTCATAAAGCTTTTGATCTTGTAGACCATGAAATTTTGCTTGAAAAACTGAAAATCTATCAGTGTAATGAAAACTCCCTAAACTGATTTAGCTCTTATTTAACTGAGAGTGCAAAAAGTATCTCTAAATGTTTACCTTTCTGAAAGTAAAAATATTAATTGTAGAGTATCACAGGGCCCTATTCTCGGACCTCTGTTATTCATTCTATTCATTACCGACTTACCTCTTAAGATAGGTAATTCAATTTCTTTCACTGGCCTTTATGCAGATGACATTACACTATCTGAGTCAGGTAAAACCAAAATTGTACTTGAAACAACAGACTTGGAGTATGGTGCAAGGAAAACAGTATGATTATAAATACAGAAAAAACAAAAACCCTACTAGTTACAACAAGACAAAAACAAACAAGGCTTGATAGCGACAAACTCAAAGTTCTGTTTGACAATGTGAACCCTGATATGACCTCTTATGATAAAATTCTTGGTGTATTTATAGATAACAATCTAACTTGGTCTATTCACATTAAACATGTTTCAAAAAAGATTAATTCGTGTCTATGACTACTTAGGAAAATCAGAACATTAATTCCTTTCCAGTATAGGGTGATCTTTTATAAAAGTGATATTCAGTTATATTTGGACTACTGTAATGTAATTTGGGGTAATACATCTAATTTAAACATAACAAAACATTTAGGACTCCAAAAGAGGGCATATCATTTAATTCTATATCAAAGTATAAACAATTTACCAGGACGCGATGAATAATATAATTTTTTTTACCAATACATGAAAGAATATTTCTTAGAAAGGACAAATTTATGTACAAAGTGTCCAGAAAAACCATTCCTGTCTACCTAAGCAATATCTTTCACCAAAGAGATGCTGATGGTACTCCAAATTTAAGGTCTGTTAGAAGTAAAAATTACATTATACCAAAGCTAAAAAAGAAATTGTTTAAAAAGAGTTTTCAATATACTGGTCTATTGGTATGGAAAAACATTCCCAGTGATATAAGGCAGGCTCCTAGCATTTCTTCTTTTCATAATCGATGTCTCAAATGGATGAAATCTTAAGACAATCGAGCAGTTCTAGTAATATAAATACCTCCTGCTTTTCTCTGCATATACATCTTTTCACAGATGAATTTTTCAGTATAGTATGATATTTTATATATGTTTATGTGCTCACTGATGCTTATGCATATGTTCTGGTCTTGAAAATGTGATTTTCAGAATAACTCAATTCTTTAGTGTCAAGCCAAATTAATCACATTGTGCTGTATATACTGTATATATTGTATATATTGTATATATTGTATATACTGTACATAACAGAAGGCATCAAGGTCGATTAGTTCTGTAACTAACTGTTTTACCTTTTCTACATAAAGTCATTATTATTATTATTATTAATATTATTATTATTATTATTATTATTATTATTATTATTATATTATTATTATCTTATTAAAATGCATCTTCCTATTAAATTTAGCTAAAATCCAAAAAGAAATATGGACTCTGGAGTGTTAATAAGAACATTTTAGTAGATTTTTCAATCCAAAAGGGGCCATAAGTCTATTAAATGGAAATTGCTTTTTATTAAACTTATTACAGATCTTGTTGAAAAATACACCTTCATATCAAATTTGGATGATATTAAATAAGAAATGTGGACTCTGAAGCATTAACAAGAACATTTTCATGCATTTGACATAAAAAAGGGTTATAACTGACAGTTGTTGAAATCACTGGGTATTAACCCTAGTATATGCCAGACAAATCGGGTGGTAAGGATATTCTGACCAACTTCAAAATATTCCTATCAGGAGTTTTGATGTTTCATGCATAAAAAATAAAATAAAAGTTAAACAAAAAATCAAATATCTGTATCTATACTACATATCGATATATATTGCAATACATGTACAATAATATATATTGAAATACATGTACATTAATATATATTGCAATACAAGTACAATAATATATATTGCAATACAAGTACAAAAATATATATTGCAATACAATAATTTATAATGCAATACAATATAATTATATTGCAATACATTTTCAACTGGCAATACTCACACCTAGTCAATAATATGCAAATTGCCTATACATTTTCTTGCAGTCTGTTGTCTGACTATGTCATAGTATTGTGTTGCTAGTGTATCATCAGAGTATTGTCACATTATTGCCAGTGTGTGTTGTCCAATTTCTGTCAACATGATTTTAATGCCAGCATGTTACCAGCTATGCTGCCAAAAGACAGGCTTTAGCTGGTAAGACTGGCAATATCTGGCAATTGTCTGAAAACATTTTAAATACAGACTGTTGCTAGCATATGCCCAAACTGTTGACAGATAAAAATGTGTCGCCAGCGTTTTGCCGTTGTATTGCAACATTTTTTCCTTAGTGCTAGTTTGCTGCCAGATTGTTTCCTAAGAACAGTGCTTTTCCAAATCACGAAACTGATAAAAGCTCTTATACAGTCAGCATATAAAACTGAAACAAAATTATAACATATAAAAACAAAAAAGAACAACTTTATTAAGATGTAATTAAGCCCCCTCTTGCAGTGTCAGGGATTTAGAATAGGTCTGATGCACCCTCTCTCATGTCATAAGAGATGATTAATGGAGACAAACCTTTTTGTCCCATGATGATATTCCAGCTGAGAAGATCTTGGACTTTTTAAAAGAGTGCAGTTTATATAAAAAAACTGGACTTTGTATTTTAAAGATTTTACACACTGTTTGGCTTTATATTTGTTTTGTCTTTTGGGGGATAACTATAGTTGCTTTGCACAGTCTAGCCTGGATTGTGCAGATGTGCATATAAACCCTATAATGCTATACTTGACATGTAATCAAGCCAGCTTTTTGTCAGAGCTGGTGATAAACTGGCAAGATAGTGGCAACACACTGGAAATAAACTGGCAATAATCACTCATCTGTTGTCAGATCTGGCAATAAACTAGGAAGAAACTTGCAACATACTGGTATGGTCATAGCAATACTCTGGTGATACACTGGCATCACATTGGCAATAGTAAGAAATTTTATAAGGGAAGAATCTCCTTACTAATATTTTTTATATTTGATTTGGCTTCATTAATAAGGCTTTGAACATCTTGTTCATCAAAATTATACATCTGTAAAAGCAAAGCTGTGATATGTTGCAGTAAGAAAAAAATCTTACAGAATTTTGGACCATCCATCCCAGTTTACTCCCTGTGTTTAATTTCTCAGCAAAATAAATTATTAAATCAAGACTTTTCTTGGTGATATTTTAAATCACAAAACCATACCTTGTAAATGTTTTCATAATAAGATGCATGTTGGAGTAAACTTGGAATGAAATATGGACTATTTCAATCATGACTGTGTGCTATTCCACAACTGATCTGCAAGAATATTAAAAGTGAACCCAAAAGACAATTTGTTTGCATATGCATCAGTGCAAATGGATGACCTAGCAAAAATATCATATCTTGCAGAATTTACTCAAATATTACAGAGTTTATTCAAATCCCACAAAATATTTTTTTTTTAAATCTAACAGTCTGGTACTTTGAGAGTATCAAAGGTATAAACAAGCCTAAGATGGTTGGACAAATTTTTCTCACACAAGTTGTATTGCACATATCACTGATCAACTGCATGTAAAAAAAAATGCTCCTTTTGTTCTATAATTTTTAAGTGTTAATTCTGCAGTGAATTAATAAAAATGACCTACTTGCAAATTGTGTCAATATTTTTATTTATTTAAAAATTCTATACATGTCATAGTTATGGGTAAATCGATAAACTGACTGCAGCTTTTTTGAAGACTGAAACATTGTTTTCAAATCATAATAAATCCAGGGGACAGCCAAATACATTTTTAAAAAGTAGTTGGCTTTACAAGGAAAAAAAGGATATCTTCTTTTCTCAATAAAGTGGGGGATGGGTCTTCAATTAAGTGTGGTGGAAACAGAATTTGAGGATTGATGTACATTTGTTTATCCGATAGTCAGTTATTAGGTGTTTTCCATGGACAAAGTATGAATCTGATAAACTAGACTACTGTATCTTAGTGGATGACACAAATGTGCTGATATTTATTGTACCCAGGGTACTCAGGAATTTAACTAGAGCTAGTAGAAATGGGTAAACTGCAAAGGGCCCAACTGCTCTCGACAAGTTGCATGGCAAGGCCTTAAACAGAAGAACTTCTGTTGGAAAACCAAAGTTTGGAGAAGATAGGCATTCAGGGGCCATAACTCTTCTAAATGATGACTTGGAATGTAGGAAATTCAAGTCATTCAAGGTCTCATCAATATAAAGATGGATGATAACTTTGACTAAAAAAATGCAATATTCCAAAGTAAAGTTATGCTGCTGAAAGCCAATGTTAGGAGGACAGATGATCAAGGGGCATAACTCTTATAAATGATAATGTGGAACACTTAAAATTAACCTCGTTCAAGGTCTCAACAATATAAAGCTGCATGCCAAATTTGGCTGAAATGCAATGAAGCTTAGTAACAGATGGACAGATGGAAAAGGGATTACTATACAGCTCATACATCTCAATGTGAGGCCCTAATAGCATTACTTCTCCAATTACGAGCCCATGGATACCAACTTGTAAATTTGTTGAAACACAAGACCAGGGCCTGCAGGATGAACCCACAAAGTATTGGTGTAAAACATGTGACCTTTGACCCCAAGGTTAAAAGGGGAGAGTGAGCATGTCACAGAATGAATTGTCATAGCTTCATAATGGTTTATCCAATGTATGAACAAAATCCATCAAGGGATTTAGGAAATATAAGCAAATAAAAAAAAGTACCCAAAACCTTAATAAAAACTTTCTATGAATGTTACTTTGACCCCATATTCAAAGGGGCAAGCAAGTGTGTTGAAGAATAATTGTCTTAGCTTTATAAGAAAATCCATCAAGGGGTTTAGGAAATGTAAGCAAATTAAAAACTTGAACCCTAATGTAAATTTCTATGACTGTGACCTTCACCCAAGGTCAAAGGAGCAAGCATGCATGTCACCTAATGAACTGACTTAGCTTCATAATGATTCATCCCAAGTATGAAGAAATCCATCAAAGGGTTTACGAAATATGAACAAATAAAAAAACTTCTACCATCACTTTAATGCAAATTTTCTATGACTGCAACATTGACTTCAAGGTATAATGTGCAAGCAAACATGTCTAAGAATTAAATGTCTTAACTTCAGAATGAATTATGCCAAGTATGATGAGAATCTATCAAGGGGTTTAGGAAATACATGCAAATGAAAAACTTGAACCAAAACCTTAACTGTTAACACCACCATCAGAAAAGTGGCTGATATGTCTCACTTTCCACTACAATGGGGTCAACAAAAAAACCTGGGCTCATCATAAGACAAGACTTTCTTAAACAAGTGTCCCTTGAAGGGACTGATGCTTTACCAGCTGAAATTTTTTTTTCTCCAGGAATTCAAGATAAGACCATTTCTTCCTTATAACTGCTGCATGTTGAAACCATCTCTCATATTCAACAACGATAACAAGATTTTTAAATTAGCTGCTGTGGTGGACATATTGGATGTCAGATTGATACCATTTTTTTTACAAGCAACTAGACATCATAAGAAGTCTTTCGGTGAAAACCCCTGCTGATACGACCATTCATTCAGGAGAAGCAGTGATAACAAAATTTTGAAGATGGCCACTGTAGTGGCCATACTGGATGTCAGATCAGCACCATTTTCACACAAGACCAACTAGACATTATAAGAAATCTTTCAGCGAAAATCCCATGTTAATATGACCATCCATTCAGGAGAAGTCGCAATAACAAGATTTTCAAGCTGTCCACTGTGGTGGCCATATTGGATGTCAGATTGGCACCATTTTCATTTAGGACCAACTAGACTACCGGATGAATGTATGTGCAAAGTTTTATGGCAATCCTCCAAGTAGTTTAGGACAAGTAGCAATAACAAACTTGTGCTATCAGATGGATGGACAATGGACAACAGACCATCCCATAAGCTCTCCAGGTCAATGGCCAGTAGAGCTAATAAAAACCTGCAAACGTTTGTGAAATGGCAGATGGGTTTATTAGCAAACATGAGCCTATCACTAGTGAATTATGGATAAAACTGTTGGCAGATTGATGTATATGTAGAGATAAATTACTACAGATGCCATCAAACATGGCTATCATTTTCAGCATTTGTAAACTTTTCCCATTCATATTGTGAATTTTTCCCATTCATATTATGAACTTTTCCCATTCATTTTGTGAACTTGTCATTCATACCAGTAAGTACAAGTCTGTGCAATCTGACAAAACATTTTGTAAGATTTGAGTATTTTCTGTGAGATCTGATTTTTCCTGTGGTGTACTGTGAAATGCAAACAAACTGTTTTTTGGGATCATTTTTTGGGGACCATTTTTTTCATATGTTAGTAAGTTATAGAGTGTATAAAATATGTATACAATAATGTGTAAGTTATAGAGTGTATAAAATATGTATACAATAATGTGTAAGTTATAGAGTGTATAAAATATGTATACAATAATGTGTAAGTTATAGAGTGTATAAAATATGTATACAATAATGTGTAAGTTATAGAGTGTATAAAATATGTATACAATAATGTGTAAGTTATAGAGTGTATAAAATATGTATACAATAATGTGTAAGTTATAGAGTGTATAAAATATGTATACAATAATGTGTAAGTTATAGAGTGTATAAAATATGTATACAATAATGACCAAAATGATCTTTATAATACTGAGTCAACAGGTTTAAGCAAACTGCAAGAAAAATTACTTGTAGGGTATGATCTTTTGGTTTAGACTTAGATTTCTGTGTGACATGTTAATCAACTTAACATATATTTAAATAAGAAAAGAAAAATCACCAGGAAAAATCTAAGAAAAGAAAATTCATTATTCTGTGAGGCAGAGCTCAAGATAAGAATTTAATTAAGTAAGTCCCTGGTTTGGAACAAATTGCATTCTTTAAAATTCAATGGTGTATTTTACACCACAAAAAATCAAACTATGGATACCAGACTGAGTCTTAACCAAGAAGATGTTAATCATGCCTTTTAGAATGCATGAAATGGCTAAGTAACCAAGACTAATTCAGGGTATGTTTGATTATATGGTTCTACTTCAGTGAGTGTTCCACAGTGATCAGGTACTTATACTATCATTTCAAACATGTGCAGAACATCCAGAACTTGACCCAATAGTGGGAGCCATGGTAACTCAGTTGGTAGAGCATTGGACTCATAATCCAAGGGTTGCAGGTTCAATATCCACCCAAACAAGCCAGAGACAGCAGCTTTCATGTGACCTTGGGAAAGGCACTTAGCTCCCATTTCCTCAGTATGATATAGCCAATAACCCAATAGCACAGTTTATATTGAAAGAATGTGCCATTGTTCAACATGAATTGTGCTTAAAACAGGAGCAATATTGTGACAACTTTGAACCTAATGTTTAAAATTAAATTGTTTTCCATAATTTGATTGAATAAAAAACTTTCGTAATGTGTTTTGATACTTAATTTGTGTAAAATATGCAAATATGCTGCTCATCAAGAGCTCTGGTGAGAAATTGAGTTCAAAGAGTGAGACTGAGATCGTCCCAAATTCCCTACTCTGTGTGGAGCTGTGGTAGCTCAGTTCACAGAGCATCGGATTCAAGGGTTGTGGGTTCTATACCCACCCACACCAGCCCAGGTAGGCTGCTTCAGTGTGTCCTTGGGAAAGATACTTGGCTCCCACTTCCTCTACATGATATAGCCAATAATGTGTTAAAAGTGCCATTAAAACAAACAAAAAGAAAAAAACATATCCTTTCTCTGTGAGATATCACAGGTATGGTCATTTTGATTTGAGAGACTGCACAATTTTCAAATTAAACACTGGAGGAAAATGTGTGGCACTTTGTGGTCAGTCAAATTGAGTTATAATGTAACTTATGACCACTACAAAGAAAAAATATGCAGGAAACCTCTCTATAAGGGATATTCAAAGGACCACATCTTTTATGGACAGGTATCCTTTCTATATAAGTAAAATATGTAAGTAAATAAAAAAGTTCATAAATGTTGTCCTTTGTATACAGGTATACACTTAGGTAGATTTCTCTATACAAAGTAAATACAGTAAAATCAGGTTATAATGGTACACAAGAAATCTACCAAATTATATCCTTATTAACTGATGATATATGATGTAAGAGAGGGGAATAAACTCAAAGTCATGTGCATCATAATTTATTAACCAGTGCATTGTAATTTATGTAACCAATTTGTAAGCAATTTTGATATAAGAGAAGTTAATTGTACAATCCTTGTGAGTAATTTACAACCTAATATTCCAAGTAATAAGATACAATTTCTGTCAGCCCCAAAGAAATTGCTTTTTGTAACCAGCCCATAAAATGTGCAGTTAAGTGTGCTTATAACACTTAATTTGCATGGTCAATTGACAGTTTATTGTACCTTTATAAATTCTTCAAGTTAAAAAATCTAGTGCTATTTTCATATTGTATACAAAGTCATTCAAAAACATCTAATTCAATTAAATCTTGCAATTTGATCCCACAAGAAAAAGTATAAATCTGTTCAGTATACTACTCAAAGAAAGTTAAGGCCCACATATTTGTTTGGTTAACTGTATGCTAACACAGTAGATGTATTTAAGAATTGTTCATGGTTAGATATCCAGTGTTGCACCTAGGATCCCAAGCGCAGGGGACACTGTGTCCCCCTGTCCTCCAAATCTGGGGAGACACAAAGAATTTCAAAGTACTTAATGCACTAGTAGTGGTAAAATAAAAATAAAAAGAGATAATCTTATTTGCTTTTACAGTTTTTACATCTTAACTTTACAGACAGCATTAACAATCATCTTTTCCTTGGATATTTACATTAATGTAATAGATGTTTTATCAAGTGTCCAAGTAACCCATTAAAACATTACATGTTTGAATACTTGGTCACCTGAAAAGAGCTGGAGAATATTCTATTCCAGATCAGGCTTTAATTTAACTTTAATGTTCACTCATCTACCAGTGTCTATTATAATAATTCCCATTTTCTTCTTAATTAATAATTCCTTGATTAAATGCCAAACTGTGTATTTCTGACAGTGTTTCATCCAAGAAATTTACTCCCTTTTGTCATTAATTTAACCTTGAAAATGTGATATACTAGTGGGAATCAGTGATTTTTCATTGCAACTCGGCAGAGTACTACAAATCTTGAATGTTTTGATTACCAAATGTGTTGTTTTAAAATGGAAATTAATTGACATCTGAAAAAGCTTCAGCCATTGCTAGCACCAACAAAGACATGGAAAGATGTGCACTTGGAATAGATGGATTTTGCGATATTTTCCAGACAAAAAAGAATGCCATCGGGGCAGAGAGGAGTAATGATTTGGAGGGCACTGAACACAAATTTCTAGGAAACCCAGGATTCCATGCTCAAGGTGCAACACTGGATATCCCCAAACAATTACAGTAGCCAAGGCTCACACAACTGGTAATGAACTGTTCTTACCATATTCAATATAATAACACAAACAATTGCAGGATGGAAATTTATTCTAAGCAATGTAAAATTGTTGTGGTAAATTATTCTTTGCTTTTTATGAAAAAATGAGGCATCACATTTATTGGCATTGGGCAATCTTGATTGTGCCAGAGTTCCATAGATTCAACTGAAAATACATTGTGATTAAGGTATTTTTGGGTCTGACCTGATAGAAATCCAAGTAAGCATTATGTATCATTTCATCAGCAACAGCTTGCCAAGATAATTAGTGTTTAGCAAACCTCAACAAAGTAGTGGAGAACTATTGTACTATTCCTCAGCAGAGTAGTGGAGAGCTATTGCACTATTCCTCAACAAAGTAGTGGAGAGCTATTGCACTATTCCTCAACAAAGTAGTGGAGGGTTATTGTACTATTCCTGGTTTTGGTGTTCACACATATAAAACCATATACATATATGTAGCCTCACTGCATCTCAAGCATTCTTTCTTCCCAGATCCAAGGCAACAGTTTTGAGTGGGTTTCACAGCACCTGTGGGGGGAGGGGGGGGGGGGGGGCTAAGGGAGCTAACTTTGTACATGTACACTATTTGTTCATTCTTGGTTATGTTATTGTGTGAGGGGGGATGCATCTTGATGAGTACTACATCCTCAGTACAAAAGTAGATCACTGTGACCCATAGTTCATGCCTCACTGACTTGGTTAAATTTGTGTTTCAAGTTTTTTTTTTCAAGCTTGGTTCATGCTAAAATCATCAAACTAGATGATTGTATACATCACTATTAGTACCACACCATTACAACAACAAAAAGTCACTGTGATCTACATTTCGCATTTTACTGACTTTAGGTTAAGTTTCGGATTAAGCACATGATTACATAGGCTTTAATCTGCCTGCTATAAAGCAGAGCATATTATATAAAGACATTGTCTTTCTGTTTCCTCCTTTGTTTCCACACAATAACTTGGGTTCTCCACCATCTACAATTACCAAACTTTGTAAATAGCTTACATTTTGGGTAAGAACAAAACATATCGATTATGGGGTCCAAAGGTCAAGGTCACTGTGCTTGACAGAAGAAAAATGGTTTCTGCGCAATAGCGTTAATTCTACATTTCAGACCTGGACCAAACTTTGTAGATGGCTTGCACTTGGAATAATGTCAAAGCCTATTGAGTTTGGGGGTCAAAAGGTAAAGATCAGAATCGATGTGACTGAATAAATGCATTTCACACAATAACTTTAGTTCTACATCACAGATCTGGACTAAACTAACTTTGTCTTTTTTACTCTGAAATCTATAGACTTCTTCCTTACTCTAAGTGTAAGCCAATTAACAAAGTTTGGGCCACATCTGTGATATAGAACTAATGTTATTGTGTGGAAACCATTGTTCTTCTTTCAGTCTGTGACCTTGACCTTTGACCTTTTGACCCCAGATCAATAGCTTTCTTCCTTACTCCAAGTGCAAACCATCCACAAAGTGTGGTAACTGTAGATGGTGGAGAACTGAGTTATAGTGGAGAAACCATTTTTCTTCTTTCAGTCACATTGACCATGACCTTTGACCTATCTCAGTGTTAAGCTGCAATCAATGACCTCCTACCCCCTATGTGCAACTATACATTTAATTCCTGCTCTGCCATCATACTGTGTATGCATTGCAGTATATTGTTGTTGTTTCTGAACATTGGCAATACAATTGATTGGTGCATAGTGCTGCTGACATGAACATAACAATGACAGACCCAGATAAGCCCATGATGGAATAGTGTTCTCCTTTCTATTTGTTTCTCATAATTGATATTTTTTCTCCCAAATACACATGCTTCAAGACGATTCCCTCAAAGGAACTCATGCTTTACTGGCAAAAAGAATTTCCATGAATCCTGAAGATAAGTCCATTTCTTCTGTCCTCTGATTCTTATTAACTGCTAAGCATTTGATATTCTAGAAAAACTCCAAAAAATACCAGATTTGCTAAAAAAAATAATATATTCTTATATGTCTGAGTTAACATGTTCACAAGATACCTGAAAGTGCAGTGCAAATTTATTGTCACAGCCTTTGATCTTGAACCTGATATCATGGATAAAAAATCACTGAACTTGTCTCCGATAGGCTCTTCTGGTCTATGACCAGTAGAGCTAAAAATTGGTCATATTTATCATGCCTTCATGTATATGAACAACATAAGGAAACAAGAAATTGCAAAAAGAAAAAAATGAATCAACACAAGGAACAATTAGATTACAATGCGAGAGAGAAAGATAATATATTTTCAAAATTGATTCTGTGAATGAAAGGATGGATATTGAAAATTAATTGTATGTAATGTGCCATCCTGTAAATGAACAATAAAAAAAAAACATTGAATTGCGGAAAGAAAAAAATTAATCAATGCAAGAGGGAAATAAATAAATAAATTCCTTAACCACTGCTCCACAAATGAAATCCAACAATATACTAGAGTACAGTCATCCATATATTTAGGCAATATAATATTGAGTTTGACATATTTAGGCAATATTTTGCAAGTTTAAATTCTGTCAAACTTATTCTAACACAATATGAATAATGAATATGTTCCAGAAAATAAAGCAATGTAATATTTACAGATAAATTTTAGCTGCATGGTCTATTAGAAAGTTGTGCACTTTTAAGTCAAGTTTATTCAGCAGATGAAATAATGGCAGTTTTCCTTCTGCAGCAAAAAAAAAAACAACAACAGGATGCTAGGAAAGAGGTGTACAAGGAAAACATATGTGACCAGGTGAAAAAAGAGAGTTGATCATATAAAAATCTGAAAGAAAAATACAGTCAAACAATAAATCAGTTAGACAACATTCTCTCATGTGATACCAGTAATATTGTAGGATGGGTATTGGCAGAGAAAATTTAGGTGCTCTGATTTCTCTATCAATACTCTTTCATCGCCCCACACTATTGTATATCTGGTGTCCAACTCGTGCATATTGTCTAATATGCAATTTAAAATATTGATAAAATATGGCATCCTAACAAAAAAAAAAAAAAAAAACCCTAAACATTGCATTAATTTTTTCTTACATATTTTTTATTGCATAAGCATAAATCAAATCCCAACATATAATTTAGCAAAATGATTAATAGTTAATGATTATTAATAATAATAATAATAATAATTATAATAATTAATAATATTTATTGATTAATAGTTATTAATAGTTAAAGTACATACATGTAATATGGAGATCTTAGTATATACAACTGTTTTACACATATATCAACGTAAGGTGACAGATCAAGTTTTCTCAAAGTCTGCTCTGCAAGACAGCTGCTAAAGTGGTTACAGTTTCAGTCTTTTACTGGGTACCATATTACTTCATTAACATTTACAGACATTATTATTGAATTAATTTAGATATATGCTTAAGTAATGCATTTAATCAAAATGTTTTCACAAATACAGCAATCATGATGTCAGCAAGTAATTATTGATGGCCACATCAAGATGTCAGCAAGTAATTATTGATGACCACATCATGATGTCAGCAAGTAATTATTGATGGCCACATCAAGATGTCAGCAAGTAATTATTGATGCCCACATCAAGATGTCAGCAAGTAATTATTGATGCCCACATCAAGATGTCAGCAAGTAATTATTGATGGCCACATCAAGATGTCAGCAAGTAATTATTGATGGCCACATCAGTATTTGTCAGCAAGTTATTATTGATGGCCACATCAAGATGTCAGCAAGTAATTATTGATGGCCACATTATGATGCGCATGATAGACAATGAACAACAAATCTAAGCTATTATTATACATGCAATCACAAACTGAAAAAGTCTAGAAGCCAGTGATCAAGAATTTTGATAAAAACTTAGTCCTCCATCCCCACCCATATTATTATTTTTTCATGGAAAGATCCGTATGAATTTGCATTATTTCAATTCTTAACTATCATCCGTATGAATTTGCTTTATTTCAATTCTTAACTATCATCCGTATGAATTTGCTTTATTTCAATTCTTAACTATCATCAGTATGAATATGCTTTATTTCAATTATTAACTATCATCAGTATGAATATGCTTTATTTCAATTATTAACTATCATCCGTATGAATTCGCTTTATTTCAATTCTTAACTATCATCAGTATGAATATGCTTTTATTTCAATTATTAACTATCATCAGTATGAATATGCTTTATTTCAATTATTAACTATCATCAGTATGAATATGCTTTATTTCAATTATTAACTATCATCAGTATGAATATGCTTTATTTCAATTATTAACTATCATCAGTATGAATATGCTTTATTTTAATGATTAACTATCATCCATATGAATATGCTTTATTTCAATTATTAACTATCATCAGTATGAATATGCTTTATTTCAATTCCTAACTATCATCCGTATGAATATGCTTTATTTCAATTCTTATGAATATGCTTTATTTCAATTCTTATGAATATGCTTTATTTCAATTCTTATGAATATGCTTTATTTCAATTCTTATGAATATGTTTTATTTCAATTCTTATGAACATGCTTTATTTCAATTCTTATGAATATGCTTTATTTCAATTCTCATGAATATGCTTTATTTCAATTCTCATGAATATGCTTTATTTCAATTCTTATGAATATGCTTTATTTCAATTCTTATGAATATGCTTTATTTCAATTCTTATGAATATGCTTTATTTCAATTCTTAACTATCATCAGTATGAATATGCTTTATTTCAATTCTTAACTATCATCAGTATGAATATGCTTTATTTCAATTCTTATGAATATGCTTTATTTCAATTCTTATGAATATGCTTTATTTCAATTCTTAACTATCATCAGTATGAATATGCTTTATTTCAATTCTTAACTATCATCAATATGAATATGCTTTATTTCAATTCTTATGAATATGCTTTATTTCAATTCTTATGAATATGCTTTATTTCAATTCTTAACTATCATCAGTATGAATATGCTTTATTTCAATTCTTAACTATCATCAGTATGAATACATGTATGCTTTATTTCAATTCTTAACTATCATCAGTATGAATATGCTTTATTTCAATTCTTATGAATATGCTTTATTTCAATTCTTAACTATCATCAGTATGAATATGCTTTATTTCAATTCTTAACTATCATCAGTATAAATATGCTTTATTTCAATTCTTATGAATATGCTTTATTTCAATTCTTAACTATCATCAGTATGAATATGCTTTATTTCAATTCTTATGAATATGCTTTATTTCAATTCTTATGAATATGCTTTATTTCAATTCTTATGAATATGTTTTATTTCAATTCTTATGAATATGCTTTATTTCAATTCTTAACTAAAAACAGGTCTTGCAAATTGATACTGGGCATATCATTTTTCACAGGCATATAAACATCACCTGTAGAAAAATTATGTGGCATTTTATTTAAACTCTCAAGCTATAATGAAAGATGAAATTTAGAAAAAAAAGATGACATCTGATGACACCTTTTCTTGCTTTAAACTGCAATTATCTGACATGTCTTCTACCATAAATAATTACTTCTTAGACTTAAAGCCACCCGCTTAGAAATATGACACTGTAAAATACAGCATATGTCAATTTCATAATTAAAAAAACAACTTTTTGTTAACTTTTTATTCTTAAGTACAGTTTCAAGAAAAAATTATTAATCTTTTTAGACACAACACCAATGTTTTTGGATTCTATTTTTTTTTATGTTATTAAAAAAAATAACAACAGGGACTTCAAAAATAATACATAATACTGCAATGTCACATTTCACTGATTTATATATTCTCTAGTCATTCTCAAAGGTTCAAATAACACTGAATAAGGGTTTGGTTTTATGTCTTATAAAGTAAAAATCTTAACAAATTGACTGGCACAGGTTTTGTTTTATTTAATTACTCATCTTTGAAGAAATTTAAGAAGATTTTTGGATCTGACTAACTCTAGTCTCATATGTGCCATATTTTTCAAAATGTAAGGCCAAGCAATTACAACATCAGTTTATACATCTATCCTTCCAGCATTTTTACAAGGACAATATACAATATTCAATATATTATTTGTGCATTCCTTAATAAGCACAAACCCATCTTTTGGTCAAAACTTGCATACAAATAGCCACTTCTAAGTTCTCGTGTCTCAATCTGAACATGCCTTGTTGGAAATAAGCATCTACTAAAATCCACCTAGAACACCATGACTTTATCATAAACTATGGTATTCGCTTACCCTCCTGTTTGTTTGTACCCCCATTTTAAAAATGAAAAGCATCAAGGATATAACAAATGCACAGAACTTTAGTCATTTCATACATCAATTTATACTTTCCAACCTGATTGCCACCAAGTAACCCCTAAAATTGTCATCTTGTTCACATTTCAAACCAGATGGAAGCTGTCACTGTAAACAAACAGACAGACTGCTCTCTATTCTTTTCCGGTTGCTAGAACAGTCCATTTTCAGGAAAAACTGTCATTTGCATCCAATATTTGCAATGTCTAGTTTTGATGTTTCTAAAAACAAATTGAACAAATTAAAAGGTGTAACTTTTACATACATTTGTTTTAACGGATGTATCTCCCAAAGTTACAGAAATTAAAGGAATTATTCAGAGCTTATCAAAGACTGTGAACTACATCACATCTTTTGTCTGAAAAAAATAGACTCACCCATGCAAATATGGCACCATGTTAGTAAAGAAACTCCTGTTTGGTTTGAAACATGCAGAAGATGACAGTGTTATGGACCATAGAAGGAATTTGTTCCAAAGGGAAAGATCGATTTCCTCCTCTCTTTGAAACTAGAAAAATCCGTGAATAAAACCCCTGATTTCTTATGTCCTTCACCGTCTCTACTGTGCCCTTCCTTAGAAGGGTATACACCTCTTCTTATAGAGATACCAGTTGAGACTGGTGGAACAAAATGGTGTCCCTGAAAGAGGTGGAGGGTCCCAGAAGTAAAACTGCAACCCTCTCTTATTGTGGAAATGACCTATGCATTGTCCGAGATGTCTGAATAAACCTCTGCAGAAAAGGCTTAATCTGGTACATACTGGGGCATTGGAAAGAGGGGAACTTGGCAGGAAAGTGTGTAACTCCCTAGGGGAAATTGGTTCCCTCCATAGAGAAGGGGAAGGGGTCCATAGATTTCCTTCCCTGGCCCCACCATCCATCTCATTGTGAAAATGACAGGCTGAAAGGGGTTTTAAACTGATTAAAATTTTGATTGTTCCCCTGTTTAAAGGGGGAGCCATGGACCTTCTGGGATGGAGGCATTTCTTCACTGGTTTAGCTGGGTCCGGCACTGTGGCCAGGGACTGGTGTTGCTGATCCCTCATATTCTGAGAGACCTACCTCTGTAGGGATTAGCCCTCCACTCCAAATAGTATCTCCACATCAAGAAGGATGGCCTGTAAAAGGCTTTTGCTATGATCCAGCAAAACCTTTATGTCTCCAAGGTCGCATCCCTGTGGAAGTGACGGAGATCTGCAGAGAGCACCCCAGTCATCAAGAGTGAATCTCGATGTCTTGGCCTAAAAAGGATCAACATTCAAGGCTATGGTAACCAGTGTCTGCACCTTAAGTTCCAAGGCCTTGAGAGGCTTGATAAGGAGACAGGCCCAAGTCCCTTCTGAAATCCCTACCTGGGAGGCACCCAAATCCAAGGTAGTGGACTTAAGGGGTCAACCTGGCAATGTGATTCTGTAGCTATTGACTGAGGGCTGGGGACAAAGCACAGGAGAGGGAACAGACCACCCCTGCTGTTGACTGGTTGCCTCTTGGCCTAAATACAATTTCTGAGTCAGCTCGACCACCATTGCTGAGTGAGGAAGCAACAGCAGGTCCCACTTCAACCGTGCCCCAAAATACCTCTCCAAACTCGAGAGAATACAAGCCTCCAATTATCCCAAAGGTTTGGGACACCGATTGGGGGGAAGTGGGTGGGATGAAGAAGGCAAACCCAACAAATAAGAAAGACCCAGTGTGACGGGTTCTACTGGGAACTTGTTTGCATTCACAAAAATCAACAGTTCATTATCCTGTCTTCTCAGGGTAAGGCAGGACTATTTACTCTCTTCTCTCTCCTGGAAGAAGGGAACTTCCTGATCAGGAGTCAACCCATCCACGCTCATGGGAGGAGACAGGACTAGCTCATTGACCCTCTCTCCCTGGAGAAGGGATTGGCAATTTCACTGTGGGCACCGAAGGCAGGAAGTGGTGGTCCCCCTCTCCTTTGCTCAATACTGAGGCCGGAGAAGACAGGGAAGATCTAGGTTGTGTCCAATCTGCCAATCCATGGACCCATGGCAAAGTCATCCATGGTGGCATGATTGGAAAAAGAGACATGGCCAACTCACCACCAGGTGGTGGGAGTTCCCAAGTTCCATAGGGGTTCAAATATAACATCAAAATGGGAAGGATATTGACCCAATCCCTTCCCCCAAACCAGTTCTCATAACTTTAATTCAATTCCCCATAGGGATTAAATGGAAACATAGAAAAGAGGGGAGGGTATCAAACGAATCCCTTCTTCTAGACCTGTGGTAAAAACTCAGTATCCGGTCTGAAGACTGATGTCCAATGTTCGGCATATGTCTATAGATGCTCAGCACCTAGCACTACATATTCAGCATCTAGCTCTTGGTGCTTCATGATCAGTGACCCGAGACCAAAAACGGAAGATTGGTACCATACACCATACATGGTGATCAGCTCTTTTGCCCAGTGCCCAGTGCTTGCTGCTCAGCGCTTGGTGATAGACACTTGTTGAATATCACTTAGGACATCACCTGGTGCCCAGTGAATGGGTTCCGGTGTCTAAAGCCAAGTACATGTACCTGGTGACCCAGTGCTTGGTGCCCAGTAACCCGTCACTGAAGAGTCAGATGATGTAGTCCTTATTGGAGAGTCGACTCTGACAAATGAGATCTTGCTTTAATTTGAGGTCTACTAGCATGAGGCAATGACCATGCTTTAATTTGAGGTCTACTAGCATGAGACAGTGACCATGCTTCCCTCGCATCAGAATGGCTGGATTCATTATTTGGGGCTGACAGCTTCCCTATGCTGGGAAGTGCTGAGGATCCTTCCCTCAGAGATCTTCCCACCCCAGTGGAAGCGGGCAACTTTCTAACACAGAACACCTCTCTCACTAAAGTAGGTGAACTAAATGCCATAGCCCCCTCCTGGGAATGGAGGGTGTACTCCACAGAAAAAGGAGAAGAGGTAAAATCCTTCTTCCTGGCCCTACATGCCTGGCGACTTTCTACCAAGTCCCAAGCCTCGTTGGACCACAAACAACAAACGGGGCAACTGTCCATGCATACACTTGCTGTGCATGCAAGACAGGTGATATGAGTGTCTCATTCTGTCTTTTCATGCCCACATTTGGCAACAGTTTGAGACATCATTGCAGGTTTTAAAGGAATATATAAAATACACAATGAACCAGGACAACAAAAGGCTATGAATTACTTACCCTGACACCAGTTACAATTAAAAGGATGAAACACAAGAAGCATTCCTTCAAAAGTGACATACTCACAACCCTTAAAATCAGCAAAAATGGAAACAGATACATGAAAAAGGCAAGGACTGGGGAGAAAAAATAAATAAAACATAAAAAAGGATACGACTGAGAGTAGAAATGCTATTGTGTAGGAGAGAGCCCCTGTGCTGCAACAGAAGGTCCCTTCTCTGGAGTAATGTTCTGGGCTGGTCTACCAGCAGGTTGAGCGATCACTGAACCACGATCATTGGGGCCACATAGGGGCTATCAAAATGAGCTCAGCAGTGGAGGTCCTTACTTTTTCAAGTACTTGTGGAATCATCCTGAAGTGTGGAAAGACTTAAGCAAACAGACAATCCCAGGATACAATCATCCTCTGCCCAGGTTTTCAAGTCTGAGACTGGGGAAACATAAAAGGGAGCTTGTTGTTTGGCCTTGTTACAAACAAGTCCACCAAGGGTCTCCCCCAAAGTCTGAAAAGGTAATCTGCTAAGGATTGGTGCAGAGACCATTCTGTGAGGACTATCTTCTGTCTCCAGATGAGTGCCCCACCTGAAATCTGATGTTTCTCAAAACAGACAGGAGTGGGTTTCGGTTGGGGACTCAGGTCAGAAACTGGTCCCGATTTGTCCACCAAATCAGATGATGGTGGAAATCCACACCTAGAGAAATCTGAGCAGTCAGAGGGTCCCTGTGCGGTTTCCAGTTTGCTGCAGAGTTCAAGGTCCCCAGAAAAGACAGAAATAGACAAGCCGACAGCATTGTCTTGGCTCTCAGTGCCTCCAACAGGGTCAGGATCTCGTCTACTCTGTCCCACAGGACATGGACTAATCCTCTGTTTGTGAGGAAATTCATCCTCACGTGGACAAAATCTTGAGATGGAGTAAGATCTAATTTCTGTAGGTTGGGTAAAAGACCCAGACAGGTGACTATGGACCAACAGTGAGACAGATCTAATCTGAGGGACTCTAGTTGGCTGTTGTGGAACAACCAATCATCAATACATTGGTTAGGGATCCATGTTGACAAGTAGATGGCAACTAGTCCTATGACCCTTGTAAAACCTATGGGTGTGGAGGCTAGGCAGAATGTCCGAGCGTGAAATTAAAAGACTTCCCAATAAAAGCAAAATCAGAGGTACTTCCTGTGAGGAGGAAAGATTGGGATGGGAAGGTACACATCCTGAAGGTCGATGGAGATCGCCCAGTCGCCTGGTCTTATAGCTTTCCTGACTGAGGCTATGGTCTCTATCTTGAAAGGTTCCTCCTTCAGAAAATTGTTTAGGAAAGAAAGGTTGATAAGTAGTCAAAACTTTCCCCCTTTTTATTGGTACCAGGAAAATCTGGAAGTAGAAGTGCGGAGACTGGTCATTGAACACCCTCTGTACTGCACCCTTCTGGAGAAGGAAAGTGTACCTCTTCCTTAAATCACACCAAATTCAACTGGTGGAAGCACATGGGGGACCTTACTAGCAAATGAAAATCTTGAAACCAAAGTCAGTATCCTCCTTTAATGATAGAGAGGACCCAACCATTGTCCATGATGCCTGACCAAACCTCTGAAAAAAGATTTAGCCTGTCACCTATGGGAATCAACAGAAGAGGAATACACTTCAGGAGAATAACCGAGTCCCTAGGCCTGCAAACTTCCTCTCTGGGCCCTTCTAGGGTTCAACTGCCAAGGGCGAGTTCTGAATTGGGGTTGTTTCTTGGACTGGGCCTGCATGACTTTGAAGAACATCGCTGATGTACCCTGTGGGTGGTCAGAATGATTCTGCTTTTTGGCCAGTTTTGACAGGCCAGGAGCAGATGCAAGGGACTGGTGTTGCTGGTCTCTCAAACCTGGGAAGCCATGGAGGGAATGAGCCCTCCAAAGAGGGTCTCTGCCTTCAGGGGAACACCCCTCAGAAGATTCTTACTGTGCTGATAAAGCCATGGACACAGCTAACACATGCGTAGATGTTTTGGTCACTGCTTCCATCAAACGTTGAAGAGTGACTGGCAACAGAGATTCCTCCTTCAGCGGGTTGAATGAGGCTAAATACTAAGCCTTTGGGAAAGCTTCTTAACCATAGCTGAGTGAGGGAGCAACAAGAGATCTGGGCTGAAGATTGCCCCAGGAAGTCTCTCCAAGCTGGAGAGAATTTTAGTGTCCTCAGAGCTCGAAGACTTGGGACACAGATCCTGGGGTAAAAGATAGTAAACCTCATTTACTGCCTTGTTAAAAGGACCAGATATCTTCCTCCTCTGCCACAGGTGGGAGGATGCAGGGGACCCGAATGGAGGAGGTGCCACCTCAGCCTGTTCTACATCAAACTCATGAGAATCTATGAGGACTGACAAGATGTCTTCGTCCTGCTCTCGCCCCTGGGAGGCAGGACTTTGTGACCCAATGTCTCACTGTTGTAGGAGAGACATGGAGGTAAGGGAGACCTCGACCCATAACTCCTCACATGGAACAAAGGGAGGTGGATGAGAGCAACTCTCAACCCTCCTGGGGTGTTTGAGGGAAGAACGTCTGCACCCCACCTCCTTTTTGACCCCACTTCATAAGAGGGTGATGCTGACCTATGGACTGCAACATTGACCTCTCTACCATGGGGCCAAGGCATTGAAGTCCATGGCTGCATGCAGGGAAGGACCAATCACTTCCCTGTGGTGGAAGGCCCCGCACCCCATAGGAATTTACTGGGATAATAGGAAGGGGGGATCCCCTTCCCTAGTCTGGTGTTTGTACGCCAATTCCCAATCTCAAGCAGGATTCAATGGTAGCCTGGAAAGAGGGGGGTCTCAATCCAATCCCTATCTCCATACCAAGGGGGCTCTAATGACCAGTGGGTGCTATTCATACAATGGTGACCAGTGACCAGCACCCTGTGACTGGTGACCAGTTAATGATAGGTCAGATGACTCTGATCCATAGGAAGACCCCTCCTCAGATCTTAAAGACTAGTATCATGGCTCTCCATTTCCTGGGTGGCTCGATCCTGTCACCAACAATGGGCTTCAGGTACTGAAAGGGTGCTGCTCCTCGCTCATGTGGGGGGCATGACTCACTCTCAGTCAACATCGAGCTGTGCACCAGTAGAGGATACTGCTCCTCCCTCACAAGGGGTGAGGGTCCTACTCACTCTCTGCCCTACAGGATTGGAGAAGGTGCTGCTCCTCCCTCAAGGGAGGGCATGACTCACTCTCCACCCACTTATTTTCTCCCTTGGGAGGGGCCCCATGGGCCTTATGCAACTCCAAAGAGACTTTTCCAATCCTACTCACAAGGGAATCATCAATGGAAAACTTGATTCCCATGGGCCTTATGCAACTCCAAAGAGACTGATTCAATCCTACTCCCAAGGGGCTCGTCAATGGAAAACTTGATTCCTCCTATGGGAGAGGTTCCATGGGCCTTACGTGTCTCTGAAGAGACTGATTCAATCCTCCTCTGAGACCTGAGAGATTCAGCGATGGAAAATCCAGAAAACTCTGAGGATGAAAAGGAAAACCCTTTCTTCCTCCCTTTGTATGTCCATCTGTTTTCAGCGAGGTCCCAGACCTTGTCTAACCAGAGACTGCAAAAAGGACAACCATTTGTCTTTTAACAATTAGTAAAAGCTAGGCAGGTGGGGTGGGTATCCCAGTGGGGTTTCTTGTGCCCACACCTCCCCACACTCTGCTTAGACATTGCTGCAAAAGAAATCTCTGAAAAGAAAAACAAAAGCTTCTATAAAGTATTATGCAAGAGTATTTGCATGGAACTAATTCACACAATTTAAACAGCAAGACCTTATCTGCCCAGGTGTCATCTCAATAAATTGAACTAAAACAACCAAAAAACTTCTGTTTTAATTACAATAAAGTCTGCAATGTTAATGCTGAGTACTGGATTAAAAGAATTAAAACAACAACAATACTGATGTTTTAATCACAACATCAGCAATACATTATTCTGAGTATTGGAGATGAATAATTAGCAAAAAAAAACAGCTGGGTAAGATGCCATAATAAAATAATAATGAAAAGGAATACTATCCAAAACTGACTTTTTAAGAACAAAAGGTGTTTGATCACTAAACACACAAACAGAAAGTAAGGATGCTGTGCAACCTCCTTCTGGATAATAAAAATAGCAAAGGTTAGATTCAATGGAATATAAATTCTGATGATTCATACTGTATTAAAACAAACAAAACAGAATCAAGGTGAAGCCGCAGACCAAATTGGCATGGATAGGGATAACCAAATACCTTCCAAAACTAGACAAGGGAATAAAATAATTCTCAGTCAAAATAAATGTTACCTGGACACTCCTCTGTGTGTGTGTGTGAGTGTGTGGAGGGAGGAGGGGATAACCTAAATGTAAGGTTATGAAGAAACGTAACCAAAAACTGCCAATAACTCTTGAGAGAGATCTAATTCTGAACAGGAATAATACTTGATCTGAGGGTAATTTCACACCGTAAAAACAATGCACTAAATGAAAAGCGAAGGCAATTTTCTTTGAGTAATTAAACTGTCTTAATGATTGCTGTGACCAAAAAAGAATGAGGGCTAGTGCGCATGGGTCAGGGTCATGGGCTAGACTCCAGATCTTTCTGGAAGTCACCCTATGGGAGGATGAATTCTCATACGGTCGAGGGTGTTTTCGATCCAGAAAAGAGTAAGCTACACAACAGCAACTGATTATGTATTACTGATATTAAAACTATAATTTCAAATATGCATGACACATACAGAACTGGACCCAATAGCATAGTTTATATTGATTGCAGTGAATAAGCTGCATTCAGTTTTTACTGGTGGTTACTGTTTACCCAGGACTGGAATAGATTGGTATCAAAACAATATAACCAATCAAAACTGAATGTAATTTATTCACTGCATGACACATGGGAATTTAATACTCTCCAAACTAGATCCAAGTAGGCAAGACATGAAGCAACAGAGAAACTTTGCCTAAAAGTGGCCACTAAAATGATCAGTGAGGTACATAAATCATACACCGAGAAAAGTTTGCAATTTCTCCTTTACGGCAATACGAGTTACAAGTGGCTGAATGCACCAACGATATAAGAAAATTAGCATGTAATCAGCAAAGGTTATTTTTTTGTATATGTATGTATGTATGTAATAGCATTTTTTATGGTACCTCAGCACAATAGTAACTATTTTGTGCCAACTAAGGAAAAAGTTTGAAAAATGTAAAAACGAATTGCATTAAAACTTGAGGAAGATAAACCCTTCCAAATAAATGCAAACATGAAACACAAAAGGTAAAATTTTAAGTAAAAATGTTAAAATGTAAAAGGTATGCAAAATAAAAGACAATGGTAATGCATGATAAATCCTTAAAACATATGGTCAAAATTTGTTATACAAACGGTATTTTTTTTTTAACCACATGAGTTAGTCACCTTGGGTTGATTGGGAGGAGTGGAGTGGGTGTTATCAATACTGTTCCCTTATTTTACTGACAAACTTGAATGCCTGTGTTTGTAAACCAGTAATAAAAAAAACAGGAAGGTCAGGGTCGGCACCTCAAATCCACATCAAAGCATTGCTGTAAAGTGTGTGATCTTGACCCCTGAGCTTGCTGCAAAATGAATTGTCCTGGCTTGATAATAATTCATCCAAAGTATGAAGAAAACCCATCAAGAGCTTCAGAAAATATAAGCAAATACAAAAACTTAAACAAAAACCTTAAAGCAAATTTTCTATGACTGTGAACTTAACCCCACGGTCAAAGGGGCAAGTGAACATGTTGTAGAATATATTGTCTTAGCTTCATAATGATTCATGCCAAGTATGACGAGAATGTGTCTAGGGATTTAGAAAATGTTTGCAAATGAAAAACTAGAACCAAGCCTCAACAAACTATTGATGATAACACAGATGCCACTGGAAAAGTGACTACCATGTCCTACATCCCACAAATGTGGGCTTGACAATAAAATGAGCATAGTGACTGACTAGTATGAAACATACTTAGTACATTAACAAGAAAAGGAAAATATTACTTTTCACATTAAAAACCTGTAAAAAATGGCATTTCTGCTCTTTGTCCACAAAAGCAATCAAAATACTAACTTGACCCATGATTTACTGAAAATATTCCTATGTAGTCAGCCTGTATTTTTGCCCATGCAGTGGTTTATAGTAACAAATCAAAGTGTTTGTGAGTCATTTGAAATGACAAATCTAGAGATCTTTAACAGTCCCATCTGGTAATTTGTGATGAAGTTCATGAATAGGCTTCATTATTAGGATTTAGTTGTACACAAAAGATATTTATATTTTAAAAGTTGCATACTGTTACTGGATCAAAAGGATTTAATACTAAGGCCCTACTTTGTTACAAGATGAGGGTAATTCACTTTTGAAGTCTCAACCTCTATTTGTATGTGGGAAATTCTGTGTAGTGTAATCATCAGGCTTCATATGGATCAACCATCGATCATAAGAAAGCAGAAAAAACATGTACTATTTCTTACATATTCATGTCCCAGTTCCCCACCAATATTTCCACGCTCTGTGAAAATGTTATCTTGATGAAGGTTTACAGTTGTATTTTGTATGTGCCTCACTGACAGTCTAATTATTGAAGTTATTTGGAGGTTAACAGGGCACTTGTCCTGTCACTCAAAAGTTGTGAATGAAAAAACCAAATGGTAATTATTCTGGACCCCACTGCATAGGTACCTGATATGCTCACTTATAAGTCGGGTCCAACTGTAAACAACATAGGCTCTGATCTGCCAGTGCATTATGTGCTGGCAGATCTGTGTCTATGCAGTTTGAAGTTCAATCCAACTTATAAGCAAGTATATACGGTAATAAAGTTTGCTAAAATAAATATGACTGTGTTTCATTGCTTCAGTAAAGGTTATGTCACTCAAAAGAAAAGTGAAATTGATATATGAGAAAGATTGCTTGATAAATCTGGAGAATTGAAGGAGGTTCCTATTACAGTTTTATGACTACCATATATTTCCAAAAATTATTCCTCAAATACTTGGGGTGTATATAGCTTCTATAAGATACTTTTTCAACAATCATAAACTTTTTTTTAAAGTTGAATATACAGTAGTAGATATTGTCTTTTGGCCACTTTTTGCATTCTCCTACTGCAAATGTTGTTTAGATCATTGTTTATTTGAAATTACAGGGTTATTTTTAATTATCTGTTCAACAGTTTCTAAGTAATTAAGCTAACAAGTTTTTCACCAAAGTCCAAGTCCAAAAAGTGCAAGAGATGGAGCAAAGAAAACCAAAAAGATGAAAATCTGATTGGGTCAAATAATAATAATAAAAAACAATAATTTTTGTATCCTGTCTTAATCCACACATAAATGATTATAGTGTCTGAAAGCAAACAAACAAACAAAAAATGGCAAATCCAAGCAACCAAATCCATGCACACATACCATATCCAACCAAATCCACTCTTACCATATCCAACCAATCCACACATACCATATCCAACCAAATCCACACATACCATATCCAACCAGATCCACACATACCACATCCAACCAAATCCACACATACCAGATCCACACATACCATATCCAACCAAATCCACACATACCACATCCAACCAGATCCACACATACCATATCCAACCAAATCCACACATACCATATCCAACCAGATCCACCCATACCATATCCAACCAAATCCACACATACCACATCCAACCAGATCCACACATACCATATCAGGCTACCCCTAATACTGCCTTATGTCACAAAGCAAAGTAATCACACTTTATATGTACATTAATAATAATAATAGTAATAATAATAATAATGACTTTATTTATAGATGGTGCACAATTAGTTTTGTGGAACTAATCTACCTTGTAGCCTTGTAACCCTCTGTTATTTACATATTTACCTGAATGCTCATAAATGAATGAAAACATTACTTGCCTAGTTTCATCTAAATTTCAGTACACAAGAAAATGCAAGGGAAACAGAAAAGACCAACTCACATATGAAGCAAAAACACCATATTGTGATCTCCAACCATCCTCTACTGTCCATGTTGTAATCTCCTACCATTCTCTACTGTCCATGAAAATCACCATAAATATAACACAGCGTTTGTCATGAATCGAAACAAATATTAAAGAATTAGTCATGATTGTAATTTTCCATATATTTAAAGCATTAGTATTTTGGTAGTGGGTAAGAGAGTAGTTGTTTGTAAATATTACTGTATATACTCATTTGTATATCAAGTCTAACTGCAAACTGTACAGATCCAGATCTGACATTGCATAATGCACTGGCAGATCTGGGTCTATGCAGTTTGTTAGGAGTAATCAGCAGAACAAACAACATAGATCCTGATGTGCCAGCACATTATGTACCAGCAGATCAGGGTCTATGTTGTTTGCAGTTGGACTTGACTTGTAAACAAGTATATATAGTACTAACAGAACCAATTAACTAATCTCAGTTTGTGCTGCTATCTGGAGCCAAGACAACTAATTGCAAGTTTAGTATTATTCCAATAAATTAAAAATAATATATAAAACACATAAAATAAGTATCAGTTTTGTGCTTGGCTAATTTTTAAGTAAGTTATTATTCAATGAAACTAATTTCTTGATATGTGACTGGGTGCAGGTTTAAGCATTATCCACAATCGAGGTGTTCAACAAGATGAAGGTTTTGAATATAAAGGTTTACTCTTTTATAAAGGGTGAAATATCCATCTAATGTTTGTATAATTGAGATTTATTCTCTTCAGGTTAATAATATAGTTTAAAATAATGATATTCATTATATCAGTGTCAATGACCTAAAGACTAATAATAACAGACTTTGTTTATTCTCGATGGACCTTTGAGCAGGCTTATCTCACATAGGGTCCAGATGCATTCAAATGTACCATATTCATATCATAAACAATAAAATTCATTAGATACATAAGATAAGTATTATCACAGACAGGAACCAATAGAATATGGCAAGTTAGTAACAAGAGGTCAAAGTGGGCCTGATATTGCTCACCTGGGAATTTGACATATGTTAATGCAAATTCACACATGTATTGAAACTGTAAATGGGAAAGAAAAGCTTAAAGCAAACAGTTCCTACACTATCTATTAATGGTGGTGTCATTTATCTTCTTTTATATGATTCTCAGCCTGATTCATAACTTGGAAACTGTTCATAGCCCCACCCTTAAAGTACATACTCTGACAGTCAGCATGGATTCCTGGATCGATCCTTACTAAACCTGGGGTCCCACCCCTAAAGTCATAACTTTGAAACCAATGAGATCCCCACCCAAGGGAGCTGCAATGACTCAGTGGTTAATGCACTGGATTTGTGACTGGAAGGTTGAGGGTTTGATTCCCACCATCTAATCAGCCTAGATCCTAATTAACATGTGTATATCTCACTCATAAACAAACTCATTTCAGACCTTGATAATACAAGCTTACATAACAAATATATGCACAGTCTGATCAGAAATATGGTCTCTAGAGTGTTCACAGGCTCAGCCAATCAGATGCAAGATCATCTCATTATTATGAGTGGATGTTGCTCATAATCGAACATTGTCCGATATCTTGCCGATATAAAGCTTACATACCAGTCTGATCAAAATCTGATCAGTAGTATGATTTCTCGAATGTTCACAAGCTCAGCCAATCAGATGCAAGATGACCTCATTCATATGAGTGCATGTTGCTCATAACTGGAATCATCTGATATCTTGATAATATAAGCTTACATACCAGGTGTAATCACTCTGATCAGAAATATGGTTTCTAGAGTATTCACAAGCTCAGCCAATCAGATGCAAAATCACCTTATTAATATGCATGGATGTAGCTCATAATCAAACTCATCCAAGGTCCTGATACTATAAGCTTACATACCAAATCTGATAAAAATCGAATTAGAAATATGGCCTCTATAGTATTTACATGTTCAGCCAATCATATGCAAGATCACCTCAGTAACATCCATTGATGTCACTCAAAATGAAACTTATCCGAGATCTTGATGATATATTCTTACAAACCAAATCTGATGGTAAATATAGCCTTTAAAGTCTTCACAAGCTCAATCAATCAGATGCAAGATCACTTCATTAATATGCATGCATGTTGCTGATAATCAAATTCATCTGAGGTCTTAATGATATAATCTCACATACGATACCAAATCGGATCAAAATCTGATGCCTCTAGAGTGTTCACAAACAAGTTTTGTCTGATGGATGGATGACCAATGACATGACAGGCAAAAAGGCCATACCATAAGCTCACTTGGTCATTGGTCAGGTGAGCTAAAGAAGAGGCCCAAGTGGATCTGATATGGCTCACCTGACTTACATAACTTAACAGTTCACCAATTCAGTCAGCAGGTTTGTGATGTATTGTAAGAACACAAAGTACATAAAATATCTCCCAAACTTTATATCATGTTGATTTTATGGCCAAGTGAGCTAAAATAAACCTAAACAGGCTGTACAGGGATTTAAGTATGCATGTAGGTTATGTGTATAAATTAAAAAATTCATTTCTGTATAACCATGCTAATAAGACTTTTATTGAAAAGTCCAAGTCCAAAAGGTGCTACAAACTAATTTAAATAAAACAACACAAAAATCATTTAAATGGCCTGAATATCTAATAAGATCATCTACATATGCATATCATCATGCTTACCAAATTCGATTTGGTTACCTCAGTTGGTTGTTATGTAATTATGCATTAAAGGATTTGGGACATTATGCACATTTCTATAAACATGCAGGCATAATGATTTGGGACATATTCACATCTCATAAAACATGCAGACATGAGGATTTGGGACATATGCACATCTCTAAAGACATGCAGACATAAGGATTTGGGACATATTCACATCTCTAAAGGCATGCAGGCATAAGGATTTGGGACATATGCACATCTCTAAAGACATGAAGACATAAGGATTTGGGACATATGCACATCTCTAAAGACAAACAGACATGAGGATCTGGGACATATTCACATCTCTAAAGACATGCAGGCATAAGGATCTGGGACATATGCACATCTCTAAAGACATGCAGACATGAGGGTTTGGGACATATTCACATCTCTAAAGACATGCAGACATGAGGATTTGGGACATATTCACATCTCTAAAGACATGCAGACATGAGGATTTGGAACATTATGCACATCTCTAAAGACATGCAGACATGAGGATTTGGGACATATTCACATCTCTAAAGACAAACAGACATGAGGATTTGGGACATATGCACATCTCTAAAGACATGCAGACATAAGGATTTGGGACATATGCACATCTCTAAAGACAAACAGACATGAGGATCTGGGACATATTCACATCTCTAAAGACATGCAGGCATAAGGATCTGGGACATATGCACATCTCTAAAGACATGCAGACATGAGGATTTGGGACATATTCACATCTCTAAAGACATGCAGACATGAGGATTTGGGACATATTCACATCTCTAAAGACATGCAGACATGAGGATTTGGAACATTATGCACATCTCTAAAGACATGCAGACATGAGGATTTGGGACATATTCACATCTCTAAAGACAAACAGACATGAGGATTTGGGACATATGCACATCTCTAAAGACATGCAGACATAAGGATTTGGGACATTATGCACATCTCTAAAGACAAACAGACATGAAGATTTGGGACATATGCACATCTCTAAAGACAAACAGACATGAGGATTTGGGACATTATGCACATCTCTAAAGACAAACAGACATGAGGATTTGGGACATATGCACATCTCTAAAGACAAACAGACATGAGGATTTGGGACATATGCACATCTCTAAAGACAAACAGACATGAGGATTTGGGACATATGCACATCTCTAAAGACATGCAGACATAAGGATTTGGGACATATTCACATCTCATAAGATATGCAGACATAAGGATTTGGGACATATTCACATCTCATAAGACATGCAGCCATTAGGATTTGGGACATGTTCACATCTCATAAGACATGCAGACATTAGGATTTGGGACATATTCACATCTCATAAGACATGCAGACATAAGGACAAATATAAGAACATCAGCAAATCAATATGTCCTCTTCTGCTGTCACTGTAGAGGCATAAAACACTTTGCAAAAGCATATTGTTTTTAATTTTCACTTCTCTTCACAAAGTCCTTTATGCCCTTTTAGATCTACTTAAAAAGGGAATCAAGTCCAGAACAGTATCTGTTTTGTAAATTGATTTATGTTCAAACATGTCTTGAAAATGTGATTAATCTCTTGAAAATGGTAATTCTGCACTATGGGATCAAGTTTAACTGCTTCTGAAGTCTCAGCTCATCAACCAACAATTCGTTAAAATGTAAGATTTACATCTCAGTCCAGATAATTAATAGGTTTTTTTGCAGACTGTTATCATAAAATATTAAAGGTTTGCATGCTTTACTACAATCCATAATTCAGCAGTAGGAGTTGATTTCCAGTAGCACAATGAGAAAATCAGGGTTGGTTTACTTTACAACACTTAATGTTAGAAGCACCATCTTTTGATTCAAAACATTAAACAACAGCGGAAAATAATTATATCATTATGTAAAGACAGCGCGACAAATTTTTCATTGCAGTTTACCTAAGAACAGCAAAGCATTGAGTAAAATGTGCCATTATAAATTACAGGGTTCCAACACTTTTGGAAACCAAAAATTCCAGATTTTTTCAAGGTAGAGTTATGGCTCTAAATGAACAGAATTAACAACATTTTGACATAGAAAACATGCATTTTAAAATCAAAATCTGCTCATAAGATCCACGTTCAGTACTGAATTAGACATCTGATCCAGGGGTTTTAATAAGAAATAAAGTAGCAGGAGGAGTTGAAAAAGTGTGTGTGTGTGGGGGGGGGGGCAAAACCTCCCTCTGGTGGTCCAGGCAAAATGCCCCTGTTGGGATGGGGGTGGGGGGACTTTGCCCCCATAAGCTGAAATGGTGTTGTATCAACTCAAGTTTGACTGTCTTTCCTTGATGGAGAAATGTGAAATTTGTTTTCAAAATAATTTCTTTGTATTATAGAATTTTGTAGAAAATTCATACTGATAATTCATATCTCTGGAGTTTCTTTTCCTGATTAACCTTACAGGTTCAATCCTATTAATAAGGAAACAAAAATTATTATGCCGAATCATCCAATTTACATTTATTGATAATGAACCACTGCAGTATGTTCATAGTTCTTTGAATAAAACAAGTACCTCTTAATTACTTAGCTGATAAAAAAAGACCTATAACAAACAAGTATCAAGAAAACCATGGGAAAATACAAGTTGCCAGAGGATAGAATAATAAGGAAAATACACAAACTTGTGGTTTTAAAATAATACACAAACTTGATGTCTGAAAATAATACACAATCTTGAGGTCTTACAATAATACACAAACTAAATCAACAATAAAAGTAACTTATGCTGTGACTGTGCCCTTGACTGCAGATACCGTAGGACAACTTTATAATACTTTATTTACTGAAAATGTTAAAAATTATCAATAAATTACAGATTTTTTTTTAAAAGAATAGAAGGAAGTAGACTAACTTTCAATAAATGTTTAATATATGTCACAATATATGTGTTGTATTCGTGTTGCATTTTATGTTCAGCATGTACTTTTATCTGGTGCATTTAGCACACTGTGAGCAAAATGTTTGACATGTCGATCTTCATTGGTCTTGTTCATTTCTGGTATCAATAAGTGCCCACTAGAGTATTTAGGTCAAACTGTAAGCAAAATGTTTGACATGTCAATGGTATAATTCATATATTGTATCAATAAGCATCCACTAGCATATCTTGTTACGCTTCTGTTTCATGCCATACCCTCCATACTGCATAACTGACAGAACTTTGTGATAATTTGTTAGCAACCATTTTTTTATTTGTTATTTAGCCAAAAGGCCAGTGTGTGCCTTCCTTGTTTAATTATTAGCATGTGATCAGCACTCCTGATCCTGATCAATTGGGCATGAAAGGAAAGAAAGAGAGAAGCAAGTTCTTCTAATGATGCTGAATCAGAAAAAGCAAGCATCTTCTAGACTTAGTCTGATCTGTATCAAATGGAAGAAGATGCTAATCTTAATCAGATGAATCATCTCCGATGGAATATGGTTATGTATTATTAAACTTTTAAAATGAACTTTTTCCAAATTATAGAATTGTAGGAAGCAATTCCTGCACAAATACATGACAAAAAGTCACCAGCTACCATTGAAGCCTCTGCTGATCATGCACTAAAACACAGATGTATGATCAGAGACAAGTTTATAATGAAACAAATATAACTGTGCATACCAGAGGATGAAAATTCACTTGCCCAGTTTAAAATGGCAAATGAAAATTTCCAGCAGTAGAGTGAATTTTCCAATCACTCACCAGTGCTGATTCAAATCAGACCAGTGTTTCTCTTTAATGAATAGGATGTTCTGACAACAACATTGCCAACTTTGTTCAGTGAAAGTCCATACTTTCAACTAGAAGTTTGCTTTCCATTTGTTGTTATTAAACTTGTACAAGCACATCGCTTCAACTCTTCAATACTAATAAATGCTTAGTAGAGGAATAGCAGACTGGTTTCAATTTGTATTTACTTACCATTGGTGTTAGAAGGGTCACAGAATAAGCAGGGCCCAAATTTAAAGCTTGCATACTCCCCAAACGTGAGTTAATTGTGGAATATATAAGTTGAGATTTCAAGCTCCTCCATCTTTTTGTCTGTGCTAAATTTTCCAGTGATACACAACAAATCATTAGTAAAACTCCTTCAAGTACATAAATTCAGCAAAATACACATGCATAATTTCAAAAAGTAAACCGAAGCTTGCTTTAGAATTGATTCCTTAACCATAAGCTGTTTGGCATATAGCCTAGAACTGTGACTGTACATGTACCTGCCGATAATGCACAGTAGACAAGGGCACAACCATTAAATTTTAGTGGGGAAGTAGGGTATCTCTTTTGTGCCTAACCATTTTATTCACAAAATATGGAAATATTTCTGATATTATTACTATGTCTCCTCTGATAACTTTGATCTGCTAGTATTGTTTGTAGAATGTCTGATCACAGATATTTGTGTCACATACTATATGGACAATCCTCTAAAATTGAGAAAGTTTTTCCTAATATATTCTTGTTCAGTCTGGTTAGGCTGATTGTTTCTGAAACTCTCATGGTCCAAAATTACAAACAAGGATGTGTGACATGTGTGATCTTAATTAGTGTGGTGCTACACCATAATGACATTACACTGCACAGCATCCCCTAAAAATGTTTCAGAAAAGATACGTGTACCAATTTTGAAAATGCATCAATTTGGTTTTATGAAGATTAAGCCGTTTTGATAAAAGATTCCAGATTTTGATGGTTCTTGGAGCAAAAAAGTAAATCTTTAATTATTGGTGTCTGTTCAAACCTTGGGTATCTTGTAGGTATATTCATACTGATCTCTATTAAATTTGTTTGCTTATTGAAAACTAATTCTTTCACATTTTGTAGGCAAGGTGACAAGTTAGGTCTTAATAGACCTAAAAGTGAAGGTTCAATTTTAGATTGCTAATAATTTTGATGCCTAAATATTTTATTTGGTTGAGATTTCTAAAGACCTTCCTTCCAAAAAATATGACATAATATTTTATGAGATTTTTTTCTGGTCACATGCATTAAATTTCATGTTTTGGTTTGAAATCCCATACCCCATTTTTATAGCCATTAAAAATTAGACTTCAGTTATAAACAAGAACAAGAGTCCATCAAAGAGACTGACGCTCTTCTGGCTGAAAAGAATTTTCATGAATTCAAGTGAAGACCGTTTCTTCTTCTTAACTGCTGATTGTTGAAACCATCTATGTTATTTCTGAGTAATAACAAGATTTTCAAATTAGCTACTGTGGCAGCCATATTGGATGTAAGATCAGCACCATTTTCATTTAGGGCAAACTAGACATTATTAGATACCTTTTGGTGATAACCTCATGTGAATATGTCCATTCATTCAGAAGGAGTAGTGATAACAAGATTTTAAAGATGGTTGCCATGGTGACCATACTGTACGTAAGATCAGCACCATTTTCATTTGAAAACCCCATGTTGATATGACCAGTACATCTAGGAGGAGTAGCAATTAAAAGATTTTCAAAATGGCTGCCATAATGGCTATACTGGATGTCAGATTGGTACCATTTTAATTTAGGACCAACTAGACATAATAAGAAGTATTTTAGTGAAAACCTCATTTTGATCTGTCTATTCAGGAAGAGTAGCAATACCAAAAGTTTCAAGATGTCCACCATGTCGGCTATATTGGATGTCTGAGTGGCAATTTTGGACCAACTAAACATCATGAGAAATCTTCTAGTCAAAACCTCATGCCAATATACCAATCCATTTAGGAGGAGTAATGATAACAAGATTTTCCAGATGGCTGCTGTGGCAGCCATATTTGATGTCAGATCAACACCATTTTCATTTAATATTAACTAGACATCATAAGAAGTCTTTTAGTGAAAACCCCATGCAGATATGACCATCCATTCAGCAGAGTAGCAATAACAAGATTTTCATGCTGACCACTGTGGTGGCCATATTAGATGTCTGGGCAGCAGCATTTTCGTTTAGGGTCAACTAGACCTTGGGATGAATGTGTGTGTAAAGTTTCATGGCAATCCTCCAAGTAGTTTAAAAAGAGTAGCAATAACAAACTTGTGGTAATGGACATCAGTCAATGAACAACATGCCATCCCATAAGCTCTTTCATCAGTAGTACATGTAGTTTCTTTTTAAAAAATGGGCGTAAAACTTACCACGGAAACTCTTAGAAACATTCATTGTTCCTTTTTACTCCAAAACCCTAAGTGGCTTACAATATAGATTAATAAAAGTAACCAGTATAAAAATTTAAAAAATTGCCAGTAGCAACAGGATTTGCAAGTTGATATATTCACCAAACACGAAAAAATGTAAGTATTAAATAAAGTTAAATTAGAACCCTGATAAGTTCCAGAAAACAACCATTCACACAACTGCATTTAGGTTCTTCACATCATCAACTTTTATATTTCTATAATAGCTAGTTGAGTAAGAGTTGATTCTGGGTAAGAACATTTTTAGTCCTTGCCCAACTCAGCAAGTAAATCTTTATAGATATTTCAACTACTGCATATACATAATCTAACTTGTACAGGAAAAATATGTTACTGTACTTGTAATTGTACAGGAAAAATATGTTACTGTACTTGTAATTGTACATGAAAAATATGTTACTGTACCTTGTAATTGTACAGGAAAAATATGTTACTGTACTTGTAATTGTACATGAAAAATATGTTACTGTACCTTGTAATTGTACAGGAAAAATATGTTACTGTACTTGTAATTGTACATGAAAAATATGTTACTGTACCTTGTAATTGTACAGGAAAAATATGTTACAGTACCTTGTTATTGTACAGGATAAATATGTTACTGTACCTTGTAATTGTACAGGATAAATATGTTACTGTACCTTGTAATTGTACAGGATAAATATGTTACTGTACCTTGTAATTGTACAGGATAAATATGTTACTGTACCTTGTAATTGTACAGGATAAATATGTTACTGTTCCTTGTAATTGTACAGGATAAATATGTTACTGTACCTTGTAATTGTACAGGATAAATATTTTAATGTACTTTGTAACACACTGCTTAACTGCATACTGCCTGGGATGAAGTAATAGTGAGGAATTAATAAATGAAGGAGTTTTTGTTTCTTCTCAACATTTTATTTCTGAAGAAATTTGAAAGATCTGTGCATAAATTAAGACAGCAATATGAGCAATTAGTAGGAATCTGTTTTTGAAAGCAAACACATGCCTCTTCCTGTTCCTGTTTTTGAAAGCAAACACATGCCTCTTCCACCTTCCCACCATGATAATTAATGTCATTCTGTGATACAGGAACTTGACAGAAAGAAAGGAAAAATTAAGCAAGGTGAATAAAATGAAATTTTCTTATGAGTGATATTGAGAATCTCCGATTAGTATGGTATGAGTGTAATATTGTTTCTGATTAGTATCGTATGAGTTAAATATAGAGAGTCTCTGATTAGTATGATACGAGTGTAATATAGAGTCTCTGATTAGTATGGTACAAGTGTAATATAGAGTCTCTAATTAGTATGGTACAAACATAATATAGAGAGTCTCTGATTAGTATGGTATAGTGTGATATAAAGAGTCTCTGATTTGTATGGTACCAGTGTGATATAGAGTCTCTGATTTGTATGGTACCAGTGTAATATAGAGAGTGTCCAATTAGTATGGTACAAGTGTGATATAGACAGTCTCTGATTAGTATGGTACCAGTGTGATATAGAGTCTCTGATTAGTATGGTACCAGTGTAATATAGAGAGTGTCCAATTAGTATGATACAAGTGTGATATAGAGAGTCTCTGATTAGTATGGTACCAGTGTGATACAGAGTCTCTGATTAGTATGGTATGAGTGTGATATAGGCAGTCTCTGATTAGTATGGTACCAGTGTGATATAGACAGTCTCTGATTTGTATGGTATGAGTGTGATATAGACAGTCTCTGATTAGTATGGTACAGATTTGAGTCTTCCTCTAAATAGCTCAAACAGTTTGGTCAACTTAAGCAGTATACAGAAAGCTCCAGTTCTGCCAAACCTAGGATAAGTTTGACATTTGTCCAAATGAGGGGTCAGAAGGTTAAAATCTTGGACAAAATGAAAAAAAAAGATTTGTGCTTGTAAAAAGACTGCAAAAGAAAATAAGTCTCAGTAAAATAAAATTCAAACATCAGAATCAGAAATTGGTATTCAAATATTTATTGCATCATTTATATCTCAATCTGTCCACTTTTAATGCACCTTGCAAGTTACTCAACAGTGTACACCCAGATCTGCTGTTGCATAATGTGCTGATGTAGTGGCACATAATATGACAACAGATCGAGATCTGTGCTTTTTGCAGGTGAGCACATGTTATATGTAGGTAAAAACCATCATTATTCTAATTTATTTACCCTTATGGGCCATTTCAAACTTACACTGTTCTTATTATAATTTAAGTACCCTTTATGGGCCATTTCAGATTTACACTGTTGTTATTCTAATTTAAGTACCCTTTGAAATACAGGCCATTTCAAAATTTGGGATTTGCCTGTATTAAGTCAATTTTACAAGGTTTGTATTTGGGGGGAACCAATTTTAGAGGTTTCAGCCAATAATGTGTTACAAGTGCTATTAAAACTAAACAAGAGTCCCTCAAAGGGACTGACACTCTACTATCTGAAAAGAATTTCCAGGAATTTAAGATAAGACCATTTCTTTTTTTTTCTATTGAGTGTTGAAACCATCTCTGATATTCTTGAGTAATAAGATTTTCAAATTAGCCACTGTGGTAGCCATATTCATAGTAAGATCAGCACCATCTTCATTTATAACAAACTAGACAGCATTAAAAGACTTAAGGTGAAAAATCCATGCCAATGTGACCATCCACTCAGGAGAATTAGTGGATGATAGATGACAGATGATGGACAATGGCCATCCCAAATCATTGCAGCAATATCTAAACTGGACACTGCTGGGAGCAAAACATTATGACTGTTTTATGGATTCAGGTGTGCAGTGAACAGAGGTCTGATTTGCATTAACATCATTTTAATTGTTTTTTGGGGTTTCAATGGCACTTTTCACACATTATTGGCTATATCATGCAGAGGAAATGGGGGTTAAATGCCTTTCCCAAGGACATACCAAGGTAGCTGACCAGGGCTGGCCTGTGTAGGTATTGAACCTGTGAGCCTTGGATTATTTGTCCAGTGCTCTACCAACTGAGTTCCCATGTCTTTCTAGCATTAGGATGGCCTTATAGGGACCAACATGTGGCCGATCTGCAGAAGAAATCAGATCACAGTGAACATCATTGCATTTATTTAAGGATGATCGCTTGTGAAATGTTGGAATATTTAACTTTTAAAAAATTGCTACTTTTCATAGTTAAGGGCCAAAGCAATGCCATATCCTTGAAGGGACTCGCGCTCTTCTGTCTGAAAAGAATTTCCAGGAATTCAAGATATGACAGATAAGATGTAGTCTCCTCATATTGAAGAGTTTGCCATCAGTCCAATATCTGATGTCAATTCCAGTGTCATAGTCACAGAAGGCATCAGTAAGCATGGCAGAGAACATCATACTGAAGAGGGCCGGGGTCAACACACAACCTTGCTTGACTCCATTGGTCACTAGAAATGACTGAGATGACTCACCATTGTCCACAAGCCATCATGGAATTGCCAAACCATTATGATGAACTTCTCTGGGCAACCAAATTTTGCCATGATCTTCCAGAGGCCACCACAACTGTGTCAAAGGCTTTTGTCAGGTCAGTGAATGTTGTGTACAGGTTTGAGTTCTGTTCCTGGCATTTCTCCTGGAAAAGACAAGCTGCAAACACCATGTCTGTGGTCCCTTGTCCTTTCCTGAAGCCACAGTGACTCTCAGGCAAGAGGCTGTGATCAATGTGATGCACAAGGTAATTCAGCAGAATTCTGATGACGATTTTGCTGGCTACTGACAGCAAGGAGATGCCCTGATGGTTGTCACAGGATTGTCTGTTGCCTTTCCACTTGTACATGTGGACAATGGATGCTTCCTTGTACTCCTGGGGTATACTTCCTTGAGTCCACATTGACTGGAAGACTTCAGTCAGTTTCTGTGCCATGCTTGAGTCTCCAGCTTTGTAGACTTCTGCTGGTATAGCATCTGCTCCAGGTGCTTTGACATTTTAACAGCAGGTCAATTGCTTTCTCAGTTTCAGTCAGTGTTGTAGGATCAGCAAGTGATATGTTGATTTCTACTTGGGGCAGTTGATCAATGGCCTCCTCACTGTTAGATGAATGTTCACTGAGGATGCTGTTAAAGTGTTGTGCCCTTCTTTGTAGCATCTTTTCTTTGTCAGTGAGCAGTGTGGTGCTGTCAGCACTCAGTATTGGAGATGTTCATAATAGATTGTCTTCAAAGTGTCATAGAAGTTCTTCATGTCATTCCTGTCTGTGTAGGACTGAATCTCATCTGCCTTCTTGCTCAGCTATAAGTCTTGCAACTCTCTGAGTTTGTATTGGACAGTCCTCTTGATGTTGTTGAAGGCTGCCTTCTTAGATGATGAAGTGCTGTCTTCTAATCAGACCTTATGTAGCTTATGTTTCTCATTCAGTAGTCTCTGTATGGCAGCATCATTCTCATCAAACTAATCTTGATGTTTACATGTGGTGGGATCGGATTGAGGGGGTTTTGGATGCAGCTGAGTACTCAGAGTCTCTGAAGGATGCCCAATTTTCCTCTACATTCTCGGAGGTCGCATCAATTGTTTCTAGTTGGCTGCCCAGTTCTTCAACAAATACCTGTTTCACATTCTCCCATTTCAATATGGAGACAATGAGCTATTAGGGTACTTTTTTGCCTTGTGGTCATCTGCTAGGCTAAATCTTGGTATTGAGCTTGGAGACTATAAGCCTGTGGTCAGTCCAGCATTCTGCACTTCTCAGGGCCTTCATCATTTGGACATCCTGCCTGTCTCTTCTCATGACGATTATTTATTCAGTGAGATGCCAGTGCTTGGAGTGTGATTGCATCCAAGACGTCTTGTTGCAGTTTGGCAGGCAGAAGACTGTGCTGGTGATTAGGAGGTGGTGATTAGGAGGTCATGTTTTGGCACATTTCCTCAGTAGGAGGAGTCCATTGTTGTTTGCCAAAGCCACTTTTTCCAATGACACCTGGTCATGTCTTGTGATCAGTTCCAACTCTAGCATTGAAGTCACCAAGGATGATGAGGTTTTTTGGCTTCAGTACTTCTGCGATAAGAGACATCAGGTCTTCATAAAATTTGTCCTTGATCTCATCTGGGTTGGTCATGTTGGGTGCATAGGCACTAATGATAGTTGCATGTCTTTTTCCAGACAGTGGGAGTCTGATCTGCATTAGTCTGTCATTCACACCCTTTGGGAGAGTTTTGAGCTTGCTGACTAGCTGTGATTTGATGGCAAACCCAATACCAGCTTCACGTCGCTCTTCTTTACTTTGGCCTCTCCAGAAGGTGTAGCTGGCTCCTACTTTGGTGAGTTGTCCTTCTTCAGCTAGATGAGTTTCTCCACTTAGGGCTGCTATATGGATATTGAATCTGGACAGTTCTCTACCAACTAGAGCTGTTCTTTTCTCTGGTCTATCTGCTGATGTACTGTCCATTAGTGTGCGCACGTTTGAGGCACCAATGGCGAGTTGTGTCACTTATGTCTTCTTGTTGGATTTTCAACCACTAAGGTGGGATCCACATCAGCCGTGGAATGCTGACCAGGGTTAAGGTGAAGCAGACAACTGGGCAGCCCTCTTTAGGATCACACTGCTCACCTCAATAGCATAAGGAAGGGGCTAGAAAAGGTGCCATAAACATGCCAACATTTCATTTAGTACCAACTCGACATCATACAAAGTCTTCTGGTGAAAATCCAATGTTGATATGACTTTCCATCTAGAAGTAGCAATAAGATTTTCATGATGGCAACTGTGGTGGCCATATTGGATATCAGATTGGCACAATTTTTATTTAAGACCAACCAGACACCATAAAAAGTCCTCGGGTGAAAACCTGATGCTGATATAACTTTCCGTTCAGGAGGAGTAGGAATAATAATTTTGCACAAGTTGAAGATCATAGACTTATATTATCGAAAGCACAAAGAAAAGGGAAAGTTGGTGATTGAATATTCATAGAATTACACAATTATTGAGATCACATCAGCTTCTGCAGGCAGGTGCAGTTTATTCACAGCAAGTTGTAAATTGCTAGAGGTCTCCAAAGGACTTGTATACTTTTCATTTACTTTATCACTTTCTTTGACCCCTGTGGGCTTGGTCATGTAGAATAGTCCTGATGTGCTCTCTTGCATGTCTTAAGAGGCAACTAATGGAGGCAGGAGCGTGATGTATGGCCTCCAGAATGGTAACAAGCCCTATCAATCGGATGCAAGAATAACCAATTAATATGCATCGATCTTGTTCATAATTGAATTCATCTGATATATTGATGATATAAGTTTATATATCAAGTACCAATTTTGATCAAAATCTGATCACAAATGAAGCCTTCAGAGCATTCACAAACAAGTGTTGATCAATGGCTGATTGAAGTTTCATGGCAATGCTCCAAGTAGTTTAGGAGTAGTATGGATAAAAAACTTGTGCTAATGGACGGGTAGACATTGGACAATGGACTATGGATGATGGAATATATGTCATCACAACCATCTATTCAGAAGTAGCCATATACAGATTTTCATGATTGTCATCAGGGCAGCCATTATGGCATTATGGAAGTTGGATTAGCATTTAACACGGGAACAGTTACATATAGCAAAAAAACCCATGTTGCTATGACCATGTCTTTAGAAGGAGTAGCTATAACAACATTTTCAAGATGGTCATCATGTAAGCCATGTTGGAAGTTTAATCTATAATGACCTATTACATATCATAAGGAGTCTCTAAGTGAGAACCCAATATCGACATGACCATCTGTTCATAGAAGTAACAATAATAAGATTTTCAAGATGGCCACAATGGCAGCTATGTTGGAGATTTGATAGGCACCATTTCTATTATGACCACCCAGACATCATTAGAAGTCTTTTAGTCAAAAGACCATGTTGATATGATCATCTGTTCAGGAAAGGTAGAGATTACAAGATTTTAAAGTTGACCACAATGGTAGCTATGTTGAAGGTTCGATAAGCACGATTCTTTTCTGTGATCAAATCAACTTAATACCATTAGTCTTTTAGTCAAAACCCGATGTTGATATGACCACCCATTCTGGAGGAGTAGCGATAACAAGATTTTGAAGATAACCACGAAGACAGCCATGTTGAATGTCAGATCAGCACCATTTTCATTTACAACCATCAACATGTCGAAGAAGTCTTTTAGTGAAACCATATAACAATAGGACTATCATTTCAGAAGTAGCAAAAGCACAATTTTCAATATGGATTTTATGACAGCCATATTGGATGTTTGAGGGGCACAATTTTCATTTAAGACCAAGTAGACCTCAGGATTAAACTGTATGCCAGCGTTTTATGACTTTCCTCCGAGTAGCTTAGGAGGAGTAGCTATAAAAAATAACTGACCATGGATGATGAATGGATGAACAGACAATGGATGCTGGCCCATCACATATGCTTTTCTGATCTTTAACCAGCAGAGCTCAAAACTGCTTCATCAGCAAAATATTTTACCACACTGAACTATGCATCATGAATTTTAACCACTAATTTTAAGCTTTTATAAGTTAACATGTATGCAATCAGTTGGTGTGTAAATAATTTCCATAAAATATGGACAAGTCTTTTGCCAACTGATCCTCTAATACTTCCAAAAGAAGGCATGCATTTTAAAACTTGAATATCCACAATACTGAAATCTAAAGAAAAATGAAAACAAGACATTCCAAGGAAGCACATGTCTTGCAAACTCTCCTGTTTGATTCCTCACCTTCAAATGATCTTGCCATTGCATAGGGGTCAGAGAGAGGGTAGAGGAGTATAAATATGAAAGGGAACAGCTTTTGAATGCTACAGTTCAAGATTGAGAGTTGTCCCTCCCAGGGTTTGGGACCAGTGACCATACAGACAAACTTTAAAACAAACTTCTGAAAATATTTTCAAAAATGACATTAATCTGAATAAGAGTCAGAGGGAGGGTAGGGTGTATTGATAGGAAATGGCAGCACTTCCTAATTCTACAGTCCAAGTTTTACAGCTACATACATGTGACAGAACCAGGATTTCAAACCAGTAGATTTACAAATTTTGATCAGTAGATTGGCCTCTAAACCAGTAGATTTTTTATCGGCATAAATTTTACGTTTCAGGGGGATGAAAAACAAAACAAGTGGGGGTTTCTTGTGCCATAATATGTATTCTCTTCATATCATAATAAAACAGCAAGTTAGAACATCAATCAGATTCAGATTTCAATGGAAAATGTTACAATAATAATTAATACAAGTCAGTATATGGTCAAATAATGAAAAAGGAAAAGTTGTTTATCTGATAGTTCACTGCAAAGAATTTTCTTTTATAAAATCAAATAGCATTTTTAGTTTCATTCACAAGATCACTGTCAAGTGACCACTAATGACATTCATTGTGATTATTAAACTTCACACTTAACAGGTTCTCAATAGTTCTCTGGTCCAGATTTCCGCTTGAATCTCTTTGTATTTTGCGAAGAATGGAGAATATCCTCTCTGTATCAGCATTAGAATGTTGTAATGACAGGACAACCACATTCAGCCTACAAAGAAGTTCTAACTTCAGTTTTCCTGCTGCTGATTTTGTAAGGTTGCTGACTACTTTCCAATACTCCTCCAAGCTATGTTCACCCCAAGGAGGAAGTTCCTGTCTTGGACTTGGGATGTATTCCTGAGCCTAGAGGCTTATTCCTCTTCATGACTCAGATCCAAAAATCTATTAGCAAGTTTCACCACTGTAAATAAAACAAAATATTGATTGATTTAGACTTGAAATAAAAATGAAAAAAAAAATACATGATGTATTTATGCTTTTATGAATAATTTATCCAAACTTAACAATTAATTATCTTGTACTATATTTTCAACTGATATATTTTATCTAGGACTTGAACTTAATTTATGTGCATGAAAACTTCAAATGGTTTATGAAATACAAAAGATGCATATCTTTAAAACATACAATGCAAACTCAGGACCTTTGCTACTCACCTCCACACACTTAAACTCTGATAGCCACGCATTGTTGAACTTGTAATATTTCTTAGCTGGTGGTTTCTTAGCATTGGGAGAAAGCACACGTTTCGGCATTTTGACATGAATTGAACAAGAAATGAAAGAGTTGTCCTCTTAAAACATCTTGAACAATACAATAACAATTAAACAAGACAAAAATCAAAATACTTACTCTAGTGTCTCTGCTGAAATCATTTTTTATGGTCGGTCTCTTCATTTTATCTCCCCTCCGCTAAGGGTCGGTCGATTTTCATCAAAGGCTCAGAAGACATCATGGACCACCTTTTATCCCTTTATTACTTATAACACCTCAAAAACAAAAAAAAAAGATCCCGCATTTGGCCTTAAACTTCTCAAATTCCAACAATAAGGTAATCAATTAGCAGCTTGCTGTGTACACTTGTCAGGTGTTCTTTAACAATTCTAATCCTATTTCTCTGTCATGCATCATTGCACCGGTCATTGTACTGGTGGAACATTTCCGGTCTCCAGTAGACTGGTTTCGGCTGGTTTCTCTAATGTGTTGACGGAACACATAAAAATACTGAGTTTGGGTTTATTTTATAATTTTTTTTTTTAATTTTCAAAAGCGGTAGATTTGAACTACTAAACGGTATGTGCGGTAGACAGCCTTTAAAACGGTATTTTTGGCCTACCGCCGGTAGAATCACATGTATGAAGCTATCCCTCCCTGGGTTGGGGACTTGTGACCATACAGAAAACCATCTGAACAAAAAAACTTAACCAAGATTTTCAAATGACCTAGACCTTGCTTGTGGTCTAGAGGCAGGGAAGGGGGTGCATACACATGAAAAGGAGGAACTTCTTGATTCTACAGTCCAAGTGTGATACTGAAAAACTTTAACCGAAAACTTAACAAAGATTTTCAAAATGACCTTGACCTCGCTTCAGGAATAGGAGCAGGGCCAAGTCAATCCTAGAACTGAAAATTTTGGAGGGAAATTTACCCACCTCCATTTGCCAAGAACGAGGCAATTTTTTTAAAAATAGTAGGAATTTAATGAAATACTTAAGGTAGGGATTGAAAATATGTGCGATTTTCACACATCTGGTGGATTTTTTGGTGTGATTTTTAAAAGATTTGAAAGGGCAGAGCTTAGAGATTCTACTGTATTAACAACAATCCCTCTAAGGGTTTGGGGCTGGTGACCACACAGAAAAGTTTTAACCCAAACCTTGATCAAGATATTTTAAATGACTTTGAACTTCTCTGGAGGAGTACAAGGAGGGCTGATCTATGTGGAGATGAAAGACCCATGCTAAATTATATGGTCCAAGTCTAAAAGCAATCCCTCATACAGAAAAAATGTAACCAAAACCTTAACCAATGTTGATGACATCCACAATGTTGCCACAATCAAAACAAGTGACCCCTATGCCTCACCTACACTTAACAGGCAAGACAAAAACTTAATGACTGATGATTTGCTTTATATAGCACATGGGACACACAAAGCAAACCCCAGATTATCTGATATCTGTTCCTCACCTAAAACATAACACCTGGACTGATTATCAAGTCTCTGAACTTGATGAACTAATTATTAAATCTCTTACTTCAAACTTAACCACTACACAGTAGAATCATTTTGACCTCATGGGGCAATTAAGACATCTTATGGAAGGAAAATTTTAATGAAACCAAGTTTTACAACAAAAAAAAAACAAGTTTAATTAGAGGGAAGTAGATAACATATCAGTTTTTCTTCTCCAGACACATCTGCTTCCCAACACTAGCCTTGAAGTTTAACTTTGGGCTTTCAAAATAATTAATGGAGGATTTTGTCTTACCTCACACATAGCTTTGTGTTCAAGACTGATCCATTGAGGTTAATAATAATAATAATAATAATAATAATAATAATAATAATAATAATAATAATAATAATAATAATAATAATAATAATAATAATAATGACTTTATTTAGAGAAGGTAACTCAATTAGTTACAGGAACTAATCTACCTTGAGGCCTTCTGTTATGTACAATATATACAGTATATACAGCACAATGTGACACAAATTTGGCTTAACACTTAAGAATTTAGTTATTCTGAAAATCAAACAAAGTTTCAAGCTTGTAACACATGCACAAGCATCAGCGAGCACATAAAAAATAAATAAAATATCATATTGTACTAAAAAATTCATCTGTGAAAATGATGTATAAGCAGAGAAAGCAGGAGGTATTTATATTACTTAGAACTGTTTGACTGTCTTAAGATTTCATCCATTTAGGACACTGTTTATGAAATGAAGAAATGCTATGAGCCTGCCTTACGTCACTGGGAATAATGTTCCATACCAGTGGACCTGTATATTTAAAGATTTTTTAAACAATTCCTTCTTTGGCTTTAGTATAATGTAATTTTTACTTCAAACAGACCTTAAATTTGGAGTACCATCAACATCTCTTTGGTGACAGATATTATTTAGGTAGACAGGAATGGATTTTCTGTACACTTTATACATAAATTTGGCCTTTGTAAAGAATATTCTTTCATACATTGGTAGAATTTTAATATAATTCATTGCATCCTGAAAATTGTCTATACATTGATCTAGATTAAATGACATGCTCTCTTTTGGAGTCTTAAAAGTTTTCTTATGTTTGAATTAGAGGCATTACCCCAAATTACATTAAAATAGTCCAAATATGGCTGAATATAAAGTTTATAAAAGATGACCCAATACCAACTAGACATCATTAGAAGTCTCTGGTGAAAACCATATCAATATGACTTTCCTTCCAGCAGGAGTAGACATAACAAGATTTTAAAGATGTCTGCTGCAGTAGCCATATTGGATGTCAGATTGGCACCATTTTCATTCAGGAACAACAAGACATCATAAGAAGTCTTTTAATGAAAACCCATGTTGATATGACCATCCGTTAGGGAGGAGTGGCAATGGCAAAATTTTTAAAGATGGCCACTATGGTGGTCATAATGGATGTTAGAGCAGCACCATTTTCTTTTAGGACAAACCAGCCATTGTAAGAAGTCTTCAGGTGAAAATCCCATCTCAATATGACTTTCCATTCAGGAGGAGAAACTATAAACAAATTTCATGATGGTTTCCATGGCAACCATTATGGATGTCAGATTGGCACCATTTTCAGTGACTTACCATGACTGTGACTTACCATGACTGTGTCAACCATTATTTTCTTATTAGACTTACCATGACTGTGATTTACCATGACTGTGTCTTCTGAGAATTAGACCCTTAAATCTATAGCTTTCTTTATTACTCTAAGTGCTAGCCTTCCACAAAGTTTGGTCAAGAAACTTACTCAAGAGCAAAGTTATTCTGAAAAACCAATTTTCTTTGAGCCACAATGACCTTTTGACCCCAAAGTCAACAGTTTTCTTCCTTACCCCATGTGCAAGTCATCCACAAAGTTTGGTCAAAGTATGAGATATTTTACTAATGTTATTCAGTGGAAACTGTTTTTATTCTTTCAGTCAGTGACCTTGACCTTTGGAACCCACAATCAAAAGGATTCTTCCATACCCCAAGTGGAAGCCATCAACTAACTTTAATAACTTTATAATGTGGAGAACTCACGATATTGTACAAAAGCCATTTTTCTTCTTTCAGTCAGTGTGACCTTGCCCTTTGACCTATTGACTCCACTTTTGGGTTCTTCCTTATCTCAAGTGCAAGCTATCCACAAAGATTGGTAACTGTAGATGGTGGACTACTTGAGTCATTGTGTGGAAACTATTTTTATTCTTTACGTCACAGTGAGCTTGACTTTTAACCTTTTGTCCCCAAAACTAACAGGTTTCTTCCTTACCCCAAGTGTAAGCCATCCAAGTATGTGATTTAGATCTAATGCTATTGTGCTGAAAACCACTTCTCTTTTTTCAGTCACAGTAACCTTTATCTTTGATTTTTGCCGCACCTGCTACAGATAGGCTTCTTCCTTTTCCCAAGTGCATCCCATCTGCAAAGTTTGGTAACTGTACATGGTGGAAAACTCAAGTTATTGTACAGAAGAAAAAAAATTATTTTTTCAGTCTGTGAACTTTACCTTTGATCATTTGCCCTCCCCCCTCCCCCCAATCAATAGATTCTTCATTATCCCAAGTGCCATCCATCCACAAAGTTTGGAAACTGTATATGGTGAAAAACTCTTCTCTTTCAACCAAAGTGACCTAGACCTTTGGGCTTGAGATCAATAGGGCTCCTCGTTACCCCAAGTGCATGCCATCCACAAAGTTTTATAAATGTAGATGGTGGATAACTTGAGTTATTGTGTAGAAGTCATCTTTCTTCTTTCAGTCAGTGACCTTGACCTTTGATCTTTTGACCCCAAAATCAATGGACTCTTCCTTACCCCAAGTGAAAACCATTCACAAAGTTTGATAATTATAGATGGTGGGCAACTCAAGTTATTGTGTAGAAACGAAATTGGTACCAGACTAATGGAAGATGCTGGACAGCATCATAACATATGGCAGGGGTATACAAACTTAAGGAAGATAAACCCTTCCAAATATAAACATGTAGTACAGCAAGATGAAAGATAAATGGTGAAGATGTTTAAACACTTTAAAAGGTATATAAAATAAAACATAAAGGTAACAAATGAATGCAAGGCTATACCATAAGTTCAATTGGCCATACAGCCAGGCAAGCAAAAAAAAAATCCAGAATCATCAATGTACCTGAGAAGTTGCTTATTATTTTTATTAATAAATTACATTGTCTGTCTATGACAAGATCTTTATTTTGTTTTTATCTTCTTTTGTCTAAACCAAGACAAATCCACTATAGGCAACTCTTTATTTTTTTATACTTTTTTTTTACTTTGGTTTTCCCAAACTTTGGCAAATTCACAAACAGTTACTCTGTCCAAATTGCTTTTATTAATTTGATTTTTTTCTCACCGTACTTGTTAAAAACCAGCTTAACACAACTTTTTCCAATTTGGTTTGATTGTGTGATTCATACCCTGAGTATAACCAGTCCTGTAATACATTTATCAAAGAAACATCAAACACGGTAAATAAATTACCTTTTTTCATGTTGAACTACTATCTCCATAGATTTCAGCTGAAGTGTGTTACAGCAAACAAAAAGGAAGAATTCGTCCATTGTTTAAAATATGGTAAAGGTATTCAAAAGGCATTCACTAGTAATCAGAAACTATATATCATTCCCGTTATGGCCTGAGGATGTTCAAGAGATGTTAAAATTCAATTGGTAACTTCAATAGAATTAAATTGGAAACTTCTGAAATAATAATCGGACAGTGGACAAAGATGAAATAATAATCACACAGTGGACAAAGATGAAATAATAATCGGACAGTGGACAAAGATGAAATAATAATCGGACAGTGGACAAAGATGAAATAATAATCGGACAGTGGACAAAGATGAAATAAATAGTTTAGGAAAGGATGCTACCATATGTAAGCAATTATTGGGTCTGTTTCATACCCTGATAAATTAGCCTTCTCACAACACTGGTGTTTCAATGATTCAAAGCTAACAACACTGCTCTCACACTGACACCACACTGAAAAGGATAACATTGCTCTCAAACTGACAATAATAACACACTGCTCTCACACTGATAATCCACTGATAGTAAGATAACACTGCTCTCACACTGACAATGATAACACACTGCTATCACACTGATGACACTGATAGTGAGATAACACTGTTCTCACACTAAAATCATGCTGGCAATGATAACAGTGTTCTCACAATGACAACACACTGGCAATGATAACAGACTACTCTCACAATGACAACACACTGGCAATGATAACACTGCTCTCACAGTGACGACACTCTGGCAATGATAACACACTGCTCTCACAATGGCAATACTAACACACAGCTCAGAAGTTGAAAAATCTCTAAAAATCCACTTGCTCAGACAGGCCAGTACCAGATGCTAACAACATTTTTACTTGCTTAGAATAAAATCTTACTCAACCAGCTATTATAGAAATATGAAAGGTGACCACAATAATGACCTAAATTCGATCAGGTGAAAGGTTGTTTTCCAGAATGTATTCTGTAACCCTTCTAACACAAGTTGTAAGTAATTGCAAATTGACACCAGTCTGCTCTCCCTCTAGTAAGCATTTTTATTAGCACTGAAGAGCGAGAGTGAATGGTTGCATGAGTTTGATCAAAACATGTTGAAAACCAACTTCTGGTAGAAAGTATGGACTTTCAACAAACAAAGGCTGCAATCATTCTCGAGAGAAGATTCTTTTCATTAAAGAAAAACACTGGTCAGCCTTGAATCAGCACTCATCCCATCAGGCAAGTGAATGGAAAATACACTTGAGCACACTAAATTTTCACATGCCATTTTGAGTTGGGCAAGTGAATTTTCAACCCATGCTGCTCTCACACTGACAACACACTGTCAGTAAAACTACTCACGCTGACAACACATTGGCAGTAAAACTGCTCTCACTGACAACACACTGGCAATAACAGCACAAAATTTAGCAAATTGTTACTGAAACCATAAGATACACTGCAGAGTCAAAAATTTTCATGGGGTTACAATTTTGTTGTTTTATGCCTAAAAGTAATTTCATGGGGACAACATTTTGGTGGATTTGTACATTAATAACCAGGATTAGGGGTGAGGAAAAAATTGTATGTTTTAAATTTGTGGATTTTCTAAAATGTCAACGCCAATGAAAATGTATAACTTTACAGTATAAAATGCATTCAAACTCTTCAAGAAAACATTTTTTTTTACACATTTGCTTATTTAGTGGTCTATAAATGAAAGTAAATGTGGTAAATGGAGGGACTACTGCAGTGGACAATAGCAAACTACTATTGTCATTTTTCTGTCCATCTTGAGCTGGGAAAATTGTTTGGTACCAGTGGTAGCAATTGTACTGAAAATGTCACAAGGCATTAGGAATTTATATACAAATACTCATGCTGACCTACTTAATTAGATAGAGCAAGAAGGTTCAAGGATAGTTAATTGATGAAACCAAACTGTCAATTATAGAGGATGAATGGAGGTCTAAGGAATGTATGGATTATTCATTTCAATGCATTTTGTGTTTAAGATGACTACTTTATACGAGTCAGTGGACATCCCTAGCAAAATTTTGGAAACTTCACTCGATGAAATTAATTTTGTTGATCTTATGGATGCAAGTTGTGTTATCAGAAATGAGCCACAAAATGTTTATTCTAACTTCTGAACTTGTATCCAAGCTTTGTGTATTCCTTAATGTCCTTAATATATTCAAATTACATATCTTTCGTGCATGGCTGAAATTTATGACAGATTTTCTATACAACTTCTTTAAAAAGTCACAACTTTATATCAGATAAATGACCTTGTTTTGTATTATAACTGAATGGCACCCAGGTATCAAAGAAACAACTGGTCATTTGAACTCGGAACTTGTTTTATATTATGAAATGCATCTTCAGATCTGGGTATTAAAGTGTTGATTGTTCATGCTTATCCTCAAATGAGACACATAAATTTACCTCTGATGTTAAATGACAGGGCTACATGACACTGATGAACCTAAAGTGGCTTTTCTGGTTGGGTTTCATTTTTCAAAGAGGTGGGCAAAGTTGACACAACCTACAGATTGTGATCTTTCATGTTCTGGACATTTGACTCTTCAAACAGATTACATTCATCAGTCCACACCCTTGTATTACTTAATTTGAGCAAAATCTAAAGCCTGGTTATCTCAAACTCGGAGTTCAAAGCCTCTGACCCACAGGTGCAACTTGAGAAGTTATCACCCAGTGGATAACAGTGTAAAGATTGTTTGGGTGGCTGTTAGGAGTGCAAGATCTAGGTTATGATAAGCTTTTTGTTTGATAGTTACTCTTCTTCCTTACCATTAGGAAATAATTCATACAGTGATATGGTGATATGGTGATTCATGTTTGGTTTAAACTGCAATACATTGTTTAAATTTTGGCCAGGAAAAAAATTACATTTGGAACAATAACACAAGCATTGGTATTTTGTACAACTACATGCACATACACCTTTATACAATATATTACCTTTTATTTGTATCTGAAATTGTCAATCCGTACAAAAAATCACAATATTTAATGACTGGCCAAATTGAACCTGGGATGATGCCTGGCAACCATGCCCAATCCTCCAATGCAAAAGCAGTCGGCCAAATAAATTGGATTACCGGTAGTAGGATGTGCACTGTCAAAATTTTTTCAAATTCTGTTGAATGGTTATGAAAACAGTTGTTTGATGATTTCTCCTTTCTTATCTTCATCCATATCTGACAACAGATCAGCATTATCTGTACAAAATTGGAAAAACTTTCATGCCAGGATACTTTCTGTCAAATTTGGTTAACAATGTTCTATCATTTTTGAGAAGACATTTATAGGTTTTCTATGTTTCGTAATGATAGCCATATTTTTTATGGCAAATTGGCATTATCTTCAAAAACTTGAGAAGCCTTTATGCCTGAATGCTTTCTGTCAAATTTGGTGAAATTCTATCGTCATTTTTCTATTGAGTCATTTTTTAAAAGACATCAGTTACAGTTTTTCTATTTTAAATTTATTAACTGTAGCCATATCTGATGTCAGATATGCATTATTTGTCTAAATCTGAAAAGCCTTTATGCCAGGATGTTTTCTATCAAATTTCGTCAAACTCTGTTGAGAAGTTTTCGAAAAGAAGTCACTTCAAAGGTTTTCTACTTTTAGTAACTGCAGCCATATTTGATAGCAGATCAGCATCTATTGTATAGATCTGAAAGATCTTCATGCCAAAGTGTGAATCTTTTCCTTTTTTGCTGCTCGATGTCAAAGATGAGGAGTATATTAATTTCAGAAGGTATTTCAACTATATTTTTTATATCAATGTATCCAAAATCCATATGTGAAAGCACACCCAATTGGCTAAAATGGCCAACTGACACACCGGTGCAACACCAAATTACTGTCTCATATCAGTGACTGCATGGCATGCTGGGGGTTTTGTATCAACAGTTTCAGTTGGTTAAAAAGATGTCAATCACAGACCAATGCAGAATTACACTGTTACATGTGTATTTTTGAACACACAAAAAAGTTTGTTATGCTAGGATGCATATCGATGAGTCCATGTGATGTCAATCTATGTTGCACTCGAAATGTTTTCAAATGTATTAATATTCGATGTTGGATTAAATTAACAGAATCTGCATCAAGATAATTTTGGCAATAACCTTAATTGTGAGGCATTAGGCATGGAAGATTTACTTCAGTCAAATATTCATGTTCAATATTCACAGAACTTACAATAGTATTAACCTGTCCAGTCCACTTCTCCTACCCTCTGCCACTTAATATTTTTAAAAGTTTCTTTCTCTCCTAACCAAACAATGAATTAAATAAACTGAGTCTTCAAACTTGTTGGAAAGCTAATGCTAGTTTGTCTCTTTGATTTAAATGGTTTCTAGCCAATTTGCAATGTTTCCAGGACTATCTTTTTGTACTTCATCAATTGTATATGTCAAATACATCCAGTCTGAATCAAATACCATCCAGTTTGAATCAAATACCATCCAGTCTGAATCAAATACCATCCAGTCTGAATCATATACCATCCAGTCTGAATCAGTAATGTTTGAGAGGAGATGGAGGAGGAGTAAGTCCATGCCTGATTATAAGCCTATAATCTTGTCAATGTATTATATTTTGTATAAATAATCATAGCCCTGCTTCTTGCCAACCCCCCCCCCCCCCCCCCCCCCCCCCCCCCCCGCCCTCTGGGGCTGATATTCTGTTAAGCCCAAGGTCCAGGACCCAAAGATATTACCCTGGCTGTGACCCAACTGTTATTCCCACTGAAAAGTCTGCATCAGACTCTGTCATGATCACAGGATAACAGCTAGGCGGTGTAGATGTAGACACAGATGAGCAAAGAAAAAGTGATATATAACATCAAAATGCATTCACTAAGTAGAGTACATAATAATATATACTGTTTTACATGCTTGGTGTGACTTGAGTTACATATTGGGACCCACTGGTGTCCTTGGATCAGAAAAAAACTAAACTGGGTAAAAAAAAGTCCAGGATCCAGGGGTCAAGAAACATATTTCAACCCCTGCCCCCTTTTTACTGAACAAAACTAAAGACAGCTTTCCCTGTCGATTATTAACAGGAAAATTAGTGTAACTGAGATTCTTCAAGATTACCTTAGCAAGTGAAAAATCCTCTACAGGGATGAATTTTGATAGAGGGAAGTTCTATACTGTGGACAGATTATTTGTATTCAAAGACAATTTGTTCCTGGAGAATTTGTAAGACAATCTGTCTCTAGGACCCAGGGCAATTCATTCCCATTTTAAGACAATTTGTCCCCAAGGACACAGGGCAATTCATCTCCATTGTAAGTCAATGTAAGGCAAATATGGGGATATTGTAAGACCCTCCATCTGTCTATCCATCCATCTGTCCATCTGTTCATAACCACATCTCCTAATAAATCACATTGTGGGAATTCATAAAGCTTGGTACATAGGTTGCCCATGTGGTGACCATTTGTTGCAAGCAGGATATGAATTTTGGGCCATTCCCCTGTGATTTCTGGGCAAGAGTCAAAGGTCAAATATACAAAAATTACAATTACACTGACATTTTGTTATTAATTTTTGACCAAATTTTGTACATGTACTCATAGCAGCAGGTCACAGTCGGATCATTTGTGTTTGGAATATGTAATAAAAAAAGCATGGGTATTTGCCATGGTGAGTCAGGGAAGTAGATCCAGTTTTTCTGTTGTCTGCACTATATTCTCCTTCTGCAAGAATGAATTGTTTTTTCTTTTTCCACTGTTTGGGATATATTTATCTATCTATCTACTAAAGATATATACATATACAAGTAACATACATGAAAAGGTTCTGTCATAGTATGTCAAAATCTGAAATGGGGACGAATTGTGAGTAATATTTTTTAAGGACAAATTGTCCTGATATCCTTATTTGCCCTATTCTTGATAAATCATAAATCTTAAAAAATCATCTTGCCCCCCAAAAAACTTCTCTTCAGCTCCTATGTATGACTTATCAAAGGTTTTCTTTTGGCTTAAACATAACATACCCGAGTGCCAAGGAAAACTATCTCATCCTGTTAGGATGGCGGGACTTTTTTAAAAAAAGAGCAAGAGGCCCAAGTGGACCCGAGATTGCTCACCTTTCTGATATCTGCCTAATAGCCAAATGCAAGAGCAATTGGGAAGAAATATGGGTCAGTAGGATTCTTTCAGTAGGAATTTCTTCCAGTGCTGTTGATTGCATATGTTATGAAAACAACTGTTGCAAGGTTTCTGTTTTCCTGTATTTTCACCCATAATTGATGGCACAAAACATCATTTGGCCAGTACTGAAAGGTCTTTGTGCTAGGCTGCTTTCTTTCAAAGAAGGTAAATTTCTGCACCCTGGGTGGGTTTTTTTTGAGGGGTTGGGTTCAAATAAAGTTGTTAAAATGTTTTTCAATTTTTAGTAAAGATCATAATATTTGATGGCAAATAAAATAACCAAAAGAAAAAATAAATTTGAATATTTTAAAACTGAATGGCACAGATATGTAACTATTGTGTAACAGCATAGTTATAGTTATGCCAATTGTTTTGACACTGCATAGATACATCCATGAAAATTGATAGATATCTCCACAATCCTGAATTATTATTTTTCTTCACACTTTGCAAATAGTCTTTTAACAGTTTAATAAGACATGCATGTGTATCTATTTTATATGCACGTGAATCTATTTTATATGCATGTGTATCTATTTTATATGCATGTGTATCTATTTTATATGCATGTGTATATTTTATATGCATGTGTATCTATTTTATATGCATGTGTATCTATTTTATATGCATGTTTTTCCTCTCAATACCCCTACTTCTTAATCTTTTTTGTTTACACACCTCTTTCCCTACACTTATTATAGCTGTATATAAATGTTAAATTGTTGTTTTAAATACTATCCTATACATATATATTAGGTACAATGCAAGAGAAATCGGAGCAATTTACTAGTGATATACCATATATATTCGCATATAATCGGGTCCAAATGCAAACAACATAGAAACTGGTCTACCGTCGCATAATGCGCCGGCAGATCAGGGTCTATGTTGATATTTTCTACCGATTAGTCCTTACAAACTTCATAGACCCAGATCTGCCGGTGCATTATGCGATGGCAGATCTGGTCTATGCAGTTTGCAGGTGGTATTGGCTTATAAGCGAGTATATACGGAATACACAAAGAGAGTATCATTTGTCTCTACCAACATTCTCTATAGCTTGTCTTATTTCTTACTGCTTGCTCTTATTCTGTTTCTCTTTTATTAACCTTTCTTTTCATTTCTTATGATAATAAATAAGAATTTTCTGTATGCTAATTCATCTTTAAAACTAAATAGTGTCAGTCTCATATCATAGATGTTATTATGTATAGACAACAAGCAATGTTTTTTAAAACTGAATTGTGTCAGTATCATATTATAGATGTTATTATGTACAGACAATAACAAGTGTTTTTTTAAACTGAATCGTGTCAGTATCATATCATATCATAGCATAGAAAACCAGCTCCAATAGTCCAGTGTGGTTAGAGCATCGGCCTCATATGCAAGAGGTCCCAGGTTCGAATCCCAGCCAAGCCATTGTAAAAAAAATAAAAAAATGAAAGATTGCACCAAGAGCTACCTCATTTGATGCTCAACACTAATAACTTCATTGGGCTGAACAGGCAGTGGGCAAGATAAAAAATTTGCAAGGGAAGGTTTAAGACACTCCCGCCTCTATGAGTTTTCCTACCTATGGGAGAAATAGGGTGGTGGTAACATGACATCACTGGGCGGAAGTCTTCCAAGTTGAAGTCAATGGCCAGGGCGGAAGGGTTCCAAAGATGAACTTAACGGCCACATGTTCGAGACCAGGGCGAACCATATAGTAACATGGATATCGGCTGTGATCTACAGCCTGGAGAGGGATGGGTGCCGCCAGGTTGAAACGGGCCATGATACGCCAATGATGATGAAATGACAATAAATAGATTTCACATACTGGATCAGTCGCAGCCCAGGTTACCAATGACTGCGCCATCTGCTGGACACCAGGACGGAGGTAATAAGTATGCTACTAGTGCAACTACCATCAAAGTGCGGGCAAGAGATAACATCACCATTGGAACATGGAATGTCAGGACATTAAGACCAGCAGGGAAACTCGAGGAGCTAACCCATGAGATGGGAAGATACCAATGGCACATCCTTGGACTCTCCGAGATACGCTGGAAAAATTTCGGAGACTGATCAACAGATAATGGCATGAGAACAAGCATGAACATGGAGTTGGGTTTATGGTACACAAGGACATTGTGAGTGCTGTCATGGGTTGTCGAGCAGTGTCTAACAGGATGATTACAATCCGCGTGAGGGCATCTCACTTTAACATCACTATCATACAGGTCTATGCCCCAACATCTGACCATGATGACGAGGAACTGGATGAGTTCTACGACCAGCTTCAAACTCTCATAGACCAGACACCCAAGAAGGATATTCTGGTTATTCAAGGAGACTGGAATGCTAAGGTAGGAGAAGACACACAAGCAGACTGGCGAGAAGTCTGTGGTCCATACTGTAATAAGCAGACCAATGAGAGAGGACTCAAGCTCCTGGACTTCACCACATACAATAACCTAGTGCTAATGAACACCCTTGGCCCCCACAAACTATCCAGAAGATGGACTTGGCACAGCCCAGACAGAAAACATCACAACCAGATTGATTACATCTTGGTGAGAAAGCGCTTCCAGTCTAGCGTAAACATTGCCAAAACATGTAGCTTCCCAGGAGCTGATATAGGCAGCGACCATGACTTGCTGATGATGACTATCAAATTTCGTCTGAGGAAGACCAATAAGCCAAGACAAGTTAGGATCAGGTTCGACCTTGAAAAACTTAAAGATCCAAGCGTAGCACAAGCATTTGAGGCATCAATAGGTGGCAAATTTGCACCACTCACAATTCTGGGACATGAAGAAATAAACCTAGACTCCTTGATCATCACCTTCAACAAGGCAGTAATAGACACAGCCAGAGAGATCCTTGGCAAGCATCATAGAATAAAGAAGCCTTGGGTCACAGCAGATATCCTTGACCTCTGCAATGTGAGGAGAAAACTGAAGAGTAAGCGAGGAGACCATGAAGGAGCACAAAAATACAGGGAGATTAACAACAAGATTAAGAAGAGCATAAAGAAAGCAAAAGAAAGCTGGTTGCAGGACCAATGCAAGGAAGTCGAGAAAAGCCTGAATCAGAATGACAGTAAAAGGGCATACCAGTTGGTGAAAGACCTGACAACAGAGAAACAGGGGAGATCTAATATGATTCAGGAAAAGGCTGGTAAGAGTCTGACAGAAAACCAAGACATTCTTAACAGATGGACAGAATACTGTTCGAAGCTTTACAACCAGGAGACTTCTGGAGACCAAGCTGTACTAAACGTACCGCTAACCACAACAGAAGTTGACCACCCGATCCTCAGGGATGAAGTAGAGGCTGCAGTAAAGGCACTAAAGAAGGGGAAGTCAGCTGGGGTAGACAATATACCAGCAGAACTTGTTAAAGCAGAAGGAACTTCCATGATAGATGTCCTCACAACAATCTGCAACCAAATCTGGCAAACAGGAGAATGGCCCACCCCATGGACCCAGTCTCTGATCGTGACTCTTCCTAAAAAAGGGAATCTACAGCTGTGCCAGAACTACCGAACAATCAGTCTAATCAGTCACCCAAGTAAGGTTTATGCTTAAGATTATCCTCAATAGACTGAAACCCCAAGCAGAGCACATCATCGCGGAAGAACAGGCAGGTTTCAGAGCAGGACGTAGCACTACAGAACAGATCTTCAGTCTTAGAATCCTCTGTGAAAAATATCTCCAGCATCAACAGAACCTCTATCATGTCTTCATTGACTTCAAGAAGGCTTTCGATAAGGTATGACCTGCAGCCTTCTGGGCCACCATGCGGATATACAACATAAACGCAAAACTAATCCACACTATAGAAACCCTGTATGACAAAGCAACTAGTACAGTTCTCATCAATGGCAACATATGAGACTGGTTCAGAACCACAGTAGGAGTCAGACAGGGGTGCCTTCTCTCACCCACTCTCTTCAACATCTACCTGGAAATGATCATGTCATACGCCTTGGAAGACCATGAGGACAGTGTCAGTGTTGGAGGCAGAACAATCATCAACCTGCGCTTCGCTGATGATATCGATGGCGTAGCAGGAGATGAAGAAATGGAAACCTTAGTGAATCGTCTCAATCAAGCATCACTAAGATATGGGATGGAGATCAACGCTGAAAAGACAAACCTAATGACAAACAACCTGAGTGGCATCGAAAAGGAAATAAGAGTGAATGGACAGAAGCTGGGCACAGTAACAAGCTTCAAGTACTTAGGTGCTATCGCCTCTGATGAAGGTTCAAAACCTGAGGTTCTTTCCAGGATTGCACAGACAACAGCTGCTCTGGCTAGGCTGAAGCATATTTGAAAAGACAGCAACGTCACGCTTGGGTCCAAGATCAAGCTTATGAGCTCCCTCGTCATGTCCATATTCCTATATGCATGTGAGACATGGACCCTAATCGCAGAATTAGAGAAGAATCCATGCCTTAGAGATGAGATGTTATCGAGGGATCTTGAAAATCTCATACTTAGACCACGTCTCTAATGTGGAGGTGCGCACTAAAATCCAAGGTGCAATTGGACCTTATGAAACACAAACTAAGATGGTATGGTCACGTCTGACACTCAACTGGCCTGTCAAAGATAATCCTACAGGGCACAGTGAGAGGAAAGAGAAAATGAGGCAGACAGAAGAAGAGATGGGAAGACAATATCAAAGAGTGGACAGGCATGGACTTTGCAAAGTCCCAAAGAGCAGTGGAGAACAGGGCGAAATGGAGAGAGATTGTCACAAAGTCATCAATCACGCCCCTACGACCAGCAAGGTTACGGGAGAAATGAAAAAAAAAATAAATGAATCATATCATAGATGTTATTTTGTACAGACAATAACCAGTGTTTTTTAAAACTGAATCGTGTCAGTATCATATCATAGATGTTATTATGTATAGACAATAACCAGTGTTTTTTTTAAAACTGAATCATGTCAGTATCATATCATAGATGTTATTATGTACAGACAATAACCAGTGTTTTTTTAAAACTGAATAGTGTCAGTATCATATCATCGATGTTATTATGTACAGACAATAACCAGTGTTTTTAAAAAAAAATATTTTAGGTAGTCCATGGGATTGTTTCTTGACCCACAGCTACCTATGTATGGGAATTTTTTACAAAATCTTTTTTAAAAAAATAATGTGCTGCCTAAATAAATGACAAAATTTATAGAAAAATGTATCATTTAAAATTTAAAGAAAAATGTATCATTTAAAATTTATAGAAAAATGTATCATTTAAAAGTCTTACCCTTCACATGTAACTGAAAAAAGTTTAGAACTGAATATCTGACAAAGGATTTGACTGTCTGACTGTCTTTATGTTTTAAATAAATACATAAAATTTACAACTTTTTTCATGTCTATATTTATTGATTTCACTTTTGTAAACTTGTGAAACAAAGCATAGAACATTGTATAATTAAAACTCTGATGTACAAAAAATTGATGGTAGATCAGCATCGTTTGTATAAATTTTAAAGGCCTTCACGTTTTAACACTTTCTGACAAATCGGGTAAAAAAATTTGAGTGGTTTTTGACAAGATGCTTCTAATAGGTTTTCTTATTTGGTAACAGCAGCCATATCTGATTTATGGATCAGCATCACTTGTACAATCAAATTTGGTCAAATTCTGCTGAGCAGTTTTAGAGAAGAAGTTATTGAAGGTTAACAGTGTTCCAGATCTTGGGTGTCCAACTAAGAGTGAAGACTGTCTGTATACAGTAGCTCTGTGAGAAATGCCAACTCAAAATGAAACATTCTGAAAAAAACTTTCAGTGAAATTGATTTTACAGAAAATTTACCTGCTTTTCAATTTTGAACATTTGATGCTGATTGTGTGTCCATCTCACTTTAAGAACCATAGTTTAAAATACGAGCCGATTATGCTCTAAAGCATGACCAAATATCATCAGAGTTACTTATTCCCCCAAAATGTAATTTTCTCAGTCTTACACATATGTGACACAGTTTGCCCGTATTTATCAGAAAAGTCATTAATGATATATACATAACAGAAATTATTCATGTCACCTATTCAAATGTATATTCATGTCACCTATTCAAATGTATATATGTATTGGGCACTGGCAGTTATTTCTCCACTTTACTGACAAAACTGACATTCATCTGTTTAATTTCCCATCATTCATTTGTACAATTGGAATTTCTATAGTCTATAGCTCTAGTGATGCAATTCAACTTACAAATTGTAACGGGCGCCCTGTGGATTGGTACACTGTACAAGGCAAATACTTCACCCAATTGATACAGCGATTAAATAATCTAAAGCAAATGGGATGTAGAGTAGAAAAGATTTGAAGTGAGGCTTGAAATTGTTATTTCCTTTACAGTTTAATAGTGTGCTTTGCTGATTAAGATACAAGACATGATAACCTCTAAAAAGTGAGCTATTGGGTTCATTTAAGTGCAGACCACCAATCTGGGACAACAAGCACAATCTGACATTAGAGCACAGTTATAGCTCCATAGAGCTAATTGTTATATACCATTAACCCATGGGCAAATAAATTGTCATATACATTAACCCATGGGCTCTGGGAATAATATTCCTGATGCACCCTTCCGTATGTCATAAGAGGCAACTGACACAGACCAAAGATGTTGTGGTGGTGCAGTGGTTAGCATGCCCAACTCGTTGCAGAAAAGGTGCAGGGTTGAATCCTACCAATGGATCAGCCTGGGTCAAATCCTACCAATGGATCAGCCTGGGTTGAATCCTACCAATGGATCAGCCTGGGTCGAATCCTACCAATGGATCAGTCTGGGTCGAATCCTACCAATGGATCAGCCTGGGTCAAATCCTACCAATGGATCAGCCTGGGTCGAATCCTACCAATGGATCAGCCTGGGTCAAATCCTACCAATGGATCAGCCTGGGTCAAATCCTACCAATGGATCAGCCTGGGTCAAATCCTACCAATGGATCAGCCTGGGTCAAATCCTACCAATGGATCAGCCTGGGTCAAATCCTACCAATGGATCAACCTGGATCGAATCCTACCAGTGGATCAGCCTGGACCGGCTACCTTGGTGTATCCTTGGGCAAGGCACTTTACTCCAATGGCCATGGCACCAAAAAACCTAATTGTGCTGCTGTGCCATAAAACCAAGCCAATCATATGCATTGTATACTGCTATTCAGGTTAAAATCCAAACAATTGACACTAGTACTTCTCTTATGATAAACCAGAGGCGGTTGGAGCGGGGGGGGGGGGGAGGGGGGCGGGCACATTATGTATTTATTAAAAAGTATTTGTGACCTTATCATCAAACAAGGCTTTCTTAAATACAACATGAGTACCTTGAATGGGACATTGTATGTCTTCTCCATCTTTGCTCTTTATGTAGACGCTAGATGGGCATGGATGACTCTGGACAGCACTGACAAAATAGAATCCAGTTTTTGCTTTTTATGTACCGGTAGACACTAGATGGGCATGGATGGCTCTGGACAGCACTGACAAAATAGAATCCAGTCTTCTTTTTTTTTGGGTCATTAAGACCCTGACCTTTAAGCTGTCTAACCCAAGATCTGGAGCTTATATCCTTTCCTTATCAAAATTAGCCATCCTGAAAGTTTGGTATCATTATATGAGGTGTAATTAAAGTTATTTTACACAGGGTGGAAGTCAATATACTTGACAAAAATGTGTTCCATGGTCAGAGGATGCTGGCATGGTACTCACTATGGACGAGCTTCACCATTCAGGAGGTATGAATAAGTCAGCTACATGTGTGACCTATATATGCAACTGACACAATACTATACCACATCATCACTGCGATTTGTTCTATACGAGGTATGCCAAGCTCCAATGATGGGTATGACGCCCAAATCTTGTTTGTGGAATTTTGTACCACATATTTTGGCAAGTGTATTTTTATATATTATTTGAAGTCAGAATATGGATAAATGGTTTGTACAGCCTTTGAGAATTTTTTTCAAGGAGTTTTCAAGGGCTTTCAAAGTGTTAATGGAAATTGTTACTTTTGTAAAAATACCAATGTTGTGTGTCATTTGATCCACCAAATTTTATACCATTTTATTTATTTATTCATTATTTTTGAACAATTATAAATAAAAAATTTCTTAATAGAAAAAGTCCTTCATTTTGCGCAGTTTTAACATTTTGTATTCTCTCAGAAAAAAATCAAGTAATTTGTTGGAAAAATTCAAGGAGATTTTAAACAAATTCAAGAACTTTTTAAAGACAAAATCCAACTTTTGTTAAATTCAAAAAGTTTTCAGGGCAATCCCTCAAATTCAAGGACTTTTCAAGGTTGTCAAGTCGTGGGAATATTAAATTCAAAAATGGATGACTGCTGGGCAGCTTTGGCTGCTTTATATTCCCTTGTATTACCTTAAATTCTATAGTGACAAGGCAGTCATGAGTACATACTTTTCCAGATTGTATGAGTAAATCATGTTTCTGTAAGGTCTGGGATATCAAGAGGTTGTTAAATTTAATGTTTTTCAAGGCTTTCAATGTAGTTCAAAGATTTAAGTATGGCTGTAATTTCTGAAGTAAAAATACAGACAGATGGATGGACAGACAGACAATGTCATGGTACGATACAATCTTCCTTATAGCAGGCAAATACAAATTTGCCAACCTTTTTATAAATGTGAAGAATGGGATTGAGAAAGAAGACCTAAGCAACTGCCAAAACTGGAAAGGTGTTCAGCTCCTGTCCCTATCCAGCAAGATTCTCACAAGGATGATTTTCAAAAGGACCAGGTCAGCAGTAGATTCCAGGCTGAGAGAAGAACAAGCAGGATTCCAGGCATAGAGGTCATGTACAGACCAGATAGTGACACTCCACATTATTACAGAACAGTCCCTAGAATGGCGGTCACCTCTGTTTGTAAATTTTGTTGACTTCAGGAAAGCATTTGACATGGTGGATAGAAGCACCATCTGGAAAATCATGAGCTACTATGGCATCCCAGGGAAGACTGTCAGGATTATCCAGTGCCTCTACAAAGATACAACCTGTTATGTCATACACAACACAGACTTGTCTCCTTCTTTCTCTGTTGACACTGGCATCAGACAAGGATGCTTACTTTCACCAATGATCTTCTCACTAGCGATAGACTGGGTGATGAAGATGGTGATGGACCAACCACAAGGAATACTGTGAATGTTGACCCAAAAACTGGAAGATCTGGACTTTGCAGATAATATTGAACTGCTGTCACACACACTCCCGCACATAAAAATAAAGACAGAGAGCCTACATACTGCAGCCTGAACTACCAACCTGGAGATGAAGGTAACAAAGACAAAATGCCTGCAAGTCAATACAAACGAGGATGCACCTATTCTCTTAAAGGGAAAAGCCATTGAGAATGTCAACAAGTTCACATGCCTTGGCAGCACTGTGAACAAGTCAGGAGGAACGGATGAGGACATTAAGGCCAGGATTGCCAAGGCCCACCATGCCTTTACCACTCTCAGACCAGTCAAAAGGAATGATAACATCCACCTGAAAATAAAGCTTAGACTGTTCAACTCAAGCATCAAATCAGTGTTGCTCTATGGGGCACACACAAAGAACTTGGAACATAAGCTGCAGGGCTTCATCAATACTTGTCTCTGACATATCCTGCACATCAGACATCCAGACTGAATCCCAACCAGGAGTTATGGCTGAGAACACAACAAAAACCCATATCTGACACCATTAAGGAATGCAAGTGGAGATGGATTGGACATACCCTATGGAGAGACCAGCCGGCAACATCACTCGCCATGCCCTGGATTGGAACCTTCAGGCAAACACAGAAGAGGACAATCAATCATGACTTGGCGAAGAACACTGGACACAGAACTTAAGACCATTCGCATGTCCTGAAGGGAGGCAAAACAGTTAGCCCAATACCGTGACAAATATGGAGAGCTGCAATGAAGGCCCTAGTGAATGAAGAGTAGTGATGATGAAAGATGGGATTATCAGTAGAGATGGGATTACCAGTAGAGATGGGATTACCAGTAGAGATGGGATTACCAGTAGAGATGGGATGTCGCATGTCCTGAAGGGAGGCAAAACAGTTAGCCCAATACCATGACAAATATGGAGAGCTGCAATGAAGGCCCTAGTGAATGAAGAGTAGTGATGATGAAAGATGGGATTATCAGTAGAGATGGGATTACCAGTAGAGATGGGATTACCAGTAGAGATGGGATTACCAGTAGAGATGGGATTACCTTACCAGTAGAGATGGGATTACCTTACCAGTAGAGATGGGATTATCAGTAGAGATGGGATTACCAGTAGAGATGGGATTATCAGTAGAGATTGGATTACCTTACCAGTAGAGATGGGATTACCAGTATAGAATTCTGGAATTTCCTCATCATTTTTTCATTGAAAGATGGGATTACCAGTAGAGATGGGATTACCAGTAGAGAACTGTGGAATTTCCTCATCATTTTTTCATTTCAAGGCCTCAGATTTTGGACATTTGTCTGAACTTTTTTAATACAGTTTGTCCAAGAATGAGTTCTTTAATAGTGAATAATCTGTTAAAACTGAACACTAAATTTGCATCCAAGATCAAACTATATTTATGTCAGTAATATTTTGTTTTTGTTAATACCCGATATATGATATATGATATATGATATATGATATATGATATATGATATATGATATATTAACAGGCTGAAGTTCCACAAAAAATGAAGTCCATGAAGTAATGAAAATTCCAAGCTGTCCATCTTCATTCTTTTCTTGTTGACTGCATTGTGCTAAAAGTGTCATTAAAACCAACCAACATCTCAGCATGAGTTCTGAGTTTGGAAGGACAATCTGAAGAAAAAAAATATGTGCAGACATTTTTTGTTTGAGGCACAAAATCTTTGCAAAAGTCATTAAAATATAATCATTGCTGTGTTAAATACAATTCACCGTTGTAAATTTAAAAATGTTCAAGCAGCATTACTGATCTGCCTCTGCTGTTTTCCTCCAAAATATTTACACAGACAGATGTCGTAAACGTTATCTATATAAACTCAAACTCATTTTGCAAAAGACTTGTACAGGCATGGAATTCTGTTATGGTACTTCTCTTCTGGTATCATTTTCAACTTTTTTTACCTTCAAGCAATACACAAGACATCTGGGTTATTTCTTGTTCAAACTAGGTCTGTCCATCACTGAGTGTGATGGTTTATCTCATATATCTTTTTACAGGGGTTTCTTAATGTTTATGTTTTCTCTTTGTTGTCCAGCATTAGATACACAGTTTTTTCTTTGTTGTCCAGCATTAGATACATAGTTTCCTCTTTGTTGTCCAGCATTAGATACACAGTTTTCTCTTTGCTCTCCAGCATTAGATACACAGTTTTCTCTTTGTTGTCCAGCATTAGATACACAGTTTTCTCTTTGTTGTCCAGCATTAGATACACAGTTTTCTCTTTGTTGTCCAGCATTAGATACACAGTTTTCTCTTTGTTGTCCAGCATTAGATACACAGTTTGGTAAGTTTATTATTAACACTGATAAATACAAACTACATGTACAAATAGAGAACACTACATGTACTAATAGAGAACACTACATGTACTAATAGAGAACACTACATGTACTAATAGAGAACACTGCATGTACTAATAGAGAACATTACAAGCACATTGGATTTTTCATTTAAAAAGCTTAATAAGGGAAACTACGTTAGCTTCTGCCTGCTAGATATGTTTTAAGGATTGTACATTTGTTACCGTTATCTTTTTCTTTAAAATATATCTCACAGAATTTTAACATCATTACATTTTACATTTTATCTTGTACTTCATATTTGCATTTATTCGGAAGGGTTTACCTTCCTAAATATTAGTGTAATTAATTTTTACATTTTTTTAACTTTACCTTTTGTTAATATCGTGTAGCCACTATTGTGCTGAGGTGCCATAAAACACTACTACATACATACATCTGCCAGCCGGGTCTGCCTGGAGTTGAATCCAAGACTCTATTACAAAAACTGACCAAGCTCTGAATTGGAATTTGCAAACCAATATGTATCATTACTTAGCAGACACATTTATATAAACCTGTCAATAAAAGACACTTTTCTGTCCCCCTGTATTGACCTATACAAACAGGATCCATGCTCTTAAAGGACAAGATTTATTACTTAATTTTTATCTGCATACTTAATGTCTATATTTAGGACACCTGTGAACAAAAGACACTTTTTTGTCCCCCTGTACTGACCTATACAGACAGAATCCATGCATTTGTTGTAAAGTTACCAGTGCCATTGAAAAAATGCAGTTGTGAAAAAGTGAGTACTACATGCTGATTGGTGTCAGGTATCAGCAAAATTAATTGCAAAATGCAGTCAAGTATCAGGGTTACAAATATCATCTACATTCTGTACATAAAACATATGTTAAGTAATGACAGATTTACAACCAACATTAATTCTTTGAGATAAAAAAAATGCAAATATTGGACTCAACTGGCAACAAAAACATTGTGTTATATTCATTAGACAGGAAAGTTAGTTATTTTGACTGAAAAGTTTCTATATGTCTGATTGTTCAAGGTCACATGTATACTACTGAACTGACATGAATTGCCTGCTTGGTCTTGATACAATACATAACATAATACTCGGGTGGCAATACAATATGTATTGTACAGTTAGCAGGTGATAAAATAGATATTGTGATACAGGAGTGATGATGCAATATGTATCATGATACAGGCTCCTGTATTATTTGTCTGTCTTTGCATGTAATGTCTATGTTGTTCCATTGGCATTGTAAGCATGCGGATCACTAGCATTACTTAAATATATCATTACCATTCTGCATATGGTTTTGTAACAAACTGTAAAATAATACCACTGTAATTATCTGACTCTCGAAACACAATATTTCCAGATGGGACTATTAAATGCTAGAGATGTGTATCGCCAGATATTTTGCTTTATGATACATATCATGAAAACTGCCATTGATATGATATGTATCACAGTAGTAGTGCATACATAAATAAACTGAAAAATATACAAGTTTGCCCATTTTTGCTAAACAAACATCTCTTGTATTGTTTCATAAACCCATTGCAAAATATGATAAATTCCCAGAACAAATAAAAACTAAGATTTACTTTTTATTTGTGACTTTCTTTGAAATGTTAGACACTGATTAGATACAATAAAATAATTGTAAAATATGTTTAATATTGTATTCTGCAAATAGATGCACTTGGCACATGACAATAACAGAGTCCCTCAAAATCACTGATGCTCTACTAACCAAAAAGAATTTCCAGGAATTTAAGATAAGACCACTTTTTCCTTTTAACTGCTGAGTGTTGAAGCTATCTCTGATATTCTTTCGCGATAACAAGATTTTCAAATTAGCTACTGTGGTGAACATTTTGGATGTCACATTGGCACCACTTTCATTTAGGACCAATTAGACATCATTAGAAGTCTTTTGGTGAAAATCTCTATGTCAATATGACCATGCATTCAGGGGGAGTAGTGACAACAAGATTTTCAAGATGGCCATCATAGCTGCCATACTGGATGAACAAATGGCACAATTTTCATTTAGGACCAGGTTAGTTTCATAAAAAGTCTTTTTTGTGAAAACCCCATGTTGATATGGCCATCCATTTGAGAGGAACAGCTAGAGATAACAATATTTTCAAGATGGAGACCATGGTAGCCATATTGAGGGTTAGATGGCTGCGATGGTGGCCATATTGGATGTCAGACTGGCACCATTTTAATTTAGGATGAAAAGGATGTCATAAAAAGTCTTCTGGTGAAAACGTCATGTTGATATGACTTTCTGTTTTGGAGGAGTAACGTTAACAAGATTTTCAAGATGGCTGCCATGGTGGCCATAATGGATATCAGATTGGCACCATTTCCATTTAGGACCAACTGTGCATCATAAGAAGTCATTTGGTGAAAGCGCAATGTCAATATGACCAGCCATCTTGGAGAAATAGCGATAACAAGATTTTCAAGATGGCCATTGTGGTGGTCATATTGGAGGTCAGATTGGCACCATTTTCATTTAGGAGCAACTAGATATCACAAAAAAATCTTTCAGTGAAAACCACATGTTGATATGACCATTCATTCATGAGAAGTAGTGATAACAAGATTTTCAAGATGGCTACTGTGGTGGCCATATTGGATGTTTGAGTGGCACCATTTTTATTTAGGATCAACTAGACAACATAAGAAGTGGCAGCCATATTAGATGTGCAAGGAACACACTTTTCCTTTAGAACCAAGTAGACATTTTAAGAAGTCTTCTGCTGAAAACCCAAAGTCAATATGACTTTTCATTCAGGAGGAGTAGAGATAACAAGATTTTTAAAATGGCTGCTATGGCAGCTATATTGAACATCAGATCAGCACCATTTTCCTTTAGAACCAACTAGGTACCATATGAAGTCTTTTTGTTAAAACTCTATGTTAATATGAGCATCCATTCAGGAGGAGTAGTGGTAACAAAATTTCCATATTAGAATCAAAGCACCACCATTTTTACTTGGGACCAACTAGACATCATAAGAAGTCTTCTGGTGAAAACCCCATCTCAGTATGACTTTTTGTTCAGGTGGAGTGGCAATAACAAGATTTTCAAGATGGCTGATGGTGCAGCCATGTTAGATTTTGGATCAGCACCATTTTCATTTAGGACCAACAAGGCATCATAGGAAGTCTTTTAGTGAAAACCTCAGGTTGATGTGACCATCCATTTAGAAGGAGTAGTGATAGCAAGATTAGCAAGATGGTTGCTGTGGCAGCCATATTGGATGTCTGACTCGCACCATTTTCATTTAGGACCAACTAGACCATGGCTGAATGTGTGTGTAAAGTTTCATGGCAATCCTCCAAGCAGTGTGGGAGGAGTAGTGATAACAAACTTGTGCTAACAGACAGACGATGCACAATAGACCATTCATAAGCTCTACTGATCTATGACCAGTAGAGCTAAGAATGAGGAGGGTGCCTCTATTTAAAAACCCATGTATCTTATTCTCTGAGTGCACTTTTAGGTACATATACTTTACAGTTATCAGTTGTTGATCTGGTCCACTCAACCCCCCCCCCCCCCCAAAAAAAAAAAAAAATATCCCTCAAGGTCTGGAAACTAAACACAACATGTGCTGATGTAATTTTCCTGCAGAAATTTACATGTGTTCTGTGCTGAACTGCAAAGATGAAGTTGGTATGACATCTGCAAGGTAATGTTGTGTATTGTGTTGAGTTTTTTTGATCCTAGGAGATCTCTTGCATACAAATTTGACATATTAAAGGATGTAGACTGTGGTTTCTTAACTCATTATGTCCTCTATGATAATGTGTCATATTTTATCTACCTAGGCTCTAGCCTGCCATGATAATATGGTGCAGTTTATCTTGTTTGTGTACTGGGTACCATATTTTAGTGACCATATTAGTCTAAGCATGTATCCCACATGACAAGTTAATATGGCATAGACCATTGGTTGATTTCATACCATTTGCTAACAATGCATGCAGTTTAATCAATCAAATTTCAGCTTATATATATAGAGAGAAAACCTTGCACTATATAGAGAAGAAAAATTGATTTAGATAGTGCCAAAAATAGTGGAGTTTTTTTTAATTAAAAGCAACGCAAATGAGAAGAATCAGCTGCTGGGAGCTGATTTACTGACTGATTCAGATGGTGAATTTTCATGATTTTCATCACATAAGATTAACAGTGACATTGAAATACCATTTGAAGAAGATGGTGGAAGTGCCACAAAAAAGACTAAACCAGAAGAAATGAATCAAGGGATTGATGGATTATTAATGATAGAAGTCACCATGAGATCATTTACAGGACCACCACCAGGAACAATAACAAATTTCGTCCCAAATGCAAATTAATTCAATTTTTTCCAGGATTTTTCATCAACTGTGCTGAAGATTTTATTTTATTCAGTGGGAATTCTCAAAAAATTCCATGGAATTATATACTGTATGGATTAATAGATTATTTATGATAAGAGGACCAATATTGGAAAGTAAATCACTTTTTACCATTCTGCATGAGCTTTCTGCATGTTGCCTGAAATTTTTAACATTATGTAGATAACTTTGTTAAAAACAACTTTGCCAGATTTCAGCTTAATTGAAGGAATACGAAGCAAAAAAATAACTCATTTTTTCAAGTGGCCCCCTCTGTAAAAATCAGGCAGTCAGGTTTTGTCAGTGACTCTCAGGGTTACAGGCACTGATAAAACTACAACTGCCCAAGATGATCCCTCTATGCATATGCTGTAGTAGACTACCAAGCTGTTTAGCTCAGGGGATAATGAGTTCATAGAATTCATTTATTGGAATTTATTTATTTATTATTTATCCAAGTCAAAGGTTAAGACACTTGCTTATATTTAAATGGGAGGGGGGGGGGGGCATTTTTTTAAGCAGAATATGATATGTACTTAGAATATGACATGCAAATTAGGGGAGGTAGATTAATAATGAATGTAGAGGATGGAGTAAGTGTACTAATGCAGAAAATACTCAGGCAGAACAAATATTTATCAGAACTAATCAAAATGTACATGGAGTATTATTTGTAAAAAATACTCTCATGTACATGTATTAATAAAAAAACTTGTGAGACACTAAAATTCGCTGAATTTTCAAAGAGTGTGTGATGGTAGATATAATGGGTAGAAGGAAACTGTATGCTTGCTGTTAATCCCTTCAGCAATTTTGACTCACGATTCTTTTTATTGGATATGTATTGTTCAACCTCATCAAAATTCCCTTGCAGATTAAAAAAGAAAGTGTTTGGAAGATGTGTGTGCATTTGATCGGGTTAACATCTGAACAAATTATATTGTTGGTATGAAAGACTACATCAGAAAAGCAGAAATTATTGTTGGATGATACATTTTTTGTGACATATTGTTTCAGCTTTCCATGTTGTTCTTACTTTTTTAACAGCTAAATCCCAAACTGAAACAGCACTCTTAATGAAAATCAACCTATAACACCAATGTGTTGAAAACAGACTAAGACTGGTCACATGATCATGTAAAACTGGTTAACATTGCTATAATAATGAGTGCTGTTATACAAACTGTTGCAAACCGAAATTTTTTCCTTCCAACAGAATTTAATTTCCACTAAAAAATATAACTTAAATCACAAATCAAAATGTTAAAAGCATCCCCATGTCTAATGATGCAAATCACAAATCAAAATGTTAACAGCATCCCAATGTCTAATGATGCAAATCACAAATCAAAATGTTAAAAGCAGCCCAATGTCTAATGATGCAAATCACAAATCAAAATGTTAAAAGCATCCCAATGTCTAATGATGCAAATCACAAATCAAAATGTTAACAGCATCCCCATTTCTAATGATGCAAATCACAAATCAAAATGTTAATAGCATCCTCATTTCTAATGATGCAAATCAGTAGAAAGCTTATAATGGACCATAAACTAGTTTTATATGATCACATGACTAGTCTTTTCCTGTGCTCAAAATCTTTGTGGCACAGGTCGATTTTAACAAGAGTGCTGTTTCAGTTTGGAATTTAACTGCTAGAAAAGTAAGAACAATCTTGAAATTGAAAAAAGTTCTGAGAAAAATGTACCATCCAACAATAACTTTCAGTTTTCTGATGTAGACTTTCATACCAATGTTGAAATTAGTTCAGATGTTAACCAGGTCCAATGCACACAATTCTCCTGAAAACCTTCTTTAGAACCTGCAAAAGGATTTTGATGAGAGCAAACAATACAAATCCAGTAAAAAATAACTCAAGCAGAAATCCATAAAAAGATTAATTTATTGCAAGGGGCTTTCAAACGGATAGCAGGTCAACAAGAAAATGTTTACTTTTGGACAGTTCATATAATTTACTTTTATGTTTCAATCTACTATTTTTCTGTATAAATAATTCTAGTCTAAATCATGATATATTATTACCAAAGTATATATCGCAATTCATCAATGAATCAATATCAAAACAGCTCTTTTAAATACAGCTGAGGAGTTTAAAATTAAGATTTGACTGCCATTCTGGTCTTAGCAAAGCATTATGGGAGCAGAAGTTTTTCTGTATTGACGTACAATCTACCAACTATCTTTCATACCTTTGTAATAAAATATAGAAATGTTGATTCATTTATCATTTTGCATAATAACCGTATCTAGCTAAACAAGAGTCCAGTCAATGGCCTGCCCCATGTTTACCGTATAAACTCGTGTATAACTTGGGTCAAATGCAAACAACATAGGCCCTGATCTGCCGTCGCATAATGTGCCGGAAGATCAGGGTCTATGTTGTTTTTTCTACTGATTAGTCCTTGCAAACTGCATAGACCCAGATTTACCAGCGCATTATGCAACAGCAGATCTGGGTCTATGCAGTTTGCAGTTGGTATCGGCTTATACACGAGTGCATACAGTAATAGTCCTCTATGTACGCACTGGTAGGGCGTGGTTGACTCTGGAGATTATTGACCAATGGGTCTGAATCACCTGGACCTTTGGTATGTGGTCTTGAAGTAAACTTAATGTGCAGAAAATATTATTTTCTTATTAAACTAACCTTTACACCCTAGAATCTATGGGTTGCTTTATTAAAATAAGTACAAGCCATCCTCAAAGTTTGGTCATGGAATTTACTCTATAACAAAAATTATTCTGCAAAAAAAAACCATTTTCCTTTCAAGCCACAATGACTGTGACCTTTGACCTTTTGACTCCAAAATCACCAAATTACCCCAAGTGCAAGCCATCCACAAAGCTCGGTCCAGGTCTGTTATGCAAAACTAATGTTATTATGCAGAAACCATTTTTATTTTTTCAGTCACAGTAACATTGACCTTTGCTCTTTTTACCCCCAAATTGATAGGCTTCTTCCTTACCCCAAGTGTAAGTCATCCACAAAGTTTGGTAACTATACATGGTAGAAAACTAAAGTTAATGCGCAGACACCACTTTTCTTCTTTCAGCCACAGAGACCTTGAATGTTGATCCTTTGACCTCAAGATCGATAGGCTTCTTTCTTACCACAAGTGCAAGCCATCCACAATGTTTGGTAACTTCTGTGTAGATGGTGGAGAACTTAAGTTATTGTACAAAAAATTAATTTTCCTCTTTAAGTCAAAGTAACTCTAATGTTTGACCTTTTCACTCCCAAATCAATAAAGGTTCTTCCCTACCCAATGTACAAGCCATCCACAAAGTTTGGTAACTGTAGATGGTGGGGAACTCATGTCATTGTGCAGAAACCATATTTCTTCTTTGAGTCATTGTGACAATGACGTTTTTTGTTTTGACTTCAAAATTTATAGGGTTCTTCAATGCTCCAAGAGCAATCCATCCACAAAGTCTGGTAACTGTATAGATGGTGAACAACTTGAGTTAATGTGCAGAAACAACAAGTTTTTAACAGACAGACAAATGGACAGATGACAGCATAACCTAATATGCTCCACCTTTTGGCAGGAATATAAAAAGCAATGCTGTGAGGGATTGATGTAATAATGTCTATAGTACTGACCCTGGGGCAATTATTCATTTATTGTGCTTTGTGGTTAAGCAGTGTTTAAACAATTGGGAAAGTATAATGACCAGGCAATTGCATGGGATAATTATGAATACCGTTTATACTCGTGTATAAACCAGTTCCAAATGCAAATAACATAGACCCTGATCTGTCGTCGCATTATATGCTGGCAGATCAGGGTCTATGTTGTTTGTTCTACTGATTAGTCCTTACAAACTGTATTGACCCAGATCTGCCGGTGCATTATACAATGGCAGATCTGGGTCTATGCAGTTTGCAGTTGGTATACCCTTATACACGAGTATATACAGTACCTTATGTCTAATGTCCTACATATCAATCTAGCAAATGGTCATTTATTGGTCATGTTTGAAATTTCTGCTTTTATATGTGTAGATGCCACCGCAGATAACTCTGACACTGACACCAATGAAGGGGGTAGTAAAATAGCTCTCCTCTACTTTGTAGAGGTGATCTAAATCAATCACAAAACATGTTATTAAATGGAAAAGAGAACAGTACCATCATCATACATAATGATGCATAATGTGCCAACCCTTTTTAATAGTCCTGCATGTTGGCAATAGTGGAGCATGCCCGAATCTGGACCAATTGGTCTCCATTATCTTGACCTTTAAACCCTATAAGCAATGAATTACTCATTTGCCTAAATGGCAAAATCATTCATGAATTCTGTTCTGTCTTTATTAGTGTCATTGTAACCTTGACCATAAAATTGTCAAAGTTAACATCTAATCCAACACCCGAGACAATTCCTTCACATATCAGTTGTTTTACAGAAACCTTTTCCCTTGTTTGCATCACAGTAACCTTGACCTTTGACCTTTTACTTTTTGACCCCCAAGATAAATAGATTTTTCCCTTTAATTCTGTACATGCCATCCACAAAATGTGGTCAATATATGTGGTCTATAACTAAATGTTACTATGCAGAAACCAGTGTTTTTATTTGACTTACTGTGACCTTGCCCTTTGACCTTTTGACTACAATATATATCAATGTCTTTCCAATCCCAAGTACTAGCCATCAATAAAGTTGGTTCAATGAACTCAGTCTAAAACAAAGGTTAGTGTGTGTAAACCACTTTTATTCTTAAGACACTGTGACCATGACCTTTAAACCTTTTGACCCCCCAAAACATGTTTCTTTCAAACTTGTAGTGCAAGTATGTATCTGGTCTAGAATTAAAGTTATTGTACAGAAACCTTTTATTTTCTTTCAGTCAAAGTTCCTTTGATCTTTTGACCCCAACATTAATGCTTGTCTTTCTCACTCCAACTGCAAACCATGCACAAAGTTTGATTTGGGTATGAGTTCTAGCAGTGAAGCTATTGTGCAGAAATCATTTTTCTTATTTTAGTCCAGAACCTTGATCTTTCAATAAAAGAAAATCACATTTTCCTTAACCCCAAGTGCAAACCAGCCACAAAGTTTAGTCACGGTGTTTTCTAGAACAACATGCAGAATTTTGTGGAAACCACTTTTAATTGAGTCACTATAACCTTAGCTGTAGAACCCCAAATTAATAGGTGTCTTCCTTACCCAAATTGCAAGCCATCCACAACATTTTTTATCAAGTATGTGGTTCTAGGACAAAAGTAACTGTACATAAATCATTTTTCTTCTTCAGTTACAGTGACTTTGACCTTTGTTTTTTTGGCACCAACAGCAATAGGTGTCTTTCCTACCCAAAGTGCAAGCACTGCCCAAAGTTTTATTAAGGTATGTGGTCTAGAACCAAAGTTATTGTGCAGAATTTTTTTTTTTAACCTTTCATTCAGTGACCTTGATCTTTAACAAAGACCCCAAATTGGTAGGCTTCTTCCTTACCTCAAGTGCAAGCCATCCACAAAATTTGGTCATCATAACATTATTTATGATCTGACTTTTGTGGAATGTATAAAAAAAAACTGCAGATTAGATGACTGACTTTTGGCAGGTGTATTAAAAAAAATGCAGATTAGGTGACTGACTTTTGGGGGATGTATTAAAATAACTGCAGATTAGGTGACTGACTTTTGGGGATGTATTTTAAAAAATGCAGATTAGCTGACTGACTTTTGGGGGATGTATTAAAAAAGAACTGCAGATTAGGTGACTGAATTTTGGGAATGTATAAAAAAAATGCAGATTAGGTGACTGACTTTTGGGGATGTATTAAAAAAATGCAGATTAGGTGACTGAATTTTGGAGATGTATAAAAAAAAATGCAGATTAAGTTTCTGACTTTTGGGGAAGTATTAAAAAAGAACTGCAGATTAGGTGACAGAATTTTGGGGATGTATAAAAAATTGCAGATTAGGTGACTGACTTTTGGGGATGTATTAAAAAAGAACTGCAGATTAGGTGACTGAATTTTGGGGAATATATAAAAAAAATTGCAGATTAGATAACTGACTTTTGTGGGATGTATAAAAAAACAGCAGATTAGGTGAGTGTTGAAGTAATTTTGTGCCATACATAGTAGGCAGTATTGAAAAGGCACTGCATGCATGCAAATTACACAGGAACAATAAGTTTTCCTGTCATCAGAATTTCCAAATATGTTGATGTTTCAACTTTTTTTCTTTCTTTGTAAACATACTTTGGTCTGACCCTTCTTACTGGAATTCTGCTGATGTGTCAAATTCCTACATCATTCTCCCAAACAGAATTTTTTTTTATCAGCTTTGTATTGCTTGTCTGGTACTCTTATAGATGTGCAGATTCAAGTGACATAACTTTACATGCTGTGAGGTTTATACTTTCTGGTCATACAACATTAGCTTGAAATTACAAGAAACAGAGATATGTACATTTTATCTGCATCTTTCAAAAATCTGTATGAAACTCCCATAACAGTGGAGAAAAGTTCAAGCAGGATCAAGGACAACAGTAAATCTTTTAACCACAAGAGGGATCTGTGAAAGAACTTAATACTTATAGTTCCTCTACAGATTACACAGATTTTCGGGGTAACGACCATTCTTCAAACTAATCACTACAAACATCGGAGTATACACTTTCACTAAGTATGTACATGCTGAAATTAAGGATAAAAGCATCCAACACAATTTTCCCATGTTTATGAAAATCAATTCTGGGAATTATTTTAGGGGTCCTAAGACCAAATCCTAATATAAAAAATCAATTTTTTTTGTACAACACTTTTAACACATTAATGGCTATATGATGCAAAGGAAATGGGAGCAAAGTGCCTTCCCCAAGGACACACCGAGGGAGCGAACCCGGACTGGCCTAGGTGTGTATCAAACCCAGAACCCTTGTATTATGAATCTGATGCTCAACAAACTGAGCTACCCTAATGTAAATAAATGAGCCAAAATCCCAAAGTAAAATATTTCAAAATCAAGCAGCAATTAAGTCCTGAAAATCGTATTTCCAACTGATCAAATTTTTCTTCCAAAATGATGGACCCAGACCCAATTCCCAATAACCAAACAAAAATTCATCCTCTTCAAAAGAATAGAACTTGCAGATCTTACCAGATATGTATCCTAATTGGCTCTTTTGGAAAGTTTTCAAAACTCTCAAAGCTTTATAAACTTACTGTATATACTCGCGTATAAGCCATATCCAAATGCAAACAACATAGACCCTGATCTGCCATCGCATAATGCATCAACAGATCAGGGTATATGTTGTTTGTTCTACTAATTAGTCCTTACAAACTGCATAGTGCCGGCAGAACTGGGTCTATGCAGTTTGCAGTTGGTATCATATTATGCGCGAGTATATATGGTAGTACATGTATCACAGTATGGTACTGTGGTTGCAGTACTGTTAACGTATAGTTTTGATACTGATGGAGATCACTGTGCATATGGAACTTAAACCTTTGACCCCATCACATAAACCTTTGACCCCATCACATAAACCTTTGACCCCATCACATAAACCTTTGACCCCATCACATAAACCTTTGACCCCATCACATATGGCATATGCAGAGTAACTTGCATAGTTTCATCATTATAAGAGAAATTGTCTCAAATTAGGGCATAAAGACAAGTTTTAGATTAAAATTGTACATATGTACTGTACATAACACTAACATTTTGTGCTCCATTGCTTCATCTGCAAGATGGAGAGCTTTGCCAAAGAAGAATATCATGAACAGCACAATACACGCCTGCTCCATGTTTAATATTACTCTATACAGATAACTGAAATTTGTTTGCAGAAACCACTTTTCGTCTCTCAACCAGTGACCTTGATCTTTGACCTTTTGATGCCAAAATCAATACTCTTATATCTTACATCAAGTGCAAGTTATCCACAAAGTTTGGTTCAGGTCTGTGATGTAGAACTGATGTCATTGTGTGCAAACCATTTTTCTTCTTTCAATCACAGTGACCTTGGTATCTGACCTTTTGACCAAAAATCAATGGGCTTCTTCCTTATCCCAAGTGCAAGCCATCCACAAAGTTTGGTCCAGGTATGTGATGTAAAACTAATGTTATTGTGCAGAAGCAATTTGTATTCTTTCAGTCAGAGTGACCTTGACCTTTGATCTTGTGACTCTGAAATCAATACAGTTCTGTCTCATCCATAGTGCAAGCCATTCACAAAGTTTGGTAACTGTAGATATTGGAGAACTCAAGTTATTGTGCATAAACAATTTTTCTTCTTTCAGTCAAAGTGACTTTGACTTTTGAGTTTTTGGCTCTGAATTGATAGGGTTCTTCCTTACCCCAAGTGCAAGCCATCCACAAAGTTTGGTAACTGTGGATGCTGTACTCAAATTATTCTGCAGAAACAAAATTGGTAACAAACAGATGGCTGGATGGACGAACAACATCATAGCATATCATGCATCCCCTAATGGTGGCGTATCAAAATATGTTTTTTTTTAAAAAGACCTTTAGGTTAAAGAACCGTATAGTACACAGCATTCATGAAGAAAGTAATATCACAGAGTAAACTTTATGCTTTCTCTTGGCAAGTGCTCATAAGACAAATTAGAAATTGAATAAAAGCTACCTGTGGACTTTTTTTCTTTGGCAGAGAGTAATATCAATTTGAGGTTCCACAGGTGTTTTACATCTTTCAGTAATTAGTTTAAGTGGCTTCATTTTCCTTATAATTTAAACATAATTATACAGACTGATATAACAGTTGCAAAACTGAGCCAGACTTGGGTAAAGCATACATGTGACTCTACTGGTGGTAGGCCAAAAATACCGTTTTAAAGGCCGTCTACCGCACATACCGTTTAGTAGTTCAAATCTACCGCTTTTGAAAATTAAAAGAATATATAAAAAAACAACCCAAACACGGTATTTTTACCCATTCTATCAACACATTAGAGAAACCAGCCAAAACCAGTCTACTGGGGACCGGAAATGTTCCACCAGTACAATGACTGGTGCAATGATGTGTGACAGAGCAATAGGATCAGAATTATTAAAGAACAACTGACGTGTGTACACAACAAGCTGCTAATTGATTACCTTATTGTTGGAATTTGAGGAGTTTAAAGCCAAATGCGGGATGGTTTTTTTTAAGGTGTTATAAGTAACAAAGGGATAAAAGGTGGTCCATGATGTCTTCTAAGCCTTTGATGAAAATCAGCTGACCCTTAGCGGAGGGGAGATAAAATGAAGAGACCGACCATAAAAAATGATTTTGGCAGAGACACTAGAGTAAGTATTTTGATTTTTGTCATGTTTAATTGTTATTGTATTGTTCAAGATGTTTTAAGAGGACAACTCTTACATTTTTGTTCAATTCATGTCAATATGCCATAATGTGTGCTTTCTCCCAATGCTAAGAAACCACCAGCTAAGAAAATTTACAAGTTCATCAATGTTTGGATATCAGAGTTTAAGTGTGTGCAGGCGAGTAGTGAAAGTCCTGAGTTTGCATTGTGTGTTTTAAAGGTATGCATCTTTTGTATTTCATAAACTATTTGAAGTTTTCATGCACATAAATTAAGTTCTAGCCCTAGATAAAATATATGTTAAAAATATATTACAAAATAATTAATTTTAAAAATATATTACAAGATAATTAATTCTAAAGTTTGGATAAATTATTCATAAAAGCATAAATATATCATGTATTTTTTTATTTTTATTTCAAGTCTTTATTTTTTTTAATTTTTTACAGTGGTGAAACTTGCTAATAGATTTTTGGATCTGAGCCATGAAGAGGAAGAAGCCTTTGAGAATGAGGCTCAGGAATGCATCAGGAACTTCCTCCTTGGGGTGAACATAGCTTGGAGGAGTATTTGAGAGTAGTCAGCAACCTTACAAAATCAGCAGCAGGAAAACTGAAGTTAGAACATTTTTGAAGGCTGAATGTGGTTGTCCTGTCATTACAACATTCTAATGCTGATACAGAGAGGACATTCTCCATTCTTCGCAAAATACAAAGAGATTCAAGGGGAAATCTGGACCAGAGAACTATTGAGAACCTGTTAAGTGTGAAGTTTAGTAATCACAATGAATGTCATTAGTGGTCACTTAACAGTGATCTTGTGAATGAAACTAAAAATGCTATTGGATTTTATAAAAGAAAAATCTTTGCAGTGAACTATCAGATAAACAACTTTTCCTTTTTCATTATTTGACCATATACTGACTCATATTAAATATTATTGTAACATTTTCCATTGAAATCTGAATCTGATTCATGTTCAAACTTGCTGTTTTATTATAGTATGAAGAGAATACATATTATGGCACAAAAAAACCCACTTGTTTTGTTTTCCATCCCCTGAAATGGTAAAAATTTATGCCGATAAAAAATCTACTGGTTTAGAGGCCAATCTACTGATCAAAATTTGTAAATCTACTGGTTTGAAATCCTGGTTCTGTCACAAGTATGGTAAAGGTGCACATCATTTGATTTTCACCTTGTCTTACTATAAGAAACAGTCTATATCAAAAGTTAATGAAATAGTTTTAAAGTGGAGTCTCTATTTCAAGTTGGACTTTAGAGATGAAACTGTAACAACTTCAGTTTACATTGAAATCCCTGAAGCTGCACAATCTACATATATCTCATGAATACAAGCTATGTTCATCTGCATTCATCAGACTTAAATTTATAACATACTTTGACACATACACACACATATTTATAACATACTTTGACACATATACACACAAATGTATAACATACTTTCACACATACACACAAATTTATAACATACTTTGACACATATACACACAAATTTATAACATACTTTGACACATATGCACACAAATTTTCAACATACTTTGACACATACACACATTTATAACATACTTTGACACATATACACACAAATTTATAACATACTTTCACACATACACACAAATTTTTATAACATACTTTGACACATATACACATAAATTTATAACATGCTTTTGCACATACACACAAATTTATAACATATTTTCACACATACACACACACATTTATAACATACTTTCACACATACACACAAAGATATAACATACTTTCACACATTTTATTGCAACAGATTAGGTACTTCCAATCCTACTGCTCTCTAAAGTTGCTAATATTTATATGATCAGCCTATGAATACAGTTGAAAGGGGGGTGAATTTACAAAAAAGGGGGTGGGGTGGTATGTTGAAGAGTGAGTTGAATCTTCTAAACTTGGATTCAGGAGCAAATTTAGTTTATAATAAAAAGACAATTTTCTTTTCCTATGTAAATACCAGATATATTTCATCATGTGGAACAAAATATTATATATTTTAACTTGTGGGTCTGCCTCTCTTTAAAATATCACATTTTTTGTACCACATGATGAAATATATCTGGTATTAACATAGGAAAAGAAAATACCCTCTTTCAATTAAGCTGGAGAGTAAAAGTTGTAACACTGAGCTTAATCTAAAAAACGTTACCATTGACCTTAATCTAGGGTATGGTCAGATGGTCGGACAGACATGCACTTGGATACAAAAGTGACTGCTGTGTTCACTTTCCTCCAAGGCAGGCTCACCAAAAACTAATAATAACGCCCTCCCTCTTAAGCTGCAAGTTTTAATTAGCAATGAATGAATATAATTAGTAATAGTTTTAATTAGTAATGAATGAATATAATCAAAATGGTAGTAAACAGCTGTACTCACAAAATATACTATACTCCAAACTACAGTGCAACATCTCTAAAAGAGACAGCTGTGGGATAGAATACTTTTGGCTGTGTAAGCCAGTGACTAAACTGAGGTGGAGGGTGGTAAAATCATAATATAAATAGAACTATAATTGTGTTTATGAAACATGTATGCCTCACCACAATGCCTCAAAACGGACCTAAACACAAAACTTAAATTGAAAAGGGTAACACTGTAAGCCCTACCAGTGTCTTGGTGTCGTATAAAATGACCGCTGGAAAACAAGCAACTGTCTGGTTATGACAGGTGACTTTTCAAGTGACCATTATGGTAGCTTGGAATGTCATTTCAACTCACCCGTATGACAGAGCATCACTGAGGAATGATTCATCATGCTGTCTATACTGTTTAGGAAGACGCCATTTTCCAGAAAACCCAACCTCCACTAATGACAAGAACAATAAGCTGCCAATGACTGATGGACACATCTCTAAATCTGAAACAGAGCAAATATAAATACATGTACTGTTGTGTCATTTTTCATTCTCTTCTATTTTTCCAATAAGCTAACTTTCTACCTCAGCAAGTTCAACCTATGGAATGTGCAAGGATTAGTGATCGCCCATTCCAGGTCAAGGTCAAGGCTTGTAAAGGATAGAAATTATTCAACTAGTTTAATAAATTTTATTTGAATTGAACACACCTGTAAGATTCTCTGTGTATCAAATTGACTGCAAGTGAGCACTCCTGTAACATTCTCTTTATATCAAATTCATTGCAAATCAGCACTCCTGTAAGATCCTCTATGTATCAAATTCACTGCCAAAGAGCACTCCTGAAACATACTGTATGTATCAATTTCATTGCAAATGAGCACTTCTGTATCATTCCCTGTGCATCAAATTCACTGCAATAGAGCACTCCTGTAACATTCTCTATGTATCAGATTCACTGCAAATGAGCACTTCTGTAACATTCTCTATGTATCAAATTCACTACAAATGAGCACTCCTGTAAGATTCTCTTTGTATCAAATTCACTTCACATGAGCACTCCTGTAAGATTGTCTATGTATCAAATTCACTGCACATGAGCACTCCTGTAAGATTGTCTATGTACCAAATTCACTGCAAATGAGCACTCCTGTAAGATTGTCTATGTACCAAATTCACTGCAAATGAGTTCTTCTGTAAGATCCTCTGTATAAAATTCACTGCAAATAAGTACTCCGGTAAGATTCACTATGTATCAATCACACAATTTTCACAAATGTAAAATATTTGCAAATTTAGTGGGGAAGCTAAATTGCAAAAAAGATTTTGTCACAGTAAATGTTATAGTGCAAGATATTTTATAAATTTAATTATTAATTTGTAAAAATATAATGTTACAAAAAGAGTAAAACTTCCCTAAACTGAACACTTTTGGGAAGAACAATTCTGACTGTTGCATGGATAAAATGTGTGGCCATTATGCAGAGTAAGCACATTGTAGACTGGCCTTATTTGGACCAAAATGTGTGGTCATTATGCAAAGTAAGCACATTGTAGACTGGCCTTATTGGGACCAAAATGTGTGGTCATTATGCAGAGTAAGCACATTGTAGACTGGCCTTATTGGGACCAAAATGTGTGGTCATTATGCAGAGTAAGCACATTGTAGACTGGCCTTATTGGGACCAAAATGTGTGGTCATTATGCAGAGTAAGCACATTGTAGACTGGCCTTATTGGGACCAAAATGTGTGGTCATTATGCAGAGTAAGCACATTGTAGACTGGCCTTATTGGGACCAAAATGTGCATTATGCAGAGTAAGCATATCGTAGACTGGCCTTATTGGGACCAAAATGTGTGGTCATTATGCAGAGTAAGCACATCGTAGACTGGCCTTATTGAGACCAAAATGTGCATTATGCAGAGTAAGCATATCGTAGACTGGCCTTATTGGGACCAAAACATGTGGCCATTATGCAGAGTAAATACATCAGGAATGTTTTAGGTTAGCTTCACTGTATGCCACATGCATTTATTCAAGGATGATCAGTTCAGTTGTGAAACGTTGGATTATTAACTTTTAAAAACTGATATTATTTATCGCTGAGGGTCTAAACAATCCAAAATGACTAAAAAATAGTTATAGGTTGGTGTGCACTTTCATGTGCTACTCCTAATTGAATATGTGACCCCAAGCAAAGGGTCATTACATGTGAACCCAAGCAAAGGGTCATTACATGTGAGCCCAAGCAAAGGGTCATTACATGTGACCCCAAGCAAAGGGTCATTACATGTGACCCCAAGCAAAGGGTCATTACATGTGACCCCAAGCAAAGGGTCATTACATGGAATATCTGACCCCAAGCAAAGGGTCATTACATGGAATATCTGACCCCAAGCAAAGGGTCATTACATGGAAAACACTGTGAAAAAGTACCCCATCACAAATTGCCCAATAAATAACAACTGAATGGCTATTTAAAAATTCATAAAATTTGCACAGATCATAGACTCCTCTTAATAAACAAAGAAAACTGTATGAATGTTGGACAGTGAATTATTTCTGTATAACAAATATATTGAGATCACATCGGTTTTCCACAACAGAAAGCCTGCACTGTGCCAAATTACTGCAGGTCATAAAGATTTCTAAAGGTTTGCATACTTATTGTGACTTTATCAGTTTCTTTAACAGGACTGTTACTGCGATTACAAAAAGTGTATACAAAGAATTATATTTCATTATTTAATGTGAGAAAGAAGTCACAACCACATTATTATTCATCCAATCTCTGCAGATTTCATAGAGCTACGATAAACCCTTGTATAAAGTCATGTCAAATAGATGATGTCACATGGTAATGATCAAATAATAATAATAATAATAATAATAATAATAATAATAATAATAATAATAATATAATAATAATAATAATAATAATAATAATAATAATAATAATAAACACTTTATTTTATGAGGGTATCTCAGTTAGTATAATATACTATTCTCCCCTGAGGCCTTCAGGATACATTAAGTATAAAGCACAAAGTGTATATGATATGTATTAACAGAGTAAATTAGAGAGCATGTTTTTCAATATTTCAATATTTCAAATGACAACTGCCTTTCAAGATAATGGTTATACAATTTTGTTTTGAACACATTTAAATTTGTTTCTGATCTAATGGTTATGTGGAGTTCATTCCATAAAATAGCACCAGAATAAGCCAATGATTTTTTAAAAAGTATTTGTTTTTGGAAATGGTATTTCTGCACTGATCATTTGTAACTGAGGTCCTTGGTACTGTTCTTCTGACTTAAAATGAAACATACCATGCAAATATTATGGGAAATATGCATTCTTAACTTTGAATGTTAATAAGGGCTTGTAGTAAGCTAATATGTATTCAAATTTCAGCCATTTCAATTCCAAGAAAAGAATTTTGGATGGTATATCAAATGGTAAATTTAGAAATATTCTTGTGGCCATTTTTTGAAGTTTGTGGATTGTTTCAATATTGCTATCAGTTTTCATTTAAAGCTGTGCAGCTTAAGCTCTGAATTTACAAAAAAGAATGTTAGGGACTGACCATTAAATCTGACCATTAAATCTTATGTGGAAGTGGCAGAGGGAAGGTGTTAGGGACTGACCATTAAATCTTATGTGGAAGTGGCAGAGGGAAGGTGTTAGGGACTGACCATTAAATCTTATGTGGAAGTGGCAGAGGGAAGGTGTTAGGGACTGACCATTAAATCTTATGTGGAAGTGGCAGAGGGAAGGTGTTAGGGACTGACCATTAAATCTTATGTGGAAGTGGCAGAGGGAAGGTGGACCTGGTATTTTTTTGCAACCAAGATATTTGTTTTCTTTTATATCAAGATATATTTTTCTCCAACTTATATGATGGATTGAATTGGGTCTTTTTTTTCAACAAATCAAAGAGTATTTTCTTCAAGCTGTTTTGGAGCAAAAAAAAAAAAAAAAAATCCTAAGTCCCCCTCCCCCCCCCCCCCTCTGAAAATTAAATGCTTGGTTCCTAACCTTAACAACAAACATGTAAAGATTCTAAAATATTGATGATTTAGAATATTTAATTACTCATTTAAACAATAACTAAAGTGCTAAAAACACAAATAACTCATACTTTCTTAAATTTAATGCTATATATTGCAACTAAAAATCTAAATAACTCACACTTTCTTAAATTTAATGCTATATATTGCAACTAAAAATCTAAATAGCTCACACTTTCTTAAATTTAATGCTATATATTGCAACTAAAAATCTAAATAACTCACACTTTCTTAAATTTAATGCTATATATTGCAACTAAAAACCCAAATAACTCACTTTCTTAAATTTAATGCTATATATTGCAACTAAAAAACCCAAATAACTCACACTTTCTTAAATTTAATGCTATATATTGCAACTAAAAATCCAAATAACTCACACTTTCTTAAATTTAATGCTATATATTGCAACTAAAAACCCAAATAACTCATACTTTCTTGAATTTAATGCTATATATTGCAACTAAAAACCCAAATAATTCACACTTTCTTGAATGTAATGCTATATATTGCAAAATCATTAAACATGGTTATCAACTATTTCATCTATAACCACCAGACACACATGTTTTGGGTTGTTCCCTGTTTTATCTAAAGCCACAAGCATCAGGAGAAAAATAATTCCTTTTTTTCATTGCACAATATATCTCTAAAATGATTACATCTGGGTGGAGGATGGGATCTTATCATTCCTGTACTTAACTTGAGTGCCAAATAATAATAATGTATGGCCATTCAAGTTGGGATTTCAAATTCATTCGAAACTTATTCAAGAGCATTATACACAAATTGGTTCATTTTTTTAAATTGGAAGATATATTTTTCTTTTCTCCATCATTAATTTGGTTAAATGTAGCAATACACCAATCTGTTCAAATTTAACACTTTAAGATTTGTATTGCATCTGACTTGCAAAAATGTACAATGCAGTTTAATTAAAGCATGATATGATCCAACTACATGTGCTTCATGAGGACGTGAAATAATATTAGATATACTCTACATGCATGTAATATGAGCTGAAATAAAATTCTTGATATCAGTTTTATAATGCTATAGATCTAATGAAAATGCTTGAGAATTTTTCAAAAAACAAAAGCCACCGACATCATTTTCTATACCAGACATTATTACAAGTTTTATGTCTACTGAAATACAATAAAGAAAAACTTCCCATAAAAATGTGGGTGTTCCTGATAATAAATCAATTTTTCTTCCAAAATTAAGTCTACAAAATATGTAATGAGGTGCATTAAATCTTGCTATAATAATTTTTATTTTTTGGTCATGCAGGATTTTTTGGCAGGATCCATCTATCTATCAATCAACTAATGTGATCTGTAAATAAAGACCACTGTCAGCTTTGTTTCCTGAGTAGTTGGTATTCAGTAAACTTGGGACATAATGAAGTGCATGTGTTCCAAAAAATCATAATGTTATATCCAAATTTTGCTATTACCAAGAGAAAATGTATATAAAAACCCTGAAGGGAAAAGTACAAAGGGACATTTCATTGTAATTGGCAATATCCGATATTTCCTGAAATCCAATTTCATTATAAATGAAATTTACTGTACTCAGGTTTGACTATGGATCTTTGATTGAATATAGAGACTATATACTGCTACAGCACTCTCTCACTATAAAGCCCTTCATTATAACATGGTTCCTGTTATAAGGCAGATATGGCTATGGATCCCATTTCAAGGCTTGAAATTAGTGGTAGTCCGCTAGCCCAACGCTAGTACATTTCCTGTTGGACTAGTAGTTTTTGATAATTTCAATAGTCCCAAGGCTAGTAACGTTTCACTTATTGCCAGTCAGCTAGAGAAGGACGACTAGTGAAGATTTAGCAATGAAGTATTTCTCAATCTACTAGTCCTTCTCAATACAAAGAAATTTATGTTAAACTCTAGGCCAACATTTCATTATTTAGTAGTAAAATTATATGTATCATGTCATTTCATTACAAGGCAATATACTACAATGACTCCCATGGATGGTGTTATAATGAGGGAGTTCTTATGTATCAAGTACTTCATTACAAGGCAATATACTACAATGACTCCCATGGATGGTGTTATAATGAGGGAGTTCTTGTGTACTGTATTATGTACTTCATTACAAGGCAATATACTACAATGGCTCCATAGGATAGTTTTAATGAGGGAGTTCTTATGTATCATGTTCTTCATTACAATGCAATATACTATAATGTATCCCATGTATGGTGTTATAATGAGAGAGTTTTATGTATCATGTACTTCATTATAAAGCAGGATACTCTATGGTTGCCATTGACAGCATGTAAATATATGGGTGTACTGTAACAGTATCTATAAAAATCTAATTTTTCACCTGTACATTATGTGACAATTAATATTTGTTTACAATAAAGCATAAATTTCATTTTCTAAAGACCTGAACATATAGAACAAAATACTGATATTTCAAATTATATTAAAATATTTAGACTCAAAACTACTGACCTGAACTTTTCAGGGCACTTCTCTTCAAATGTTAGGAAAAACACACACACAACAATTATTCCCTTCAGCTAGGTACCTGTTCTTCAAATGAAACTGCTTGATCAGCACACATTTATAAAATGCACTTAATTTAAATTAAAAAACAAAACAGATCATGCGCATGCTCTGAAACAGTGATTATCACTATAATCTCATAATCTCAAATGCACTAAACTTGTAAATAAACAACCCATAATAGCTGTACTTGAATAAATACAATTCAGTTTCTTACTGTATTATATACACCTGTTACAATTTTTAAAAAATGGAGAGACACACATATAAGAACAGCTGATATACCATATATATACTCACATACAAGCCAGATCCAACAGCAAACAACATAGACCCAGATCTGCTGTTGCATAATGTGCCAGTAGATCTGGGTATATGCTGTTTGTTAGGAATAATAAATAGAACAAACAACATACATTCTGATTTGCCAGTGCATTATGCAATAACAGATCTGGGTATATGTTGTTTGCAGTTGGATCTGTCTTGTATATAAGTATATATTTTACCTAATGCATTTTACTCATGCTTGTACGTAAGTATATATTTTACCTAATGCATTTTACTCATGCTTGTACGTAAGTATATATGGTACCTAATGCATTTTACTCATGCTTGTATGTAAGTATATATGGTACCTAATGCATTTTACTCAAGCTTGTATGTAAGTATATATGGTACCTAGTGCATTTTACTCAAGCTTGTATGTAAGTATATATGGTACCTAATGCATTTTACTCAAGCTTGTATGTAAGTATATATGGTACCTAATGCATTTTATTCAAGCTTGTATGTAAGTATATATGGTACCTAATGCATTTTACTCAAGCTTGTATGTAAGTATATATGGTACCTAATGCATTTTACTCAAGCTTGTACCTAATGCATTTTACTCAAGCTTGTATGTAAGTATATATGGTACCTAATGCATTTTATTCAAGCTTGTACCTAAGTATATATGGTACCTAATGCATTTTATTCAAGCTTGGACGTAAGTATATATGGTACCTAATGCATTTTACTCAAGCTTGTACCTAATGCATTTTATTCAAGCTTGTACGTAAAGTATATATGGTACCTAATGCATTTTATTCAAGCTTGTAGATACTACATAGGTACCAGGATTTAAGCTGCAGTTTAGAATCAATTTTTTCAAGTTGCATTCAACATTCTAACTTGGTTTAGCAGAAACCTCATACCAAAGGCCACCTCTTCATTAAGGACATTAAAGAATCCATTTTTTTAAAATTTGACTTACACCTTTACCTCAATGTAGAGTACCCTAGTCTACAAAGGACAACATTTAGGAATCCCTTTTCATCATTTGACTTACATCTTTACCTCAATGTAAAGTACACTAGTCTACAAAGGACAACATTTAAGAATCCCTTTTCGTCATTTGACTTACATCTTTACCTCAATGTAAAGTACACTTGTCCACAAAAGACATTTATGAATCCCTTTTTATTTTTTTGGCCTACATCGTTACCTCTATGTAAAGTACACCTGTCCACAAAGGACAAGATGTTATAATCTCTTGCATATAATTTGAAGATTTAACTGATTGATTGATTCAAATAGTGTTTATCAGCACATCAGCACATGAAACATTACATTATGCTGGGACAACTGGAAAAAAATGTCCTTAGCACATTATCGGCAATATCATGCCTAAAAAATGGGATCAAAGTGCCTTTCCCAAGAACATACCATGGTAGCTAACCAGGGGTGGACTGGTCAGTTATTGAACCCATGACCTCTAGATTATGAGTCCAATGCTCTACTCAATGAGCTACCACAACTAGTCTTACAGACAGATAGATGGACAGATTGATAGTGATAGATATATCAATCCATACTACATACTAATGGGGCCAGAATTATGGGAAAAGTAGGTTGGTCCAACAACCAAGGCCTATAACTCTAATAAACAATGATAAGCATTGCTGTTAATTGAACTCAGCCAAGATTCAATCAATACCAAGCTGTCTACCAAATTAAGTTGAAATCCAATTATAATAAAGAAGTTATTGATTGGAAATGAAAGGGGATGGATCTGTAAATCAGGGGCTATAACTCTGCTAAATGATAATGTACAATGCTAACAATCAAACTCAGGTAAAAGGCCTCATCAAACTCAGGTAAGGCCTCATCAATATCCAGCTGTAAAAAGAAATATGCCTAATATCCAATAATTAAGGAAGTTACCCTGCTGACAACCAAGATTATACCTCTGCTAAACGATGACACAGAGTAATGACAAGTGAACTCAGCCAAGATCTCATCAAATAATGTGGCATACACAATTTGGTTGAAATCCAATGATAATTAAGCAAGTTATTGTGTGGAAAAGAAAGCAGGTGCACCTGACAATCAAGGGTTATAACTCCAATAAATGAAAATCATTGGCAATAACTCTGTTGGATGATTATGCAGAATGTTGAAAATCAGAGTCTTCCAACATCTCTCCAATATCAATTTGGAAACAAAATTTGGTTGAAATCCAATAACGTGGTTCATATGCTTCCACTCTAGTGAAATTTAAGGACTTTTCCAGTACTTTCCAGAGCCTCAAAAATAAATTTCCAAGACCTCAAATATAAGCAGCAAAAGTGAAAATTGTATATGGAATGATGATCAATACAAACCAAAAGAATTGAAACACTGGAGATCGGCAACAAAACAGAGCAAGATCATCAATGAACTGATCATGCTGATATTCCAGAAACTGTATGACAAAAAATGGTCCTAAATAATTTTAGAGGGAGCAAAAATGATTTTCAAGGACTTTTCAAAAACTTCAAAACTAAAATGTCAATTGTTTAGGATTTAAAGACCTTGAATTTTAGAAACCAAAATCCAGTACTTTCAAGGTTTTCAAAGAAGCACATGAACCCTGCAAATAAAAGCAAAGGAGTTATTGTGCAGAAACGGAAGTGGGACAGAAGGATGGAAAGACAGAAAGATGGCAGGACAGACAGGCCCAATTTAATATCCCCCACTTTGGGACAAGAAAAACTTACAAGATGAAAACACTTTAAAGACTTGGGTATGATTTGAAAGAAACAGCAAACAGATTAGGCCCAAGTTTCGTTAAATAGTCTCAAAAAATTATCCTAAAAATTAGATTTTCCTATAACTATTATATCTTCCTTTGTGGTGAGTGGTTTCAGCTTGGCTTGATGTTCAAAGGCACATCAACACAGGAAAGGTTATCATTCTAAGTTCTAAGGCAATTGGAGGATTGTGCTTTTCAAAGGCAAACACCACAGCAACAGACACAGCCTGATCTGGGCAGGATTCAAACCCATTCCCTTCTGGTCAGGAGTCTGGCATACTTATAAATGATCTGCCATGGCTCCTCTGGTCGGTGATGGTACTTGCATGGAATGTGGAAGAGTCATTAAGATCAAAACAAATGTCCACATCTCTGTAATTTATATTACTTCCTCAGATCTGATAAATTTATCAATTCTTTCATCAAGTGTAAAGAGAGATCTTTACATAGACATTTACAGTCTAGAGATGTACATGTAATACTATCTATACCTCGATCTCACCAAAATGGAGAGGAAAGTTTCCAAAATAAGTAGGGTCACCATCATTGTTTATCATCATTCACCAAGATAATTTTTTTTTTAAAATGTGGGGGAACTGTTCATCTACACCTACCATATATACTCAAGTATAAATCGGGTCCAAATGCAAACAACATAGACCCTGATCTGCCGTCACATAATGCATTGGCAGATCAGGGTTTATGTTGTTTGTTCTACTAATTAGTCCTTACAAACTGCATAGACCTAGATCTGCCAGCACATTATGCGATGGCAGATCTGGATCTATGCAGTTTGCAGTTGGTATTGGCTTATACATGAGTATATATGGTACATTATTTTTTTGCCTTTGAAAAAAGTCCAGCAGACATGGCGGTTCCTGGAGTTGCCACACATCTTACATTCTTGCAACTGAAGATTTGAATTTACTAAGACTGCATTTCACACAATTTCAATTACCAGGAGGACACGTACCATCTATACTTGCTTATAAGTTGAGTCCAATTGTAAACAACACAGACCCTGATCTGCCGTCACATAATGCACCAGCAGATCACAGTCTTTGTTGTTTGTTCTACTAATTACTGCTAACAAACTGAATAGAGCTAGATTTTTCAGTGAATTATGTGATGGCAGATCTGGATCTGTGCAGTTTGCAGTTGGACTTGACTTATAAGCGAGTATAGACAGTAGTACATGCAATGTAAGAAAATATGATGAAACTTAATTCAACTGTTTTTAAGTACTAGACAAAAATGTGCTGAATCATTGATGCCCAAGACTTGTTTTTTCTCACAGGATAGAATAATTTTCAGCCCATGTTACTATCTTCATTCACCTTTTTTATGTGACAAAATCCTTGTTGAACTGTAGCAGGGTAATGCATGTACACACTCCATTTCAAGGTTTTACATTTAGTGATCTAGATCTAAATACTCAAACAAATTTCAGTTATTACTATTACAGTTATTTCCCTTGCTTTTCAGAGACCTTTTGACATAGTGTAGAAAATTATTTCATAAAGTAATTATCTGAAATGTTGTTTATTTCAATCTACATACAAAATCTGGCTGAAACACAATATGAATATGACTGATTATGATACTGTAACAAGCCCTTTGAGGAATTTAAAGTCATTCAGAGCCATCACTCAATCAAATAATGATGATAAAGTATAAAAACAATCAAACTTCACTTTTATCATGAAAGTTGTCATTATCATATAAACATGACAGCAGCCATTCTATATATGAACCATCATTTGGAATGTCCTCATCTCTTTCCAATGTACGTTAAATAACTTCACTCTCTGAAAGAGACTTGGAAGTAATTGTTACTGATACTACCTTAATTGGTAAGTTTTTTTGTGAATGAACATTAGGCTAGATGTATGAAGAACCAATTCTTATAAAATGACAGGTGCTGAAAATAATACTCAACATTTCAACCATCAATGAAATGCCTGCACATGATTTTTAATGTTATTCCTGCAACTTGGTAATGAAAAATATTGAAGAAATCATTCAGTTTCAATAACCTGAAACTATTGCTGTTGGTGATAACACATGATATAGTCATTGTGATGTCATGAAGTTATTATGACATAGGGCAGTTCAAAATAGCCATACATCCAAGGTTTATTCCAGCATGCAATGAAAAATGCTGAGGATGTTCCAATTGGTGAACCATGGAATGGAAGCAATCTTCACATGAAGATGGTCTCTGATTTTTTGAAAGAGTTTTTTTTATATCAAAGATCTGACATTGTATTTTAAGGATTTTATCCTTTTTTGGCCTTTATCTTTTTTTGTGTTAATTTTGGGGTTTCCAAAACTTAGTCAGTACTATATAATCAGGACTGTGTTGGTATGCTGTTAAACCCTATACATACATACAGTACTCTCATTTGGCTCTGTACTATATAATCAGGACTGTGTTGGTATGCTGTTAAACCCTATACATACATACAGTACTCTCATTTGGCTCTGTACTATATAATCAGGACTGTGTTGGTATGCTGTTAAACCCTATACATACATACAGTACTCTCATTTGGCTCTGTACTATATAATCAGGACTGTGCTGGTATGCTGTTAAACCCTATACATACAAACATACATACAGTACTCTCATTTGGCTCTGTACTATATAATCAGGACTGTGTTGGTATGCTGTTAAACCCTATACATACATACAGTACTCTCATTTGGCTCTGTACTATATAATCAGGACTGTGTTGGTATGCTGTTAAACCCTATACATACATACAGTACTCTCATTTGGCTCTGTACTATATAATCAGGACTGTGTTGGTATGCTGTTAAACCCTATACATACATACAGTACTCTCATTTGGCTCTGTACTATATAATCAGGACTGTGTTGGTATGCTGTTAAACCCTATACATACATACAGTACTCTCATTTGGCTCTGTACTATATAATCAGGACTGTGTTGGTATGCTGTTAAACCCTATACATACATACAGTACTCTCATTTGGCTCTGTACTATATAATCAGGACTGTGCTGGTATGCTGTTAAACCCTATACATACAAACATACATACAGTACTCTCATTTGGCTCTGTACTATATAATCAGGACTGTGTTGGTACGCTGTTAAACCCTATACATACATACAGTACTCTCATTTGGCTCTGTACTATATAATCAGGACTGTGTTGGTATGCTGTTAAACCCTATACATACAAACATACATACAGTACTCTCATTTGGCTCTGTACATATTTCACCAATATATGAAGTAAAAATTCCTTCATAGGAAAAAATTGCATGAAGTTTTAATATACTGGACATACACAGTCTCTAAATCAAAGATTGTAGCAAGCTAAAGTCATTCAAACAGCAAACTTTTATCAGTGATACTTTTTCACACAGAAAAAATTTTAAACATAAATCTTTCTTCCATGGGTTCCTGCAATTCCTGCTCAAATTTTCCAGTGAATTTCAGGGAACATTACAATAATTTCTCTTTAAGAGACAAAGTGTTTCTTGAGAGCAAAACAAATAAAACAAACAATCCAGCTTAAACATCAAACCAAACTAAAAGTTATAAATGATAGGATCAAAACATTCACTAATTGGAAAATAAAATCCATCTGACTAGTAACTTCTGTCCTCGGATACATCAAAAGTGAACAAAAGGCATGGAAAGGGGAAAAGGCTTAACAAAGTTACAGAAAATAATAATTCCAAGAAACTGATATTTAAATACAACTATAACTATAATTCTGTCTTTATGAAACACATATCTCCGCACTTTCCATTATTACATCTAAATCTACATTAGAGCCCCTAGGGTAGGTCCATGTAGGTAAGGACTGCCCCAGAGGCACATTTTAGTTGTAGAGCTGAGATGAACACCATATACACTCACGTATAATCTATATCCAAATGTAAACAACATAGACCCTGATCTGCGATCGCATAATGCACTGACAGATCAGAGTCTATGTTGTTTGTTCTACTGATTAGTCTTTACAAACTGCATCGACCCAGATCTGCCGGTGCATTATGCGATGGCAGATCTGGGTCTATGCAGTTTGCAGTTGGTATCGGTTTATACACGAGTATATACGGTAAGTTAGAATCAGAATACTTTTTCATGAATATTAAAATAGAAAATGAGTATTTGAACTTTTGTTTGTTTACCTAGTAAGTAGCAACACCGACCGTTAATACCAGATTCATCAGTCCACCATGCTGACCATGGCTTGCCATTTGGCAGCATTTTGTGAAAAAAGATTAACAAGGTGAAATGTAAACTATGCAACACTGAATTAGTTTACAAGGCAACAACTTCAAAACCGCTTAATCACCTGAAATTAAAACACTGACTCATAAGGTAATCATAATGTCAAAATTCTGAATAGTTACATTGTCCACATCTGCATTTTCTATTCATTGTCATTCAGGCACTCTTGAAAAGATAATCTGATTGATGTCAATAAGTTGATAAAGAACATGGCATATCACAGAGATTATATCAAAATCTATAAAGCCCTGATGCATCAATCAACATCCAAATTTAATTCACGTATTTTCTGCACATGATTACTACTGTGGTCCCCCTCTTGAAAGGCTTCCTTGCAAGTGGCCACCTGCTTTTTATGGCCCAAATCCCTTGGCACCAACAAGTTTCTGCTCAAAAGTACACTTCTAGGATGGCCACCCAGCATAATAGTGCAAAAATTTACAAATTTTGCACTCACAGGCTGGCATAATGGGGTTTACCAATGGAAATCTTGTAAATATTTGCTGATTCCTAAATTCAACACAATGACATCTGTTCCAACATGTAGATAAAGTACCTAACTTAAATTCATACAATGAGGTAAATAAACCGATTATCCTTACTAATGTGTGTTCCTTAGATGTCAGGTTTTATTACTTTGATAATTCCTGGCTATCATTATCACTGATAATTATCAAGGTGACAAAAGCTAACAGCTGAGAAGCACAGTATTGTTCAGTTCAAGGCACCGCGATGTCTGGTCGCCATAAAGTAAATATGGTATGTTAACCATTGTAGTGTCTATCTCATTCAGCATTCTGTTAACCATTGTAGTGTCTATCTCATTCAGCATTCTGTTAACCATTATAGTGTCTATCTCATTGAGCATTCTGTGTAATAGCTTTTAACCATTGTAGTGTCTATCTCATTGAGCATTCTGTGTAATAGCTGTTAACCATTTTAGTGTCTATCTCATTGAGCATTCTGTGTAATAGCTGTTAACCATTTTAGTGTCTATCTCATTGAGCATTCTGTGTAATAGCTGTTAACCATTTTAGTGTCTATCTCATTGAGCATTCTGTGTAATAGCTGTTAACCATTTTAGTGTCTATCTCATTGAGCATTCTGTGTAATAGCTGTTAACCATTTTAGTGTCTATCTCATTGAGCATTCTGTGTAATAGCTGCAAAGTAGTTTGATGGTGGTATAGTTGCCATTGAATGAATAAGTCGTTGCATAAAGAACAAAATGTCTTCTGACATTCTCAGTTTAGAAGGAAAAGTAATCATCATCAGTTATACATTCTGTGGGAAAATGAAATGGATAGAGAATGAAAATTGCAGTCAGATGTTTGTACCCTGATTTTATGGATAAGGTTTCCAAAATGGTTTGCAGCACAACTGATGATTATTCAGAATTATTTTTTTTTAAAAATATAAGTTTTATCATATTCATTCCATAACATGATTTTTAAATGAAAATATTAAATATAAAAAATCAGTTACACCTTTCTTACTTTATATGTAATTATTACTTGCATCTGAATGATGCTCCTCTAGAAAGACCACCATTCTTATAAATCCACTTTCCTGCTGCAGAAGGGGTGGCCTTAATTATAAGAGGGGGACCACTGTATAAATAAAACAAAATGGCCTGATTTTCACTGTATAAATAAAACAAAATGGCCTGATTTTCACTGTTTGTACAGCTCTAGGGTTGTTTTTCAAGATCTTTTCAACGAGTTTTCAGTATTGTCTGTTATGGAAATTCAACTTTCACATATGTTATTTTGTTTGTCACTGCATAAAAAGGTACAAAAGTAGAAGAAAAGAAGAAAAACTAATTAGCTCACCACTACAGCAAAAGGACACGACTACATCTGGTAACTACCTGTATTAAACATCATTTAATCAACCCAATTTTATCCCATTTTATTTATTTATTTATGCATTATTTTGGACAGATATGTAAATAACAAAACTTCTGAATTTAAGAAATTGATATATTTTATTCAGTTTTAATGTTTGTATTCCCTCAGACGAATTCAAGAAGTTTTGGGAAAAATTCAAGGAATTTTTCAGCAATTTAAGGACTTTTCAAGGACAAAACCAACTTCTTCAAAATTCAAGTTTTCAAGGCAACCCCTCAAATTCAATTATTTTTCAAGATTGTACAAACTATGATTTTGAAAACCAACTTACAGAACCAACTGACTCATCAACTGTGTGTATAAATTGTCTTCAAATTTTGACTGGTTTTAGGTACATTGAAAGTCAGTTTGTACTTAAATAATATTTTTGATGTTTTCTTTCACCAATAAAGAATACTGGTTGCAGTTCTGGTGTTTGCCTTTTTTTGTTCATTTAGATCTACTGCCATTGGAGATAAGTGTGCACTAAGATCTAGTTGTGTTACATGCGCAATTCCAACCGAGTTATCTTTTTCAGTAAGAGTGAGATCCCCTTCTCAAACATGTGCCTGTTGAGGCAAAACAATGACAATGGTAAAAACAGAACTGATGGGCTTCAATCTTCAAAATTTGATGGCCTCTACAAAGGAAAGGAAGTATAGTTTAATTTTTAATGTCATATGTATTGAAAATAACATTATTTTGGCCCTCTCTGCATACTAGTTCACAATATGAAATTGTTTAGATAGAGCATCATAGTGGCATGAATATGGTAATTCCTTGGAGAAATTAAAAAAATTATATTTTCTTACTAACCAGCTTCTGGCCTTGTCAGCCAGTAGAAAGAAAATAAAAGGCTGGGAGGGCCAGAGGAACCCAGGCTATAATTAGAGCAATTCAAAATCTGATGTTCAATACCCTGTTTTGGAGTATGGGAAAACAGTTCCTTAGTTTACATTACAACTTGAAATTTGTTCTGTTGGCTTAAAGAAACATGTACTTAGTGTCCAGAAATTTTATGTACTATTGAAAATTATAAAAAATTTGCTTACTTTTTTATCCAGTCCATCATTGATTTTTTACATGAATTAATTGGTATGCATGGTGTGTCAGTACACTGTACTGATTTACATGGATTTTGAAGCTTGTACTCTAATAAAATTAAAATGAAATATGATAATGTCTGCAGAGACAGCAAAACAGTTTACATTTTAGTCCAATAAATTAAACAGACCTATAGATAATTTTGCAACTAAAAAGTTCTAAATACTGCAATGAAATTACTTTGGCATGCTTCGATCTTCTGGCAAAATATCTGAATGTTGCCCAAGATTAAATAAATAAATATAAAAAAAAAAGATTTCTGTTGAGTTTTAATACTTGAAACCATCAGCCAAATAATGCTGTAATATAAAAAGAACATAATTTATAGTCAGAGTTTTCTCAGGCCTTCCTACCTCATGTGTAAGATACAGTGCTACATCACTGTAACACACTTCGTTATAACATGAATTTGAATATAGCAAGTTTGTGGCATGACATCTTAATTTTTACAACCTCTTCATCAATTTCTCCTCAATGATTTTGAATTACTATCAAGTTTTATTGACAAAGTAAAGGAATGTTTTATGTGCTAATCTGCTGATGTGTTGTATTCTTGAAAAAAAATATTGTCATAGCACTTTCTCTTTAAATGAATAAAGATGTTAAAAGTTTCTATTTGTGAATGTTCATTTCAAAATTATGCCAGCAGTAATGCAGTCAATGGTTTTTGCTGTTACCTAATTTATCAAAGATGTTATCTCTTTAATAAGCTGATAACTGTTAATCTAACTGAACAGTTAACAATAAAGCTAATAATTTCTCTTTGCGTACAACTCCTGTTCAACCCAGAGCAAACAATAGCCAACAATGCCTGCTAACTCAACTGGCATACGCACTCATGCATTAAACAATATTGTTGATGAAATAGGTTTATCTGTGACCTGAATTGATAAATCAATTAATTTACTTACCTTATTAAGAAATTGCAAATCTTAAAAGCTAATCCCAAAGTGAATGTTAATCCCAAAGTAAAAGGTTGTTGCTACTATCAGATGATGTACTTTTTAAAAAAAATCACAAAATGAAAGCTGCCTTCATGCACATGTGGCTAAGCCATGTTTTTGGCCAATCATCATATGATCAATCAACCAGCAGCTGAAAATCAGTCATTTCTTTGGAAAAACAATGAAATTTATCACTGATGTCTATCCCTAAATAAGTGATACGAGATAGGACATTTTGATCATAAATTATGTTTCTGTGAGAATACTTACCCATATACCAGATGGTCTTAGTTTAAGAATAACACATCAATGATGATGCTCACATTTGTGGGGAGATGTGGGAAGGCCTAATAGTAATATGATCCAGTAAGTATTCTCTAAGAAACATAATTTGCAATAAAAAAAAAAATTTTCTATGGAATACATTAACCAATCATATTAATGTTATTGGAATAGGAAAGAGGGGGAAATGCATGAGCATCCAACCTCCACCAAGGTCATGTTTTGAAGGATGTTATAGTAACCACTCTCCTAACAAGAGGCAGCACCACCAAGATATATTTGATAGTGACACGTGATTCTCATGAACCATTAGATAAAGGGTAAGGAGAACATGGTGTTTTCTTAACAAGGCAAACTTGCTGTTGAATCCAGCTAAAGCTTCAAACCATTGCCCATGATGAGATTGTACTGGCCTTAACAAAGGACTGGTGGATGTCTGGGCAACTGCCACTGGATTCACCAGATTCATTTCTCTTCTCTGTAAGGCTAAATCATGAAGATAAAAGCTAGAGAAAGTCGACTATATGTGTCAGCAGACAGCCTCAATAATGGATATCGAATAGTTGCATCTGAATGCGAGGTTTGTAGAGATGGCTCTAATCTCATGAGCTTGAACCAAGAGGCCCAAAAGCCCCCAACTAATGCTTTCAGTGCATTTCAGGTAGAACCTGAGAGCACAAACAGAGTCTAAGAATCTTGTCTCTCTCATAGAGCCAAGCAAGGAGTGTAAGTGAATAATCACTTTCTTTTTACCCATGGATGGCAACCGGTTCTTGGTCACAAATTCTGGTTGCATCATTTTGGTTGCATCATTAGAACTACCAAACCATCTGAGTGGAACTATTGATAGTGTGGGTCAATCGAACGGGCATGCAGGTCACTCACCATGCAAGCTGAAGCCAAGGCTATCAGGAACCATGCCTTAAATGCTAAGCAGCTTCACACATCAGAACCCATGAGAGACTCCATTTGGGAAACAATGTGAGTGACCAGGGCTGGTTCTGATCAAAGTTGGCCAACAAGTCAGACAGATCTTTGTCAGCCTTCATCAATTCTCCCATTATGTCTGAAGGTATCACAAATCATGCAGCAGTAGCCTTTCATCATTTTTAGTGCTATTTTCTTCTCCTTGAAGAGCCAGAGAAATAAATTACCAATAGCCAGTTGCTGAATCACAGCTCACAAGAGAATGATGTTGTTGTCCTTCACAAGCACATAATGACATGCCACTTTCCCTGATATGCTTTCAAAATGGAAGGCCCTCAATAGTGTGTGCTCCTCCTCACAACTAAAATGCTGAACTCTTTTCTATGCAGGGCTTTCCTGACAAGAACCAGGTGTGAAGGAAAAGTCTGTCCAGACAGGGGTGGAAGACCTGCGACCTCAACTGTTTAAGCAGGTTGGGAGCTGTTTGTATCTTCCTGGGAATGCATACCTGCCAGATCATGACATGTCAGATGAAAAACACAATTCTTTACTCCCAAAACCTCCCAACATGGTCGTGTTTATAAAAACACGATTTCCAATAAATTTATTTAAAAAAAGAGAGAAAGAAACCTTTCTTGATATTGTAATATATGCCTGTAACATGTTAAACAGTAAACAGTCATGATTCACACAGCTTTAATACATAATGCTCTTTGAAAACTATCACCTCTGGGCAGTTTATGCAGCTAATTATCAGAGGCAATTAAAAGATAAAGGTGGTCAGTGATAAACAACCACCATTCCACATATTACTTACCTGACTGACAATAGCTAGGGTGAATTTGTGTTTGATGGTACTTTCAGCATTGCTGTGGATAAGCCCAATAAACTAATCTGCATTGGTAAAGTACACAAAGGAATTAGTCAGTAAAATTGTGTAAGTGGCAACAAATGGAGGCTGGAGCCATAGTGTTTCAGTGATTAGCATCTTGGACTCATGACTTAAATGGTGCAGATTCAAATCCTACCATCATACCAACCCATGTTGGTACAGTGTACTGTTGTGTGTTCTTGGGTAAGGTTTTTTACTCCAATTGCCTCAGGACTAAATAACCTACTGTATATACTCATGTATTATCCAGGTCCAAATGCAAACAACATAGACCCAGATCTGCTGGCGCATTATGCAATGGCAGATCTGGGTCTATCCAGTTTGCAGTTTTTATCGGCTGGGTCTATGCATTTTGCAGTTGGTATCGGCTTATATGCGAGTATATACAGTACTTGTGTGGCTATGACGTGAAAGAACAAACTAAACCAATTCCCTTGCGGTAAGGAATATTTCTAAATCCAATTCAACTGTGCACTATAACAAGATGTAAGAAGAAAAAAAAAAGAAAATCTATGTTAATGCGGGTGTAATATGGCCCAAATTTAGCATTCATTCACCCAGCATATAAACAGCAAAGACCATAACAACATAATGCAGGACAATTATCGTATATATTCATGTATAGGCCAATACCAACTGCAAACTGCATAGATCCAGATCTGCCATCGCATAATGCACCAACAGATCTGGGTCTATGCAGTTTGTAAGGACTAATCAGTAGAACAAACAACATAGACCCTGATCTGCCAGCGCATTATGCGACAGCAGATCAGGGTCTATGTTGTTTCCATTTGGACCCAGCTTATACACGAGTATAGATGGTATGTACCATGCACCTGATTTTAAAACATATTTTTCATTTTTCTGAGCCTGGTGAAGAATATGGTTTTTCTTACCTCAAAGTTTCCTCCAAAATCTTAATTCATTATATTTTCTTTGAAGGTTTTATATCCTATAAAAACCTCTAGCATAATTGATTCAAAGAATTGTTTTACTGACAGATAAGATTTGCATGCCTCCAGAATAAATCTGCAGAATAAAGTATTTAAATCCACTCCAGGATTATGTGGTTCATGACCATTATGATTCTGATCCAATACAATATGCAGACATCTTGCTCTACGGGTTACTTAGTAAAACTAGTTCTGTCATAAAAAAAAATGTGTTGTTGTTGTCACCCTCACAGTTGAATCAAATCTGTTGGAATAACAATTTGCAACCAGTTGTCATTATAAAAAGAGGGGATGGGCACATAATGAGAATTATATTATCTCATTACTAATTCCTTATTTAGAAGTTACTAAATGTACCAATAAAACGTGGTAAAAATATAATCTTTCAAATTTGCCATTCAGAAAAAGTTCTGTAATATGCATGGTTTTCATATTAATTAGACTAAAAAGTTCTGTAATATGCATGGTTTTCATATTAATTACACTAACAAGTTCTGTAATATGCATTGTTTTCATATTAATTAGACTACAAAAAAGTTCTGTAATATGCATGGTTTTCATATTAATTAGACTAAAAAGTTCTGTAATATGCATGGTTTTCATATTAATTAGACTAAAAAGTTTTGTAATGTGCATGGTTTTCATATTAATTACACTAAAAGGTTCTGTAATATGCATTGTTTTCATATTAATTAGACTTAAAAAAATGTTCTGTAATATGCATGGTTTTCATATTAATTACACTAAAAAAAGTTCTGTAATATGCATGGTTTTCATATTAATTAGACTAAAAAGTTCTGTAATATGCATGGTTTTCATATTAATTACACTAAGTAGAGTATAAAAATTCATGTAATATGCATGGTTTTCATATTAATTACACTAAGTAGAGTATAGAAATTCATGTAATATGCATGGTTTTCATATTAATTACACTAAGTAGAGTATAGAAATTCATGTAATATGTGTGGTTTTCATATTAATTACACTAAGTAGAGTATAGAAATTCATGTAATATGCGTGGTTTTCATATTAATTACACTAAGTAGAGTATAGAAATTCATGTAATATGCGTGGTTTTCATATTAATTACACTAAGTAGAGTATAGAAATTCATATAACATCATGGTTTTCATATTAATTAGACTAAAAAGTTCTGTAATATGCATGGTTTTCATATTAATTACACTCAAAAGTTCTGTAATATGCATGGTTTTCATATTAATTAGACTAAAAAAAGTTCTGTAATATGCATGGTTTTCATATTAATTAGACTAAAAAGTTCTGTAATATGCATGGTTTTCATATTAATTAGACTAAAAAGTTTTGTAATATGCATTGTTTTCATATTAATTACACTAAAACAAGTTCTTTAATATGCATGGTTTTCATATTAATTAGACTAAAAAGTTCTGTAATATGCATGGTTTTCATATTAATTACACTAAGTAGAGTATAGAAATTCATGTAATATGCGTGGTTTTCATATTAATTACACTAAGTAGAGTATAGAAATTCGTGTAATATGCATGGTTTTCATATTAATTACACTAAGTAGAGTATAGAAATTCATGTAATATGTGTGGTTTTCATATTAATTACACTAAGTAGAGTATAGAAATTCATGTAACATGCATGGTTTTCATATTAATTACACTAAGTAGAGTATAGAAATTCATATAACATCATGGTTTTCATATTAATTAGACTAAAAAGTTCTGTAATATGCATGGTTTTCATATTAATTACACTAAAAAGTTCTGTAATATGCATTGTTTTCATATTAATTAGACTAAAAAAAGTTCTGTAATATGCATGGTTTTCATATTAATTAGACTAAAAATGTTCTGTAATATGCATTGTTTTCATATTAATTACACTAAAAAAAGTTCTTTAATATGCATGGTTTTCATATTAATTAGACTAAAAAGTTCTGTAATATGCATGGTTTTCATATTAATTACACTAAGTAAAGTATAGAAATTCATGTAATATGCATGGTTTTGATATTAATTACACTAAGTAGAGTATAGAAATTCATGTAATATGCATGGTTTTCATATTAATTGCACTAAGTAGAGTATAGAAATTCATGTAATATGCATGGTTTTGATATTAATTACACTAAGTAGAGTATAGAAATTCATGTAATTTGCATGGTTTTCATATTAATTACACTAAAAAAAAGTTTTGTAATATGCATGGTTTTCATATTAATTAGACTAAAAAGTTCTGTAATATGCATGGTTTTCATATTAATTACACTAAGTAGAGTATAGAAATTCATGTAATATGCGTGGTTTTCATATTAATTACACTAAGTAGAGTATAGAAATTCATGTAATATGCGTGGTTTTCATATTAATTACACTAAGTAGAGTATAGAAATTCATGTAATATGCATGGTTGTGATATTAATTACACTAAGTAGAGTACAGAAATTCATATAACATCATGGTTTTCATATTAATTAGACTAAAAAGTTCAGTAATATGCATGGTTTTCATACTAATTACACTAAGTAGAGTATAGAAATTCATGTAATATGCGTGGTTTTCATATTAATTACACTAAGTAGAGTATAGAAATTCATGTAATATGCATGGTTTTCATATTAATTACACTAAGTAGAGTATAGAAATTCATGTAACATGCATGGTTTTCAGATTAATTACACTAAGTAGAGTATAGAAATTCATGTAACATCATGGTTTTCATATTAATTACACTAAGTAGAGTATAGAAATTCATATAACATCATGGTTTTCATATTAATTACACTAAGTAGAGTATAGAAATTCATGTAATATGCATGGTTTTCATATTAATTACACTAAGTAGAGTATAGAAATACATGTAATATGCATGGTTTTCATATTAATTACACTAAGTAGAGTATAGAAATTCATGTAACATGCATGGTTTTCAGATTAATTACACTAAGTAGAGCATAGAAATTCATGTAACATCATGGTTTTCATATTAATTACACTAAGTAGATCATAGAAATTCATATAACATCATGGTTTTCATATTAATTACACTAAGTAGAGTATAGAAATTCATGTAATATCATGGTTTTCATATTAATTACACTAAGTAGAGTATAAAAATTCATGTGAAAAATAATAATCGGGATTAGCAGCATACAATCATCAGTGTGAAATAAATAATCATGATGATAATGTAAAAGTGACAACATCTATAAAATGGGCAGATAATTTAGTAGGTGCTACATGAGACTAGACTGCTATTATATTAATATTATAATTCACCCTCCTACTTGTGGGCATACTAACCTTCTTAGTGCCCCTTTTTTCTACTGTTTTTAAATTCTTGGAAAGGGTACATGTCTGTAAAAAAATTCCTTTTAAAAATCGATTCAGACAGCTGAAGATAGTAACAAATACCTCAATTATAAATCCACAGGTTACAAATACTTCAGATCCCATCATTTTCTGTGCACTTTATATTGTATTATGAACAATGCACAGCCTGGTAACTAAACCTGTTACATGTTGATCAGGGGAACACCTAGACCGTGAGTTTTTTTAATGTGAAAACCAAACCAGTTTGATAATAAATTTCTTCATTGTATAAAGTTGGTATGTGGCACAGGATGGGAGTGATGGTAGGGAAAAACTTTCTAAATAAAATTCATCACCTATGTAACAAGAGATATTGTATACATCCACTTATAAGTCTGGTTCAACTGCAAACAACATAGACCTTGAAATGATATCACATGATATCCTGGCAGATCCGGGTCTACTTGCTTATTCTGCTGATTACTCCTAACAAATTGCATAGACCCAGGTCTGCTGGCGTATTGAACAATGGCAGATGTAGTCTATGCAGTTTACAGTTGGACTCGACTTATAAGAAAGTACAGATGGTATCTAGGGAAATTGTAAACATTTTTACCTCAGTCTGGTTGTTTGATGTCTGTTGTCTTGGTTTTCATGTGATGATTTAATGCTATTATATGTTCAGTTGTTTGATGATACTTAAATGATCAATGGGGGCTCAATGATCTTCATTGTTCTTCAAACAATTTAATACAGAAAAATAATCAGGGGGTTTGCACAGTTAGGGACTGACTATTTCATTTTCGAGGGCTGGGGGCTGCATTTATTTTTCTCTTACCTCATGTTCATATTTTGTTTCACTACCGGTATTATCATGGATATAATAGATTCTTTTTTCTGATAAATCAGAGCAAGAATATTTTATTCAAGCTATTTGAGGGCAGGAAAAAAATCCCTTGCCCTCACCCTTCTCAAACAAAAGTCCCTCGAAGGGACTTATGATCTACTGGGCAAAAAGAATTTCCAGGAATTCAAGATAAGATCAATTCTTCCTTTTAACTGCTGAGTGTTGAAACCATCTCTGATATTCTTCAGCAATAACAAGATTTTCAAATTAGCTGCTGGGGTGAACATAATGAATGTCAGATTGGCACCATTTCCATTTAGGATCAAGTAGACATCATTTGAAGTCTTTTGGTGAAAACCCATGTCAATATGACCATCCATTCATGGATATTAGTGACAGCAAGATTTTCATGACAGCCATATTAATTGCATGTACGATTGGCACCATTTTCATTCAGGACCAACTACCAGTAGGTATCATAAGAAGTCTATTGGAGAAAACCCAATGTTGCTACAGCCATCCATTTTGGAGGAGTAGAGATAACAATATTTTTAAGATGGCCACCATGATGGCCATATTGAGAGTCTATCTACATGATTTTCATTTAGGAACAACTAGACACCATAAGAACTCTTCTGATGAAAACCCCAATGTCAAAATTACCTTCCATTTAAGAGGAGTAGCAATTGGACATAAGATCAGCACCAATTTAATTTAGGTCCAACAAGACATTATAAGAAGTCTTCTGGTGAAAACCTCATATTGACATGACTCTCCATTTTGGAGGAGTAACAATAACAAGATTTTCAAGATTGCCACCATGGTGGCCATATTGGATAGTACCATTTCCATTTAGGACCAACTAGACATCATAAGAAGTCTTCTGATGAAAGTAATGTCGATATGACCAGCCAGCTAGGAAAAGTAGTCATAATAAGATTTTCCAGATGTCCATTGTGGCAGCCATATTAGAGGTCAGATTGGCACCATTCCCATTTGTGACCAGCTAGACATCATAAGAAGTCTTTCAGTGAAAATCCCATGCTGATATGATCATTCATTCAGGAGTAATGATAACAAGATTTCAAGATGGCCACTGTGGTGATCATATGTTTGAAGGGTGCCATTTTCATTTAGGACCAACCAGACATCATAAGAAGTCTTTTAGTAAAAACCTCATGTTGATATGACTATCCATTCAGGAGGAGTAGTGATAACAAGATTCTCAAAATGGCAGCAGTGGCAGCCATATTGGATGTGAGAGTGGCACTATTTTCATATAGGACCAACTAGACCAATGGGATGAATGTGTGTGTAAAGTTTCATGGCAATCCTCCAAGTAGTTTAGGAGGAGTAAAGATAATAAACTTGTGCTAACAGACAGACAGACTATGGACAAACGACCATCCCATTAACTCTTCTGGTCTATGACCAATAGAGCTAAATATTAAATGGTCAGTCCCTTACAAGGAAATCCTTGCCTCTGTTCTAACCCGGTATGATAGATTCTATTAGTTTCTTTCAGAAATGTCAATAATGGTTCTGCTGATTCTTGATGATGGAGACTGCTCATGATTTTTCATCTTTAAGGACACATTTATCGCCAATGTCTTATACATATAATGAGATTCACTTTACTCATTCATAGCATTATGTTTTCATCTGACAACTGCAAGAAAAATATCGACAATGTTGTTCTAACACTGAGTAATATTAATAATAGGAGTCAAGTGATATGAAAGTGTTTAATGGGAGCAAGCCTGTTGTAGAATGAATTGTCTTAGCTTCATAATGATTCATCGAATGTATGTACAAAATCTATCAAGAGATGTAAAAAATATATGGAAATGAACAAAATTTACCCCAAACCTTAACACAAATTGCCTATGACTGTGACCTTGACCCCAAGATCAAAGGGGAGACTGTGTTGCAGAATGAATTGCCTAATCTAATGATTCATCCCAAGTATGAAGAAAATCCATCGAAGCATTTAGGAAATATAAACAAATCCAAAAACGTAAACCTTAATCCACACTTTCTATGACTGAGACCTTGACACCAAGGCTAAAGTGGCAAGCATGCATATTACCAAATTAATTGTTCTAGCTTCATAATGATTCATCAAAAGTAGGAACAAAATCAATCAAGGGGTGTAGGAAATCAAAGCACATGACAAAACTTTTACCAAAAGCTCAAATTTTCTATGATTGTGAACTTGACCACAAAGTCATTGGGTAAGTGAGCTTGTCGTAGAATGAACTGTCTTAACTTAATAATGATTCATTCCAAGTATGATGAGAATCTATCTTGGAGTTTAGGAAATATTAAGAAATGAAGAAACTTTAATCAAAACCGTCATGCAAATTTTCAACAAATAGGACCCTGACCCCTAAGGGTAAAAGGGGGCAATTGAGCATGTGGTTGAATGAATCATTTTAGCTTCATAATGATGCATGCCAAGTATGATGAGAATCTATCAACAAAACGTTAAAAAACTGTTAACATCGCTGCTGTCGGAAAAGTGACTGTAATGTCTTGCTTCCCACTAATGTGGGTTCAAAAAAAATCCACAAACCTAAAATTTCATGGACAATCAGCTATCTCATTGAGAGTACATGACTTTTTTTTTAAAGACTTTTTCAGTTCAATGTTTTTAAAGAACTATCTATTACATCCTATTAAAAAATCTGGTAATGAAGATGTAAATAACTAAAGACTCTATCTAAACTTTTCAAAAACCATGTTCATGATAATTTTATGATGTACTTATCAATCTACAACAGTGCTTTGGCAAAATCAATCTGAGTTCAGGGAAAATTATTCATGTTGACCTTAGGAAGACTTTTGACCTTGATGATCACAATATTCATATCAATAAATTCAGCAGCATTTGGTTGAATATAGATCACAATGTGTCATAGTAAATAGCAACTAATGTAAAGAGAAGACAATAAAATGTGGATTAGCACAGGGGGCCATACTGGGTCCACTCCTTTTTCTTCTATTTATTAATAATCTGCTTTTAAAAATTGGCAACTACATTTCTTCCACTGATCTGTATGCAGACAACACAACCCTGTCTGATTTTCAACAATCCAAATCGAACCAACATTTATCTTTACAACTGGCTCTGGTTAAATTAGATTCCTAGTGCAAGAAAAATGGCATGAAGATAAATACTGAAAAACCAAGGTTTTAATGACTACTACTAAACAAAGGAAAACAGACCAAGTAAATGATACTTAAAGTCTTAAACTGAATAATATATGTCTACAAATTGTAACCCAGGACAAAATTCTTGGAGTAATTGTTGACAACAATTTGCAATGGAATGAACATACCCAGGCTCTATGTAGAAAAGTAAATTCTTTGTTGTGGTTATTATACAGAATAAAACCACATTTGTCAATAAAACATAGGATAGTTTACTATAAAAGCTATATTCAACCATATATAGATTATTGCAATGTTGTCTGGGAAAACATGTCTAATAGGAACAGATACAGATTATTCCATCTACAAAACAGAGTATGTAAACTTATCACTGATAACATTGAGAACATTCAGTATGAAATAAATAATATGAAAATTCTAACAGTTACAGAAAGAATCTTCCTGAAAAAAGCTAAATTTATGTACAAAAATTTCAAATAACATAGCTCCAATGTATCTGCAAAAGTTATTTCATATTTGAGAGCAAGGCCACACAACTAATTTAAGGTCTTTTTCTGGCAACCATTTTCTTGCAACTTAGTACCTCCTGAGAAACTAAGCTATAAATGTTTCACTGCAGCATAAAATATAGGTCTCATTGACCTAGTTTGTCTGAACATTGTAGTATTTGTCATGACACATCTACATATGTGTGATACAACTGGAACAGCCAATTTGGAGACTAGTTTCTTCATTTCCAGATTTTTCAAAATATATGAAATAAAGCAGAAAATCTCAATTAGCTTTTGGGAGATTTTCAAGTTTTTCTCATTTTTGGGCATATAATTAGCATTTGAATGAGGATACTCCTTGATAATTAGAGAGGTGTCACACACACACACACACACACACATTTTATAAGTTAAATGATTCTGCAGTTAATAGTGTCTGAGAAACTTAATGCAAGTTTAAACTCAGAACTAATGACAGTGAAAACATGTAAGTGACAGTGACCTAATTTTATCTGAACACCAAAGAAGTCTGCATAACTCATCTACTGTTATCAGCTTACAAGACAAGGGGCAACAGTGTCTGAGAAACTGAGATTAGAAATTCAAACCTTAACCAAATTGTTGATACCATAGGTACTGATGATGGACTAACATCATCAATCCATGGGCCAGAGTTACTTTACATTCCAAGTAATTATGAGTGTTCATACAAAACAACACAAGATATGCTGCTAATACATACTGATAGTTATAAAATGATACAAGTATTTTGTTATTTTATATTTTCAATGTCTGAAAGTTCAAAAGTAAAGCATCTGCATACAGGATCTCATTTTCATCAAAGGATTTGGTAATAGCCAAAACTGCTTAAGGTTGTACCAATTTTATGCTGGAGCCCATGTGATTCCATGGTTACCACACCTCGTCTTTATTTGACAAAGGATCTGACCATAGCCCAAAGTTCTGAAGGTTGTACCAACTCTACGCAGGAGCCCATGTAACTCCATGGCAAGCATAGTAACCAGACTCTATACCAGAAGGGTGCAGATTTGAATCCTACCCAGACCAGGCCAAACTGGTTACCATTGTGTGTCTCCAGGAAAGGCACTTTACTACAATTGAACTGGCTTTGCATGATACATTTCATGTGCCATACACAAAAAAAAACAAACAAATCAATTCTATGCATTGGGCTGGACAATAATCCATTTCAGCAGAGTAGCAACTTACTACTCTCACAACAAGTCTTTGTGAAACATGTTACATGTATTAGGTAGACCATATAAAAGAATTAGTGTCTGGACAAAAATTATACCGCTTCATTTCTCTCGAAGCTTGATAAAGTCCCCAATTTAAAAAAGCCTGAAGTCATCAAAGGGCATAATTTACTCTGCTTCATTTAACCGCAGATTGTGCCTGTGTAGAACACCTGATCCAGAGTCATATCAAAGGAAATAAAGATCAAGACTCAGTTTTAAACACAATTGGATGGGAACTATAACTGCCAGCATTTAACATACAAAAAGCACAGAGGTGCCAGACTAGTCCTAATGGAACAAAAAATGGGGGTGGAATTATCATTCAGATTAGCTTTCTTTGACAAGTTTTAAAAATCTGGCAAAAATTGGGGGTAGGCTTATCTCAACTATTGGCCTTACTGTGAGATTTACATTAAAACGTTGTCAAATATGGCCTTTACTGTGAGATTTTACATTAAAAAGTTGTCAAATATGGGCCTTTACTGTGAGATTTACATTAAAATGTTGTCAAATATGGGCCTTTACTGTGAGATTTTACATTAAAAAGTTGTCAAATATGTGCCTTTACTGTGAGATTTACATTAAAACGTTGTCAAATATGGGCCTTTACTGTGAGATTTTACATTAAAAAGTTCTCAAATATGGGTCTTTACTGTGAGATTTTACATTAAAAAGTTGTCAAATATGGGTCTTTACTGTGAGATTTTACATTAAAAAGTTGTCAAATATGGGCCTTTACTGTGAGATTTTACATTAAAAAGTTGTAAAATATGATCCTTTACTGTGAGATTTACATTAAAAAGTTGTCAAATATGGGCCTTTACTGTGAGATTTTACATTAAAAAGTTGTCAAATATGGGCCTTTACTGTGAGATTTTACAACTACTGTGAGATTTACATTAAAAAGTTGTCAGGAGAAAAGACCTATTAAGTAGAAAAAAACTATATTATTATCTAATAAAGATGATTCAATAATTCTCAAAGTGTAGTGAGCTTAGAATTGAACATGTGGAATAGTGAGCAATTTGTTCACATAAACATACCGCAACCTCTCCCACATTCCACCCCTACCCTCCCCCCATGATGTAGATGAGTCTATAGTAAAAAGAATGCATAGTACAAGTACAATAGCTCAACATGTAAAGCTTTTGATAATAACTATAATATACTAGATTTCACAGCAATCGACTAAAACCTGTGAGAGCAGTTTGCATCCACAAAATTCTGTTATATACTGCATACTGTTTAAAGTCAAAAGGAGCAAGAAATCTCTCAAAAATCACAGGAGTGCAGTGATTTGTCAACATGGACATCTTAAGATAATGATCCAGCACTCGATGTACCTATCAAACTTTAGTAGCCACAGGGTGACCTACTTGAAAATTTCAGTGGCCATTTCAAATATTACATCACCAAGCCCCAATAATTTGGTCACCTTGGAAACAGCAAAAATCAACTGAATCGAGATTTAATGATGGAAGATGAAAAAAAGTGAAAGTTTTTGTTAAGGAAAATCAAAGAGCAGTTATAAACAAGCATATGGTAATATTTAATAGTAAACCTAGATCTTTCAACAGTCATAAATGACTTCAATCTCATAGCCAGTCATTAACATTCACAATTTTCAGTTGTCTAAACCAGCTCTATTCATATTGCCTGGCCTCAAATTCAGAAATAAAAAGCTGTTGCCTTCATTTTCTTCTGATGATAGTTTATATTTATAATGCCTTAGCAATATTTGCATTTATGGCAGTTTGACAAATGTAATTTTACTGCTGACTACATTTTCCTTATTTGTCTCAATGTCAGAATTTTTCTGGAAACATACTATGAGCTGAGGTTAACTGCACATGTATTAGACAGGTGACTTACAGACTGTGAGCCAAACTATAGTCACATAAAGATGGTGACCAATTGTAGGAACCAGCAGTCTCACAATCAAAAAGGAATTATACTGTGAATTAAATTGCATTTTTCAAATGTTTTTAGCATAAAAAATGGTATATACTTGTAATTAGAAAGTGTTAATGTCATAATTATTGAGTTGTGACATTCTGACTCTGAAGGTTGCCAGAGGTCAACCAGTTGACAATTTTCAAATTGCCAATTCTGAATTTGTTGTCACAGATGCGATCATTTTAGTTGCAATTTAGAACACTGTGACCAAAATATTACCAAGTTTCACAGCAATGCATCAAAAACAGCCAGCATGGTTGTATTCACAAGAACTGTCATACACTGCCTTGAGCTGTAAGACAAAAAGGGCAATAATTATAAAAAAATTGCAGGATTACAGTAATTTGTCAATATAGATATCTTCAAATGATGACCATAATATATAAAAAGTTTCATATTCTGTCATGCACCACATCAGGTTTCAAATAAGAAAAAGGGCAAAAACTGTATGAAACACTGAAGCAGCACAGCAATTTGTTGATATGCATATGGGCAGATGACAACCATAACATTTCCCGAATTTCATGGCAACTACCCATCTTGTACTATTTGATCCACCCAAATTTGATTCCGTTTTATTTATCTATTCATTATTTTTGGACTATAAGTAAATAACACAAATTCTAAATTTAAAAAGTCAAATATTTTATTAAGTTTTAATGTTTAATATTCCCTCAGAAGAATTCAAGGAATTTTTTCAGCATATTTTAAGGACTTTCAAATATAAAACCAACTTTCTTGAAATTTATGGAGGTTACAAGGTAACCCCACCCCCCAATTCAAAAATATTTCAAGGTTGTACAGACCATGGTCCATGGAAAGGACACCTTCTTATAATGGACAGTTTAAGATCCCTTCTCTAATGTTTATCTATGTGCCACCTATATATAAGCAACCCTCCCCATAAAGGACAAAATATAGTCCATGGTTGTCTTGTATAGACAGGTTTCCCTGTATTTGTGCACATTCAGGACTTCAACCTATTAGACAAATAAAGTGTAATACAAAAATGTTTTGTTGTACATGTACTGTATCGGGAGACAGTGCAATAGTTAGCATGTGAGACTCATAATCAGGTGTGGGCTTGAATTCTGTCCAGAAGGCAGGGTTTGACTGATATAGTCTGTCTCTAGGTAAGACACTTTACTCCAATGGCCGCAGAATGATGTAACCTTACATGCCTTGTGTCGATGTGCTGATAAAAAAAAAAAAAGAACAAAAAAACATGCACTGTATGCAGTGTCACTCAATAAGAACAATTGATAGCAATGAAGTCAGTTTGCTCAGAAGTAAGGCTGTTCTAATCAGTCAATCTAATAGAATCAAACAGATTTTTAAAAGTACAACTGTCTATATTTTCCCATGTATCGATCACTATTTTCAGGTACTCAGTAATCTGAAACAAACTATAATTACGAGTGACAAGTTTTCATGTCTGTCTGGGTGGCACCAATTTTCTTTTTTTTATTTCATCTTTCTGGCACAGCTTTTCTATGACATGCATGGTTCTGTTAAATTCTTAGTTTGTGATTTATGCAGGTGAATTAAATTCTTCCTAAAGACATACGGGTTAGTGGGTGAAACACTAAATTTGCGCTTCATTTAAAATGTTATTGTTGACAACTTCAAATGATAAATTGACTATGGTTACTAATTTTTAACCAATGATTGATTTATTAAATTATCAATCAATTCCAGACATTGATTTCAGAGATAGGAATCACATGGCAGGGTCTGACAGTGTGCAACAAGAGTAACTGTCAGAGATAGGAGGCACCTGGCAGGGTCTTACAGTGTGAACAAGAGTAATTTTCAGAGATAGGAGACACCTGGCAGGGTCCGACAGTATGAACAAGAGTAATTGTCAGAGATAGGAGACACCTGGCAGGGTTTGACAGTATGAACCAGAGTAACTGTCAGAGATAGGAGACACCTTCCAGGGTCTGACAGTATGAACAAGAGTAACTGTCAGAAATAGGAGACACCTGGCAGGGTCTGACAGTATGAACAAGAGTAACTGTCAGAGATTATAAGCCATAGTGTTTGTCTGATGTTGCAACTGCAGCAGTAGAAAAATCAACTGTCCAGCAGCCTGGATCAAGTTAGATATATTTGCTGGACAATTTAAAATTTTCCATGACCTGCCCTGGATTGTATACAGAATATGAAGGAAAGATTCTAATTTCATGAAAATCTCAATTCAAGGGCAACCAGACAATACAAGAATTTTTCCAGCCCTGAATTACTACCCACACCCTCTTTAAAGAAAAGGTAGTGATCACTGGAGAATGCCCATCCATCCATGCATGGGTCACCGCGACCTGGTATCACCTGGGCAGGTCTCAATGAAGCAAGGAACGGTCTAACCATGTTACATGAAGAAACATGACAGAAAGCAAAACTTTAACACTGGGATAAACTATAAAAGATACAATAAACTTTATTTAACATTGGTGGTAAGGGTAACATGAAAACACTAGCTTCAGATGAGCTGTTTTACTGACACAACTTAAAACAATTATGACATATTAAAACAGACATATGCACAGATGGTACATATTTACAATAAAACAAGACAGATCAGATTACAATACCAAGAGTAACACAGTCCCAAAAGACACACTACAATACATTTAATATATGATTTTTTTTTCTTCTTTAAATAATAACAAACTTTTTCTACATACATGATACATCACTGAATACATACATATAAAAGATTTTGATAAGAATATGACAATTTGGTAGGTAAAATGCATGCCCAAAGGATAGATTCTTATGATATATAACATTATACTCTCCACCTTCTGAAGTGTACTCTAAACAGCTGTACCTGCAGGTATCTACTGATGCACAAATGAGTTCAGTCTAGATTTCTTGTAACGTAAAAAAGTACTTAAAATGTAATTATTAACACCTGCCACCTTTTATCCTGTTTGAGTAAGCAGGTAGACTGAGCTTCGATCATTTAAATTACCTTGCAAATTATCTCCAAAAATTAATTAGCAACACCAATTACTGCATTCTCTTTTAACTTCCGACAAAGTAAGTGATTACAAAGCAAAGAATTTCAAGCAGTTTTAGCAATAGCATGTGATATTTTCGATCTACTGAGTGTGTAACTTTATAAAATATGCTTCATTGAGTTATCAAATGCAATGTGTAATTTTATAAAATATGTCACTGAATTATCAAATGCAGTGTGTAATTTTATAAAATATGCTTTACTGAGTTATCAAATGCAGTGTGTAATTTTATAAAATATGCTTCAATGAGTTATCAAATGCAGTGTGTAATTTTATAAAATATGCTTCACTGAGTTATCAAATGCAGTGTGTAATTTTATAAAATATGCTTCAATGAGTTATCAAATGCAGTGTGTAATTTTATAAAATATGCTTCAATGAGTTATCAAATGCAGTGTGTAATTTTATAAAATATGCTTCAATGAGTTATCAAATGCACATGCATATGATATTTTGTATCAAGCACATTTAACAGCCTCAGATATAGAATTGTAGACTTTTCACATATTTCACATTTTCATCTACTTTCAAATTGAAATCATAATGTTTTCAAATAAATACTTTGGTATATCAATAACACAAACATGTAGCTTTACAATTAATATACATAACTTTTAGTCATCAACACAAATGCCACTGTACTAGTTTACTGAATTCAAGGAAAAAGGAAAAACTTTGAGAAAAAAATGTTAAACACTCTGATCCCAATGTAATATGTATGTAATAGTGTTTTATGTTAAATACACTGATTCCAATGTAATATGTAGATAATAGTGTTTTATGTTAAACACTCTGATCCCAATGTAATATGTATGCAATAGTGTTTTATGTTAAACACTCAGATTCCAATGTAATATGTATGTAATAGTGTTTTATGTTAAACACTCTGATCCCAATGTAATATGTATGTAATAGTGTTTTATGTTAAACACTCTGATCCCAATGTAATATGTATGTAATAGTGTTTTATGTTAAACACTCTGATTCCAATGTAATACATGTATGTATGTAATAGTGTTTTATGGCACCTCAGCACATAAGTGGCTATATAGTGCCAACTATAGGTAAAGTTTGAAAAATGTAAAAATGAATTGCACAAAAATTTAGGAAGATCAACCCTTCCAAATAAATGTAAACATGAAGAACAAAAAGACCAAATATAAAATGCAAAGATGTTAAAATTATGTAAATGGTATATAAAATAACAGATAAAGGTAACACATAAAATCCTAAAAACATAATTAAAATTTGTTTTATGAACCACATTCCATCAAAAAGTCCAAGATTTTCTCATGTGGTACATCCTCATGCAGTTTCTGCAAGCAGTTCATGTCAAAATACTTCTGTCTCAAAGGGTTGAAATCAACACACTGGACAAGAATGTATTCCACCATCAATGGACACTAGCTGGCATGGTATGCATTCCGGTTGATGTTCATCTTTCAGAATTGTGCACGAGTCAGGTATGTGATTCCAATATGCAATCAACACAATACCACCTCTTCCTCCAACACAATACCACCTCCTCCTCCAACACAATACCACCTCCTCCTCCAACACAATACCACCTCCTCTATCAACACAATACCACCTCCTCTATCAACACAATACCACCTCCTCTATCATAACAATACCACCTCCTCTATCAACACAATACCACCTCCTCTATCAACACAATACCACCTCTTCCTCCAACACAATACCACCTCCTCTATCAACACAATACCACCTCCTCTATCAACACAATACCACCTCCTCTATCAACACAATACCACCTCCTCTATCCAACTTGTTCTATATGAGGGATTCCAGTAGTGGGTTTAATTTTCTTAAATTTGTTTGTGGCATTTTCATTCCACATATTTTGCCCGGTATCATGAAGATGCTGATTTATACAATATATGAAGTTAGTATATGGAATCTTCCATTCAGAACAGGACACTGCTGGGCAGTTTGCATTATCTGCCCTTTATACCAATGTTACTAAGCAACCAACAGTACAGAATACTTTTCTCATATTTGTATGAGAACATCATGTTTGAGAAACATGTCTAAAAGTAGAGTCTAGACTTGAGACATTTGATTGGTCAATATTAAGTCAAAGTTCAGCCAACCAAATCATTGGAATCAAGGGTTATGCAAAAATAAAAATGACATTTTTATTGGTACTTAAATGGCAGATATCCCACTTACGAAAGGGCTTCCATTTGTATTCACAGATGGATCATAGCTAAAGATCATTTTGTCTCTAAATTTATGGCTTCAGCAACCACAAAATCCACACTAAAAATGCACTTTATGATTAGAAGTGAATTCACAGATATATCACAGGAGAGAGACAGTTGCCTTTTGTTGTTAGTTGGGATCAAACCTAGACCATGAGAGTAACAAGACCTGTCAGTGACACATTATATGCCCACCCTGTATTTAATAGTCCTCTTTGTAGGCACTAGGTAGGGCATGGTTGACTAAGGATATTATCTACTAACAGGTCTCAATAACCTGGAACATTTTGGTCAAGTTATGCACTCTTCAACTAAACTTTCTGTGCAGAAACCATTGTTTTCTCATCAGACTTACCATGGCCATGACCTCTGACCTTAAGACCCCAGAATCTACATGTTTCTTTATTGTGTTAAATGCAAGCCAGCAACAAGGTATGGTTAATGAACTTATTCTAGAACAAAAGTTATTCTACAAAAGCCATTTTTCTTTGAGCCACAATGACAATGACCTTTGACCTGTTCACCCGCAACAGGCATCTTCCAAACCTTACATGCATGCCCTCTACAAACTTTGGTCATGGTATGACATTTCAACAGAAGTTATTATGCAAAGACCATTTTTCTTCTATCAGTCACAGTGACCTTGACCTCTGACCCCCCCCAAACAATAGGCTTCATTCTTACCCAGTGTTCATGCCTTCAACAAACTTTAGTGAAGGTATGTGGTTGAGAACTGAATTTTGCTGTGCAGAAACTATTTTTCTTTTTTCAGTCAATATTTTTGACCTTTGGATCTCAAAATCAATAGGCATTTTCCTTACTACAGGTGCAAGCCATACACAAAATATGGTCCAGGTCTATGATGTATCACAAATGTTATTGTGCAGAAACTGTTTTTCTTCTTTCAATCATAATGACTTTGACCTTTGACTTTTTGACCAGAAATGCAGTAGGTTTCTTCCTTACCCAAAGTGCATACCAGCCACAAAGTTTGGTCAACATAAGTGAAGTAGAACTAATGCTACTGCATGGAAACCGTTTTTCTTCTTTCAGTCACACTGACCATGACCTTTATCCTGTTAACAGCAAAATCAATAGGCTTCTTCCTTAAAGTCATACCAATGCCCATCTGTCCATTTGCAAACAAGGTGATTTCTGCAACACAGCTTTAGCTTGCTGTGGTATTTTATTCTCGAACTTGAAATGTGACTTGCCTATGGGTTGAGTCAGAAGTTTATCAATTTTGGTACTGCTAGGCCCAAGGTCAAGATCCCTAGAGCTGAAAATGTGAGTTTCCTTTCTGCATAATTCATCGAGTTTCCTTAGCCTAATTTTCATCAAACTTTATACACAGACTACACTTTGGCAAGGACAGCGCCATAATGGTTCTGAGGCCAAGATGTAAGAGGTCAAGGTTACTCTACATGATATTGTATTTTTTTGTTTCTGCCTAATAAGTAAAATTTCCAGGTTAAAATTTTCATCAAACTTCATAGGTAGACTACACTTGGGCACCTCCCTATTGATTCTCAAGCCCAGAGGTCAATGGACAAGGTCACAGGAGCTCAAATTTAACTTTAAATTTTAACCAATAACTTAAGCAAACATTTCTACACCTGTGACCTTGTCCCCAAGGTCAAAGGGGCAAGCATGCATGTCACAATGAATTGTCTTAGCTTCATAATGATTCACCCCAAATATAAAGAAAATCAATCATAGGGTTTAGGAAATATGAGCAATTTAACAAACTTTAACCAAAACATTAATGCAAATTTCTGTGACTGTAAGACTGACCCTAAGGTCAAAGTGGCAAGCATGTTTGTCGTAGAATGAATTGTTTCCTATTCATAGAGATTCATGCTGTGTATGATAAAAATCTATCAAGAATTTTAGGAAATATAAGAAAATCAAAGAACTTTAACCAAAACTGTAAGACAGATTTCCTATCACTAAGACCTTGACCCCAAGGAAAAAGGGGCAAGCAAATATGTCATTGAATTAATTGTTTTGGCATCATAATGATTCATGCTAAGTGTGATAAGAGTCTATTAAGGGGTTTAACAAATGTAAGCAAATGAAAAATTAAACCAAAATGTTAAGAAAATGTTGACAACAATACCCCTATCAATGGAAAAAATAACTGCTCACATCTCACTTCCCACTACATGAACTGTGGGCTTGAAAACAAATGTATTGCAGCACCAAAATGGCAGTCAACGACTGGCAGTGTCACAAAAATATGAGTATGGATGTTCAATAGTTAGCAATGAGGTCATTGCATGTGAGGTCATTGCGTGTGAGGTCATTGCATGTGAGATCATTGCATGTGAGGTCACTGCATGTGAGGTCATTGCGTGTGAGGTCATTGCATGTGAGATCATTGCATGTGAGGTCACTGCATGTGAGGTCATTGCATGTGAGGTCAATGCATGTGAGGTCACTGCATGTGTGGTCATTGTCATAGATAGAGTACACATCATCGTGAGAGTATACCCCATATATACTTGTGTATAAGCCCATACCAACTGCAAACTGCATAGACCCAGATCTGCCATGGCATAATGTGCCAGCAGATCTGGGTCTATGCAGTTTGTAAGGACTAATCAGTAGAACAAACAACATAGACCCTGATTTGCCAGCACATTATGCGATGGCAGATCAGGGTCTATGTTGTTTGCATTTGGACCCAGATTATACGCGAGAATAGATTGTACATCACAACAAATTGTACTTGAACAACCATAACATCCCTTGCTTGTTCCTAAAGGATTACACTTTGATGACTGCATGGACATTAAACAGTCATCATGCAGAAAGATCTGGATTAGTTTGGTGATTAATGGCACTACAACACAAGTAAGTTTTTTAGTGCTGAGGCAATTAGAGTAAAGTGCCTGAAGACACACCATGGTAGCAGACCTGGGCTAATCCAATGGTAGGATTCAAACCTGCACGCTTTCAGTCATGGGTCTAGCACACACAAAACTGACCAACTACAGCTCCTGCTTCTATTAGTTGCCTCTTACAACATGAGGAAGGGTGCAGTGGGACTCTTCTACATCCCCTAACCCACAGTGGGGCAGGAAGAAAGAATATAAAGTTGATTTTAAACAGCTTAGTGATCTTTATTTTTTCAACATTTTACAAGTAATGTAATATTTTCTCAAAAACACGGAATAATCACCGTGTGACTTGTACTGTAATGCATCACAGAAAAGTGATAGTTTGAAATGACCATGTGACTTGTACTGTAATGCATCACACAAAAGTGATAGTTTGATTAACATTGGGCAGATTGACAAGATTAAACTGAAATAACAGATTTTAAGTCTACAAAATTTACATGTTAACTTGCCTTGGTTTGATGTTTTAGTGTACAGCAACCCAAGTAGGTTATTTAGTGCCGAGGCAATCAGAGTAAAATGTCTTGCCCAACAACACACCACAGTAGCTGACCCTTATTTATCTAATTGTAGGATTTGAACCTGCACCCTTTAAGTCATGTGTCTGGCATGCTAACCACTGTGTTACCATGACTCCAGTCTCCATTAGTTACCACTGACAGCATTGTAGTGTGCATTGAGCTCATTCTACATCCATGAGGCTGCATGGGGATACTCATGGGGATACCCATTAGATACTTAATTTAAATATGTCTATTTTTACAGAAACACCAAGAATCTAGTGATAAACATATATACCAACAATATTTCTATGAATCTCATAATATGCAAATTACAGTCCAAGGTTCTGTAGCTGTGTAATATATTTATAAAATTACACCATTAAATACATGAATTATACATTTTCCTTTTACTGGTGATGACTGACCATTCAAGCATGTATGTATAGGGTTGAATGGCACATCAGCACAATCATGGCAATATAGTCCCAAGTAAGTTTAGGCATCCCCAAAAAGATATACAAAACAGATAAAGGCAGAAAAAGGAAAAAATCCTTAAAATTCAAAGTCAAATTTTGGATATAAACCACACTCATTTAAAGGTCCAAGACCTTCTCAGCTCAAACCTAATCATTGGATGGATCCAGGGCAAAAAGGCTGCCTACATTAGTCATCTTTTATGACATGCCAGAGGGCACACCAGACCTATTCTTACATCCCCAAGCTGGGGTGCACATTTAAAAAATTTAAATGTTTATAGTCTCTTACTCACCTGTTATCAATTAGTTCTGGCATACATTTAAACCATTTTATGTAAAGCCAGAAGGTTTAGAAAACAAACATGTACCACTGTCCAAAATTAAGGCATAGTCCCAGGTGTGTTATGAAGCAAATTGATCCAAGTAAACTGACCAATACAAATACTTCTTATTATCTCACATGCACAAATTGATCACACCTGTTAACAATTACCTGTAACAACAATTAGGCAGATGTACCCTACATACAACATCAAATTTACATGGCACAAGATAATAAGAAAAATAACCAGCATTGTATTTATGTTTATGACTTCTAGTGTCCCTTGGAGTGACATTTTTTGGTTCTGTCACAGTGACTGTTAGCAGGTGCTAACAATTTGACCCTCTGACATAATAAAATTGTTGATGATATATGTATTAACAGGAGCTTACAAGTTACACCCTGCTTGTTTGCTTTGTTGGTTTTAATGGCACTTTCAACACATTACTGGCCATATGATGCCAAGGAAATGGGAGCTAAGTTCCTTTCCCAAGGACACAATGAGGCAGCTGTGGCAATAATTTTAAGCAATGTTAAAAAAAAGTCCTGAGGAGCAGGTCACTGTGACCCACTTTTGGTATGTGATACACCTTCATCCCAAGATACACTCAAAGAGCAAGTTTTGGTCACAAACTATAGCTATATGCTGAAAACAGCCAGGAGTCAGCACCAAAAGAAATAGAACTGATGGACATGCACACAGATGCACAGATGGATGGACAAAATGAATTTTATGTAACAATCCACTTATTAAAGAAGGTAAATAAATCATAATAAAGATAACAAATACAGAATTTAAACCATGGAGTGACAGCCAAAAAGACTCTACTAAAAGCATAGTTCATGCAACAGTAATTACCTTGATCAGTCACCACAGCATAGGCCTCACATGAAGTACATGCAGACCACTCTTCTAATACCTACTCATTCACATGTACAATACACAGTTAATCTGTCTTGAGGAACCTATCAAAATATACAATATGTATTGTCATTCATACTCAAAGTTTAAACCCTTGGAAAAAGTACATTCATTCCTATCTTCAATTGCACAGGTCAGAACTGGACTTCTGTATGGGCTAGGATATATATAATATGGAAAAATCTCATGAGCTGAACAGAAATACTTAACCTATGTTAGTAAAGAATAACATATAAGTCACAGTGACATTCTTTGGTTGTTAGGGTGTATTACTAACAGATGTATCCACTTATCAATATAGGTCACATTGACCTCTTTTTGCAAAATGACTTTTGTACTTGTGAAGATGAATTCCCTCACCAAATTTTACTATTCTAGACAGGATGCCTATAGCTTAACAAAAACTTGTATGATCATGACCTAATTGCTGAAACTTAACCAAACTCAGTGATACATGGAACACAGGTCGCAATGAGATTATTTTGTTTTTAGGATGTGGTACTAACAGAGATGCATACAATCATCTAGTTCAATGATCCTAGAATGAACAGTGCTTAAGAACCAAAAATGCAAAATTTAAACAAAGTCTGTGAAGTATAAAATATGGGTCACAGTGGCCTACTTTTGTGATGAGGATGTAGCACTCATCAAGATGCATCCCCTCAATAAGTTTGATGATTCCAGGTATAGCAGTATGTATACAGGGTGACAAAAACCTGTGGTCATGAGTTAAATGCAAAATCTTAACCAAAGCTACTAAAATGTGAAATGTACAATGACCTTCTCTTGTTTGTAAGGGTACTGTATAAACAGAGATGCATACAATTATCAAGTTTAATGATTCAAGTATGAACAGTACTTAAGGAATAAACATGACACACTATTTACTCAAAGTCAGTGAAGCATGAAATATGGGTTAAAGTTATCGACTTTTGTAATGAAGGTGTAGTACCCATCAAGATACATCCACTCACCAAGTTTCATGATTCCAGGTATAACAGTATGTTATATAATACAGGGTGCAAAAACACCTGTAGTCATGAGGTAAATGCAAAAACTTAACCAAGAATATACAAACAATGTACATGTATATACAATATGTATGTATATGTATTAGTTTTTAATGGTACCTCAGCACCAAAAATGGTTATTGGTGCCAATTAAAAGCAAAGAAGAATTGCACAAAAAGTTTAGGAAGATAAACCTTTCCAAATAAATGTAAATGTAAAGTACAACAATATAAAAGATAAAAGGTAAAGATGTTACGAAGTTGACCCCCTTAGGGTTCCTAACCAGTTATAAAAGGTAATGATGTTACAAAGTTGTCCCCCTTAGCCCCAAACCAGGGGTGAAAGGTACAGATGTTACCAAGCTGGCCCCCTTATTTCCTAACCAGGGGTAAAAGGTCAAGATGTTACAAAGTTGTCCCCCTTAGTCCCTAACCAGTGATAAAAGGTCAAGATGTTACACAGTTGTCCCCCTCAGTCCCTAACCAGTGATAAAAGGTCAAGATGTTACAAAGTTATCCCCCTTAGTCCCTAACCAGTGATAAAAGGTCAAGATGTTACACAGTTGTCCCCCTCAGTCCCTAACCAGTGATAAAAGGTCAAGATGTTACAAAGTTGACCCTCTTAGTCCCAAACCAGGGGTAAAAGGTCAAGATGTTACACAGTTGTCCCCCTTAGTCCCTAACCAGTGATAAAAGGTAAAGATGCCACAAAGTTGACCTCCTTAGTCCCTAACCTGGGGTAAAAGGTCAAGATGTTACAAAGCTGGCCCCCTTATATCCTATCCAGTGATAAAAGGTAAAGATGTTACAAAGTTGTCCCCCTTAGTCCCTAACCAGGGGTAAAAGGTCCAGATGTTACAAAGTTGTCCCCCTTAGTCCCTAACCAGTGATAAAAGGTAAAGATGCTACAAAGTTGACCTCCTTAGTCCCTAACCTGGGGTAAAAGGTCAAGATGTTACCAAGCTGGCCCCCTTATTTCCTAACCAGTGATAAAAGGTAAAGATGTTACAAAGTTGTGCCCCTTAGTCCCTAGCCAGGGAGTAGGTGCTATGAAACCCACTCCAAACTGCTGCCTAGTGCATAGGAAGTAAGACTGTTTGAGATGCAGTGAGGCTGTACATATGTATATGCTTTTATATATGTGGGCTTTAGAGCTTTTAAAGTTTCTGTCAAAGGAACCACAGTCTTTCCAATAACATTGTTCACTTACCTGGAATAAAGATCTATATTTGTATTTTAAGTTCCCTCTAACAAATTCCATTCATATTATACTTATAATAAAACAAGTTTAAATTAATTAAACTTGACTATTTAACTGGAAATAAAAATGAGAAAAAACCAAAACAAACTGAGAGAGAATGCTGGATAATCTTTACTCTTCTCACTTGCATGGTGCTAAAGCATATACAGTATATACTCACATACAAGTCAAGTTCAACTGCAAACAACATAGACCCTGATTTGCCATCACATAATACACTGACAGATCAGGATCTATGGTTTGTTCTACTGATTACTCCTAACAAACTGCATAGACCCTGCTCTGCTGGCACATTATGCAAAGGCAGATCTTGGTCTGTGCAGTTTGTAGTTGGACTTGACCTAGAAGTGAGTATATATGGTACTTTAAACTGCTACACTTCAGACACATAAATAATTCTGCTGGAGGTATACCACCAAATCAATCTCTAACTACTGTGCTGATAAAAGAGTTTGCACTTCCTAAGTAACTGAACAAGTGGTACTTTCTTATCAAGACAACAGGAGTTCTACCATTAGACAAGATCACAAATGATTACAAATCTAGTCTAGGAATACAGTAGATTAATTATACATACAAAATAACACAAACTTCAACATATATATATATATATATATATATATATATATATATATATATATATATATTGCTGTGTTTTGAATAGATAATAGAATATATGTTAAAATGGAACCTGCTGATAACAAACCCAAAGGGACCAGTGAAATTTGTTTGTTGCAAGAAAAATTTGTTGAAAATATGAAAAACTAAAAATGTATTCATGGAACATGGATGCCCAACAGCAGCACCTGAAATGACCTAAATATAAACCTTAACCAAAGTGTAGTAGATGGACGGAAGGACAGACAAGGGTAATAGATAAATGAAAGGACAGACAAGTTTAACAGATTAATGAAAGGACAGACAATGGTAACAGATGGATGAAAGGACAGACAATGGTAACAGATGAATGAAATGACAGACAAGGGTAACAGATGGATGAAAGGACAGACAATGGTAACAGATGGATGAAAGGACAGACAATGGTAACAGATGAATGAAATGACAGACAAGGGTAACAGATGGATGAAAGGACAGATAATGGTAACAGATGGATGAAAGGACAGACAATGGTAACAGATGAATGAAATGACAGACAATGGTAACAGATGGATAAAAGGACAGATAATGGTAACAGATGGATGAACATGGATGCCCAACAACAGCACCTGAAATGACCTAAATATAAACCTTAACCAAAGCGTAATAGATGGACAGAAGGACAGACACAGGTAATAGATAAATGAAAGGACAGACAAATTTAACAGATGGATGAAAGTACAGACAATGGTAACAGATGGATGAAAGGACAGACAATGGTAACAGATGAATGAAATGACAGACAAGGGTAACAGATGAATGAAAGAACAGACAATGGTAACAGATGGATGAAAGGACAGACAATGGTAACAGATAAATGAAAGGACAGACAATGGTAACAGAGGAATGAAAGGACAGACAATGGTAACAGATGAATGAAAGGACAGACAATGGTAACAGATGGATGAAAGGACAGACAATGGTAACAGATAAATGAAAGGACAGACAAGTGTAATAGATGAATGAAAGGACAGACAATGGTAACAGATGAATGAAAGGACAGACAAGTGTAATAGATGAATGAAAGGACAGACAATGGTAACAGATAAATGAAAGGACAGACAATAGTAATAGATAAATGAAAGGACAGACAAGTGTAATAGATAAATGAAAGGACAGACAAGGGTAACAGATGAATGAAAGGACAGACAATGGTAACAGATAAATGAAAGGACAGACAATGGTAACAGATGAATGAAAGGACAGACAAGTGTACTAGATGAATAAAAGGACAGACAAGTGTAATAGATGAATGAAAGGACAGACAAGTGTAATAGATGAATGAAAGGACAGACAAGTGTAATAGATGAATGAAAGGACAGACAAGTATAATAGATAAATGAAAGGACAGACAAGTGTAACAACATATGCCTCTACCAATGTCATCTTGGAGCAAACAGAATATACACCATGGTTTATGGAATATTTGTATTTTCTAATTTTCAGTACATCACCAATCCATAAAAATCCAATTTTATAAATTTAATTTTTCATACAATAAACATTTTTCCCTTACAAAAATTGCAAATCTTTTTTCATATTTTATATTTAATTTGTTCATATTTTTCATATTTAAGAATGAACTGAAACATATAGTATTTTTGAAACCTGTAATTATTAATACACCTGAAAAACTAAAGTAAAAAGCAAGCAAAAGCCTGGAGGAATTATGAGCAATTTGCTCATGTATATATACCCCCACCTCTCGCCAATCTAATCTCTACCCCATGATGGAGATGAATCCATAGCAGTAAAAGAAAAGCATAACTCTTCTGAAACATTCGTATCTTCTAATGATTACCATAATATGTACTAATGATGACCATAATATGTACTAATGATGACCATAATATGTTCTAATGATGACCTTAATATGTACTAAGTTTCACAGCAATCCACTAAAAAGAACAAGAGTAATTGCATTCACAAATTCTGTCATACACTGCATACAGCTACAAGTTCAAAAGGGCAATAACTCATGGCAGCCCAAAGATTGATCAATATGTACATCTTGATAACACAATACACTGTATATACCAAGTTTCACAGCTATCCATAAAATAAATCCAAGACAAACTGGAGGACAAGCCAGTTGCACTAATGAGATTGTGTGGGAGCAATGTGATTTGTCAATATGTGCATCTTCAAATGATGACCAAACATTATATTTACTAAGTTTTATGGCAATCCATTAAAAACTGTGGGACTAGATGTGCTAACATGGTTGTGCCATGCACTGCATTAAGCTTCAAGACAAAAAGGACAATAACTCTTATCCAATAAAACTTGCAGAAGCCAAGTAATATGTTGATATGTGCATCTTCAAGTGATGACTAAAATTTTTAACAAATTTTATGGCAGCCATCAGACACTGCAGGACTAGTTGTCCAAACAAGATTGTCATACGCTGCTATTAGACAAAAAAAGGGCAAAAACTCTAACTAAATTGCAGGAGCAAAGTGATTTGTTGATATACGTGTCTTCAGGTGATGACAATAATATTTGCCAAGTTTCATGGCAATTCAACAAAAACGGAAAGATTAGTTTTGCTAAGAAGTGCAGGATAGAAGGATGGACAGATGGAAAAATAGAAGGATGGAGTCATGGATTACTATATACCACTCCCTCTATAAAGGTGAGGTACAATTACATGAAATACAGCATTCATATTAAAATTAGTACCTCACTATGAACAAACAAGAAGCTGACCAAGACCTGCATGTCAAATCAAACCCTAAGCTATATTCCAAATCCAAAGTGGGATAAAATTGTTTTGAAACTAAAGTGCAGTCAACAATTATGTAGCTCACCTCTGCAAAGATTTTAGTAGTCTCCAGCAGCCATTGTAAACAAAAATTATAATGCAGAAAACAAATTAAAACCAAAGTGATCTTGAAAAAATGTTGGGTTCTTTTCTAAGAAAAGATTTTTTTTCTGTTTATTGTTGTAAAAAATTTTTTAACTTAACTTTAAATTGGCACTATATAGCCATCATTGTGCTCACATGCCATTAAACCCCATACATACATACATACATACATACATACATACATACATACATACATACATACATACATACATACATACATACATACATACATACATACATACATACATACATACATACATACATACATACATACATACATACATACATACATACATACATACATACATACATACATACATACATACATACATACATACATACATACATACATACAGACTGAACTGAAGACATTGCATCATGCAATATGGTCACAGTGACCTACTTTTTTAATAAAAGTGTAGTACTTATCAAGATTCATCCTTTCACAAAGATTCAAGGTATAACTGTGTTTTTACTGAATGCAAAAAAACACACAAAAAAACCCCAATGGTCATGAGCTAGTAAAATGTGAAATATAGTAATCTTCTTTTGTTGTAAGAGTGTGGTACTAATAGAGATGCATTATCATCTTTTTAATGATTCTAGCATGAAAAGTGCTTGAAAAATAACTTGGAACACAAAATTTAACCCAAGTAAGTGAAGTATGAAATATCAGTCAAAAAAAAAAGAAATCATCAAGAGATGACATGTCCATCCTGTTACCCACTTAAGTAAAGTCTTCACCTAAAAGTACCCTATGGTCCAGTACTCTCAATTTCTGTACAGCCACCACTCACTATTTTAACATAGTTACTGTTATAAAACAGATATGGTCATTGATCCCATTTCATTAAGAGGTGGTAAAAATTATATGCATAACATACTTAATTATAAAATGGTTTCACTATAAGGCAGTAAACTCTATAGCTTCCATGGACAGCATTACTAGGGAATATGTATGTATGTATGTATGTATGTATGTATGTATGTATGTATGTATGTATGTATGTATGTATGTATGTATGTATGTATGTATGTATGTATGTATGTATGTATGTATGTATGTATGTATGTATGTATGTATGTATGTATGTATGTATGTATGTATGTATGTATGTATGTATGTATGTATGTATGTATGTATGTATGTATGTATGTATGTATGTATGTATGTATGTATGTATGTATGTATGTATGTATGTATGTATGTATGTATGTATGTATGTATGTATGTATGTATGTATGTATGTATGTATGTATGTATGTATGTATGTATGTATGTATGTATGTATGTATGTATGTATGTATGTATGTATGTATGTATGTATGTATGTATGTATGTATGTATGTATGTATGTATGTATGTATGTATGTATGTATGTATGTATGTATGTATGTATGTATGTATGTATGTATGTATGTATGTATGTATGTATGTATGTATGTATGTATGTATGTATGTATGTATGTATGTATGTATGTATGTATGTATGTATGTATGTATGTATGTATGTATGTATGTATGTATGTATGTATGTATGTATGTATGTATGTATGTATGTATGTATGTATGTATGTATGTATGTATGTATGTATGTATGTATGTATGTATGTATGTATGTATGTATGTATGTATGTATGTATGTATGTATGTATGTATGTATGTATGTATGTATGTATGTATGTATGTATGTATGTATGTATGTATGTATGTATGTATGTATGTATGTATGTATGTATGTATGTATGTATGTATGTATGTATGTATGTATGTATGTATGTATGTATGTATGTATGTATGTATGTATGTATGTATGTATGTATGTATGTATGTATGTATGTATGTATGTATGTATGTATGTATGTATGTATGTATGTATGTATGTATGTATGTATGTATGTATGTATGTATGTATGTATGTATGTATGTATGTATGTATGTATGTATGTATGTATGTATGTATGTATGTATGTATGTATGTATGTATGTATGTATGTATGTATGTATGTATGTATGTATGTATGTATGTATGTATGTATGTATGTATGTATGTATGTATGTATGTATGTATGTATGTATGTATGTATGTATGTATGTATGTATGTATGTATGTATGTATGTATGTATGTATGTATGTATGTATGTATGTATGTATGTATGTATGTATGTATGTATGTATGTATGTATGTATGTATGTATGTATGTATGTATGTATGTATGTATGTATGTATGTATGTATGTATGTATGTATGTATGTATGTATGTATGTATGTATGTATGTATGTATGTATGTATGTATGTATGTATGTATGTATGTATGTATGTATGTATGTATGTATGTATGTATGTATGTATGTATGTATGTATGTATGTATGTATGTATGTATGTATGTATGTATGTATGTATGTATGTATGTATGTATGTATGTATGTATGTATGTATGTATGTATGTATGTATGTATGTATGTATGTATGTATGTATGTATGTATGTATGTATGTATGTATGTATGTATGTATGTATGTATGTATGTATGTATGTATGTATGTATGTATGTATGTATGTATGTATGTATGTATGTATGTATGTATGTATGTATGTATGTATGTATGTATGTATGTATGTATGTATGTATGTATGTATGTATGTATGTATGTATGTATGTATGTATGTATGTATGTATGTATGTATGTATGTATGTATGTATGTATGTATGTATGTATGTATGTATGTATGTATGTATGTATGTATGTATGTATGTATGTATGTATGTATGTATGTATGTATGTATGTATGTATGTATGTATGTATGTATGTATGTATGTATGTATGTATGTATGTATGTATGTATGTATGTATGTATGTATGTATGTATGTATGTATGTATGTATGTATGTATGTATGTATGTATGTATGTATGTATGTATGTATGTATGTATGTATGTATGTATGTATGTATGTATGTATGTATGTATGTATGTATGTATGTATGTATGTATGTATGTATGTATGTATGTATGTATGTATGTATGTATGTATGTATGTATGTATGTATGTATGTATGTATGTATGTATGTATGTATGTATGTATGTATGTATGTATGTATGTATGTATGTATGTATGTATGTATGTATGTATGTATGTATGTATGTATGTATGTATGTATGTATGTATGTATGTATGTATGTATGTATGTATGTATGTATGTATGTATGTATGTATGTATGTATGTATGTATGTATGTATGTATGTATGTATGTATGTATGTATGTATGTATGTATGTATGTATGTATGTATGTATGTATGTATGTATGTATGTATGTATGTATGTATGTATGTATGTATGTATGTATGTATGTATGTATGTATGTATGTATGTATGTATGTATGTATGTATGTATGTATGTATGTATGTATGTATGTATGTATGTATGTATGTATGTATGTATGTATGTATGTATGTATGTATGTATGTATGTATGTATGTATGTATGTATGTATGTATGTATGTATGTATGTATGTATGTATGTATGTATGTATGTATGTATGTATGTATGTATGTATGTATGTATGTATGTATGTATGTATGTATGTATGTATGTATGTATGTATGTATGTATGTATGTATGTATGTATGTATGTATGTATGTATGTATGTATGTATGTATGTATGTATGTATGTATGTATGTATGTATGTATGTATGTATGTATGTATGTATGTATGTATGTATGTATGTATGTATGTATGTATGTATGTATGTATGTATGTATGTATGTATGTATGTATGTATGTATGTATGTATGTATGTATGTATGTATGTATGTATGTATGTATGTATGTATGTATGTATGTATGTATGTATGTATGTATGTATGTATGTATGTATGTATGTATGTATGTATGTATGTATGTATGTATGTATGTATGTATGTATGTATGTATGTATGTATGTATGTATGTATGTATGTATGTATGTATGTATGTATGTATGTATGTATGTATGTATGTATGTATGTATGTATGTATGTATGTATGTATGTATGTATGTATGTATGTATGTATGTATGTATGTATGTATGTATGTATGTATGTATGTATGTATGTATGTATGTATGTATGTATGTATGTATGTATGTATGTATGTATGTATGTATGTATGTATGTATGTATGTATGTATGTATGTATGTATGTATGTATGTATGTATGTATGTATGTATGTATGTATGTATGTATGTATGTATGTATGTATGTATGTATGTATGTATGTATGTATGTATGTATGTATGTATGTATGTATGTATGTATGTATGTATGTATGTATGTATGTATGTATGTATGTATGTATGTATGTATGTATGTATGTATGTATGTATATGTGTGTGTGTGTGGTTTAACAGCACATCAACACAATCCTGCTGAGTAAGCTTACACATTCAAAAATGGCAAACAAAACAAGGACAAGTGCACAAAGGGGTAAAATCCTTAAAATACAAAGTGAAAATTTTGACACAAACCTAGCCCTAAAAGTCCAAGAGTCTCCCAGTGTGAACATCATCACAATAAATATTCCAGTATCATAAGGCACCTCTACACAACTTGCTTTACATGTGTAACAAATTTGGGGGAGGGGGGATACAAAATACAACTTGCTTAACATGTGCAACAAGTTGGGGGGGGGGGGGAATAAAAATACAACGCTTTACATGTGCAACAAGTTGGGGGGGGGGGAATAAAAATACAACTTGCTTTACATGTGTACCAAGTTGGGGAGGGGGCAAATAAAAAATACAACTTGCTTTACATGTGTACCAATTTTTTTTTTTTTTTGGGGGGGGTGTACCAAGTTGGGGAGGGGGCAAATAAAAAATACAACTTGCTTTACATGTGTACCAAGTTTCGGGGGGGGGGGGGGATTAAAAATACAACTTGCTAATACTCTTACCTCAGATGACTTTTTCAGCATGAGCAATTTCTTGATTTCCACTTGACTAATTTTCTCTAAATTAACTAGGAACTAAATTAAATTGCATATTAATAGCAGGATGCTTTAACAGCAATCAATCAAATATAAACTTCAAGGCAATGAGCCATATCATCAATAGGTCAAACTACCTTGTGAAAATGTCATAAAACCATCAATAATATCTACTGACAATAAAGTATGTAGCATTTGAATTTGGTACTAAGCATTAACCAAATTGTTCTGGTGAAAATGGATTCCAGATTCGTAACACATTTGTAAACGTCCATTAAGAAATGTTGAAGATTATAAAATTGGAATGTAAACTGCATGTAGCAAAAGAACATGCCATGTATTCCATGACCCTTGTTTCAATTATAGAGCTAATACCAGATTTGTTATGCATTAATTCATTTTTACCTTCACATCAAAAAGCACAGACCAGTACTGATCATGAAGACACAGTATATTCTTATCATTTGCTTAAAGACACAGTCCAGATAATGCCAAAATATTTCTAAATATGTGTTTCTCTGCTGATATAATTTATCCACTAATGGTTTTCAGGTAGTAATTTTTGTACAATAAATGTCAGGACTACTGAAATCTTTTCAAATCTTTCAAATAGAAGGTATTCATTTCTGTTCAAGATCTAAAGAAAAGATTGGCCAACTATCATTGTCTACTTCAAGCAAATTTATGGCAAAAAATGATTAAATTCTTTCAGTGAAAACAAATTTGATAGTAGTTTCTGATAGACAGAATTATAAAGGTGTGTCTTAAATGAAGTCTACAATGATATGGACATATTCATTGGGTTCAGTGTCATTTTTTTCTATTATTTAAATGTGAAATTGTCTTGAATTAATAAATCAGAAAATTACCAATGCAAGTATACACATAGTACTTCTTGTCTAATCTGCAAAGATTTATGGGCAAATCGCACAGGTATTACTTTTACAATGGTGGGGATAGCTTTGTTTGGTTCTGGTTTTGTTGGTTTTAACAGCACTTTTAAGAAAATAATGGATATATCATGCCAAGAAAATGTGAGTTAAGTGCCTTTCCCAAGGACATACTGAGGCAACTGACCTCTGGGCAAGTATCAAACCCATGGACCTTGGATTACAAATTGGTCACTGTACCAACTGAGCTACCATCGCTTCCTGTCGGGTATAGCACTGTCATCGTAATACAGAGCTCCATTTATTGAACCTTATGGTGAAACCTACCTAAACTGGCACCACTATATGAAGGACATCTGCTCTGAAATTAACCACATTTATAAACCTTTACTTGATTTTACTTAGAAATGTCACCTGTATCTAATAATAATAATAATAATAATAATGGCTTTATTTATAGAGGGCATCATCACAAGCCACAGTCGATAATCTGCTACACTCCTTTATCACCCACCTGTGCAGAGATTTCCTTGTTTCTCATGATATGCATAAACCTGCTTAACCAATCACTGGCCTTTCATGCTGTTTAAATGAGCCAATTAAAGTTTCTCTTAAAATACAGTCAATTATTGATCAATAAAACAAGAATTTTCATTGATGTGGAGGAGATTGCTAAGTTGTGTTGTTGATAACATATTTTTGTTGATGCATACTCATGAAAAACGAGGAAATCTCAGCACAGGCAGCCATGTGCACTGATGATAAAGGAGCATAGTGGATTATTTCCTGTGGCTTGTGACAATATATAGAGGGTGACCAATTAGTTTCTTTTAACAAAATCAGCTATATGGCCCTCTATTATTTACATATTTAAATGAATGCTCATAGACTCCTTAAACCTCTCTCTCTTATGTGTGACTCTCGCGCATTCCCAAATCATGCATTTTCTCTGGCTAAAGACAAAGCATATTTCCTGGTAAAATACAATGCAAGCATTTTTTTTAAAATAGTTTTTTTTAAAATATATTTCTATTGTACACGGTGATAAGCAAAATAAATTCATACTCCTTAGATTTTTATGTGACTACAAAATAGTAAGAAGTATATTCGAGACCATACCAAAACTGGATTATTCACAACATTATTTTTACAAGACAGTTTTAAAGGGTAGCTGTCCATAAAAGACAAATTTTGTGGTCCCTTGAGTGTCATTTACAGACAGGTTTTATTCTACTTGCATACAGATGCAAAACTTCATTGTTGTACTTATTCTTGAGAGTATACAACCAACATAAAAAGAGGATCACATTGAACTACTTTATTCAACAGTGACCCACTTTTTCAACCTCCTGTGATGTAAATATTTTATCTGTTTTCCCTGGTATAGTTTTTCTTGTTTAATTGCATCTTGAGAATGAAAGTTCTTATGGCAAAGTGAGAATTACACACAACATATACATCCCTTTTTATGGACTTTTTTAAAAATTGTCTATAAAATGCCTTAATTTCTGTGTTTCCGGTGAATTGTATGTACCATTATCAATTGGCATACCATAATAAACTAGACAAGTTTCAGTTTCAAGCTTTGATGACTTGTAATTAAAAAAAAGATCATTAACAATAAAAGTTCCTCTTGCACAATATATTTAAAAATGACAAAACATCTTTGTCTGAAAATGAAAATACGATGGATAGTCCTATATACATTTTTCTTCAAAAGTAAATACTGCATGAATATTGGAAAATGGTTTACCTTTTTTTTATAATACATGAATATTGGAAAATGGTTTACCTTTTTTTTATAATACATGAATATTGGAAAATGGTTTACCTTTTTTATAATACATGAATATTGGAAAATGGTTTACCTTTTTTATAATACATGAATATTGGAAAATGGTTTACCTTTTTTATAATACATGAATATTGGAAAATGGTTTACCTTTTTTTATAATACATGAATATTGGAAAATGGTTTACTTTTTTTATAATACATGAATATTGGAAAACGGTTTACTTTTTTTATAATACATGAATATTGGAAAATGGTTTACTTTTTTTATAATACATGAATATTGGAAAACGGTTTACTTTTTTTATAATACATGAATATCGGAAAATGGTTTACCTTTTTTATAATACATGAATATTGGAAAACGGTTTACTTTTTTTATAATACATGAATATTGGAAAACGGTTTACTTTTTTTATAATACATGAATATTGGAAAACGGTTTACTTTTTTTATAATACATGAATATTGGAAAATGGTTTACCTTTTTTATAATACATGAATATATGAAATTGGTTTACCTTTTTTTATAATACATGAATATTGGAAAATGGTTTACCTTTTTTTATAATACATGAATATATGAAATTGGTTTACTTTTTTTTATAATACATGAATATTGGAAAATGGTTTACCTTTTTTTATAATACATGTATCTCAAAAGGAAGAGGGCTAAAATTACTGGACACTAAGAAGATACACTAATATATACTAATATACAAAACACACTAATGTAAAATATAAGCATTTTTAACACTTATCTCAGAATTCTTTCTAAAATTTCTTCAACTGTAATTGTTTTTGTACACCTCAGCAACCTTCATTATCAAATGGCCACCAACTAATTATCAACCAGCCACCAACTAATTATCAACTGGCCACTGGCTAATTTAGCATCTACATTTCCAGCTGAGTCATCTACATTTACAACTCTGAAACATTTGTATATTATATTGTTACACTGAAATTAGCCTACACCTTTGTACTCTATAGCTGACATTGGCACACACTAAAAATAATAGCAATCTTTCTTCTTCTATTAGAGTGTACCTTCATTATATAAGTGACTACAATTGCATGATTAAGAACACCTGCTTGACCCTATAGACACAAGACAACCCTTGCCAATAATACAAAACAAAACCCTTTATGCAACTGTTTTCATCCTTGAGTTCCAAGGTAAACACAAGGAACAGGTTGTAACCTAGTAGGAGGCTGATTTGAAAATAACTGTTCATCCCTGTAGAAGTGGGACTGTAAATCATTACCAGTAGACCAAAAGTTTGTACAGTACTCCATATATATAACAAGGTTTACATGAAGATCACATCCATCATGTAATCCTACAAGGAAGATTACAATAATAATAATAATAATAATAATAATAATAATAATAATAATAGACTTTATTTAATGATGGTAACACATGTAACATACAGTAAATGTTAATCTCCCCTGTTGTCCTCAATTATCATGTATCGTCTCTCTCACATACACATACACAAATTCACCAATGCCAACATAACACACCATAACAATCTTACACAAAGACACCGCTATAATGTTTCATCCTTCTCTCTATCCTTTACACATACACATGTGCACATTCACTCATAATAACTAGTCTTTGAGTCATTCTTCTATTTTTTATTATGGTTAGATTCACAAGTTTATTGTAATGCTGTAGGAATTTGGGTTGAAGGTAACTAGTCATCTTAATCACATTTTATTGAACTTGATGGATTAATAGAAGCATAATGTCTGCAAAACACTGAGGTTTCCAAGTTATTACCATATATACTCGCGTATAAGCCGATGCCAACTGCAAACTGCATTGACCCAGATCTGTCAGCACATTATGTGCCAGCAGATCAGGGTCTTTGCAGTTTATAAGGACTAATCAGTAGAACAAACAACATAGACCCTGATTTGCCAGCACATTATGCGACAGCAGATCAGGGTCTATGTTGTTTGCATTTGGACCCAGATTATATGTGAGTATATACAGTAATCATCTGTGATTTATTATTACTACTAAGAAAGGTGTTATTCATTTGGAATTTAGGTATTTATGACCGAATTGAAAGAACGAATTTTTCCAAATTTATTTTTGTGCACTCCCCCCATCCCTATACACATGGACAAATAAATACGTACATGGTCTTACATTAAAAATATGAATGACTTGACAGTACACACATACAGATATAGGAAATATCATAAAAAGGTCTCATTGAAATCTAGTATTCTTAAAGGTCTCATTGAAATCTATTATTCTTACCAGAATATGTTGGCAGCTCTATTTGGTAGTGTACAATATTGTGCATAGTATTATATACATCAATAGAGAACCATCCTGCAAGTATTATATGCATCAATAGAGAACCATCCTGCAAGTATTATATGTATCAATAGAGAACTATCATGCAAACACCTTTTCAATTAGTAGATCAAGGTCTATGCTGTTCAAAAGTACCAATGGAACACTTTATCATATACCGTATATACCCGTGTACAAGCTGATACCAACTGCAAACTGGATAGACCCAGATCTGCTGGCACATAATGCACCAGCAGATCTGGGTCTATCCAGTTTGCAAGGACTAATCAGTAGAACAACATAGACCCTGATCTGCCAGCACATTATGTGATGGAAAATCAGGGTCTATGTTGTTTGCATTTGGACATGAGTATATACGGTAAATAGGTATACATATGGTAACTAATGATCTACACCTGTCAGCACACTGCCTGCAGATGATTTAAATGTAAGTGTATCATTTTACAACAAGTTTTTATAATCTTCACGGAGTGTAAACAGAATGATAGGCCTAATTCTGTTTGCATTTACTGTGGACAAGTGCACATGAGTGTCCCCTCTGTAACATGAATAACATCAAAACCAAAATAGACAAAGTGTTCACTGTGTGATCATCAACTGTGTCTCCACAAGTTAATAGCTGATGTACATATTTATCACTAACATCAATTTATGATCACTTACATGACTAAAATTAAATAATACATCGTAATCCACACATTACACAGTATGTGAAGATGAAATGTTAGATACTGCACTCCCTCATTATAATGCGGTCTATGGGAGCCATAGAGTATACCACCTTATAGTGAGACCAGTTCATAATGAAGTACAAGATACAATACTCCCTCATTATAATGGTTTATGGGAGTCATAGTAAACCATCTAACAGTAAGACTACCTTATAATGAAGTAAATGATACAACACTCCCTCATTATGATGCTGTATATGGGAACCAGAGTATACTGCCTTATAGTGAGACTGCCTTATAAGGAAGTGCATGGTACAGCATTCCCTTGTTATAATGCTGTCCATGGGAACCATAGAGTATACTGCCTCAAAGCGAAACCACCTTATAATGAAGTACATGATACAGTACTCCATCATTATAATGCTGTATATGGGAGCCATAGAGTATACCACCTTATAATGAAGTAAATGATACAACACTCCCTTGTTATGATCCTGAATATGGGACCCAGAGTATTCTGCCTTATAGTGAGACTGCCTTATAAGGAAGTGCATGATACAGCATTCCCTTGTTATAATGCTGTCCATGGGAGCCATGGAGTATACTGCCTTATAGTGAAACCACCTTATAAGGAAGTACATGATACAATACTCCCTCATTATAATGCTGTATATAGGAGTCGTAGAGTATACCACCTTATAACGAAGTAATGATACAGTACTACCTCATTATAATATTGTCTATGGAAGCCATAGAGTATACCACCTTATAATGAAGTAATGATACAGTACTACCTCATTATAACACTGTCCATGGGAGCCATGGAGGATACCACCTTATAATGAAGTAATGATACAGTACTACCTCATTATAATGTTGTCTATGGAAGCCATGGAGTATACCACCTTATAACAAAGTAATTATACAGTACTACCTCATTATAATGTTGTCTATGGAAGCCATGGAGTATACCACCTTATAATGAAGTAATGATACAGTACTATCTCATTATAACACTGTCCATGGGAGCCATGGAGTATACCACCTTATAATGAAGTAATGATACAGTACTACCTCATTATAATGTTGTCTATAGAAGCCATGGAGCATACCACCTTATAATGAAGTAATGATACAGTACTACCTCATTATAACACTGTCCATGGGAACCATGGAGTATACCACCTTATAATGAAGTAATGATACAGTACTACCTCATTATAATGTTGTCTATGGAAGCCAAGTATACCACCTTATAATGAAGTACATTAGACAGTACTCACTCATTATATTGCTGTCTATACCACCTTATAAATAAGTAAATTATACATATAATTCACTACTACATAATGAAATTAGATCCATGACCAATCCCACCTTATAAAAGGAAGTGTGTTATAATGATGTGCTGTATTTACATATCTATAGGGGCATACAAGTAATAACCTCACCAGTACAATCTTGGAGATTTGCTGCAAAATGTCAGAAACTGAAAAAAAATGCAAAAAATTTCCTCATATGTAATTTTAGCCCATATGTTCTCTCTAAGATAATTTTTGTTTAGAAGTAAAAGGACAAAGAAGGAAGAGCAATTCATTTTAGACATAAATATTTAATAGTTAAAACATGACAATGTTTGACAAAATATCATAAAATCATTTTTGAAATTTTTTTGGCTTCTGTGCATATACTGTGAGGTCATTATGTTTGGGGGAATCAATTTTTGTGGTTTTGAGAAAACGAAGATTTTTGTTGGTTTTTACATTACTGGAATGAGAAGAGAGTCCAATTATTTCCACAGAAGAATTATCATTTATTGGGTCTTTATATTTATGATTTGTTGCCACCAGAAAATTCACAGAATACTGGTACCCCCATGAAAACTGGTATCCCAATGAATTTCACAATATCTTCTGAAAACTCTCTTCTGTCTCATTTCTTCATCACTCTGACATACCTGTGATGTTTTTAGATAATTTCCATACTGATACAATTTCTAACACTGATTTGAATGAGACCTTTTGTTCACAAGACAACAAGATTATTTATTAATACAAAATGTATTTCACTTCATGGTGAATTGAGTGGTGAACAACAGCTGTGGAAAATGTGTCTAGAAGAAATTTAAATGGAAAATGCATCCAATAAGTTTAGAATGCAGGGAAGTTATGCCCTGTTATTTCCATGATCGGTTTCAACCTTCAAAAGAATCATGATGATGGAGTTGTGTGAATTTCTTCTGTGGCTTAGGGAATTATAAGAGTGTTACTGTGCAATATATTCACAAGTTTACAATTCTTTCCATTGGAACTCCACAAATCCAAATGTTTACCAATTACTTTTTTGAAAACATCAATGAGTCAACAGAATGCATTGGAATAAGATGAAACAAAGGCTAAATTTTAATAAAAAAAATTTTTTAAGACTTTCAATGCATCTCATTTATCAGCCTCTCTTCTTGTGTGGTGATCCCAATGATGAAGGATGTAACTTGATCATGCTCTCATAAACTAATGTTAGAGAAAGATTCATATGGTAAATAAACCAGTGTAAATATTCCAATAAACACCAGATTTTATTCCATTGGTTTAATAAGGAAAAATTATAAAGTATGTCAGAAATATAAATCTTGTCAATAAAAAACCAAAACATTCATCAAAATTGTTGATACTGATATTGCATACATAAGATGTGGATATCTTTCTTAAATCTTTCATGCAGATCACTGATATCTAATCAAAATACCTGCATTCCTTATAATTGATATCTAATTTATTTACTGCACATATAAGATGTTTATCTCAATCGAGATATTGCACACATTCAACTATAGTTATCTATATACCTAATCAGGTTTTGGAAATTTACCAAATCATTGCTAATCAGGCCACAAAAAAAAACATTTTTCATGATCTGGGTAAATGAGGCACATACAAAATATAAATCAAACTGGGTACTGGAAAAAGTTTTTTAAGTCTTGTCAGATCTCTTCATGCTTAAACATGTCATTATCAAATAGGAATTTAAACATTTGAGTCTTGAACAAAGACACTGCATATAGACACAATTTTGATTTGATGGTTGCATAAAATACCATTGCAATTGCTGCATGACTAAGGACACATGATCCACATGGGGCCATAACATATAAACTGACTTGGTCCTTAGCTAGGCAGGGGGAGCTACAATTACAAGCTCAATTAGTGAAGATTTATAATCAATGAGATTCAATAAACCCCAAGACCAGCCTGGGTCAGCTGCCTTGGTGTGTCCTTGTGAAATGCACTTAGTTCCAATTTCCTTATAATGTTACAGCCAATAAAGTGTTGAAAGTACACTAAAACCTGTCTTATATGACCACTGACATGTAAAACCACCTGTCTGAAAGAGACCAAATTCTTAATGCACCGATCAGTAATCCATTATAGTGTTCTGACCTGTAATGAAAAAATACCTGTCTTGAGACACCATTTTTTTTGTGCAGATGGGGTTGTCTCTCAAGACAGGTTCTACTGTACCAATAAAAAAAAAAAAAAAACATTATTTAGCCAGGCAGGATTTAAAATAGGTACATTGTGCTACTTTTGTTATATATGTTTTAGAAGCTGGATTTGAAAGACTGTCTAAATACATGTCTGACACATTGACCAGCACTAACCCAGCACTTGATAGCTGTGTCTGGGATACTGTTTGCAACAACTGTAAAACATCCTTCCTTCAGAGTCACTGAATATAAGCTATGGGTAATTATCAACCCAATGTGGCTGAAAATTTCACTATCTCTTAGTTTTGTCATAATCAACATTTTTGTTTAGCTGCAACAGAGTCTGGCTTATGTCTCTCTTTGGACAAATAGTTACATCGGACACAGTGACAACCTTTGATCTTCCTTATTACCTTCCTTGCAAAAACAAAGCAAACTCATCTTATCCACATAGTAATTAGATCACCTTGCTTAACAACTACTTTTAAAGTTACCATAACATATTTTGCTATTTTAATATAAATACACACTGCTCCTTAATTAGTGTAATTGTTTCACTTCAAATGCAGTACAGCACTTGGACTGTTGATCCTCTGTATAATTTATTAAAAAGTTAAAGAATCATTATTGTCATTTAATATAAATGAATACAACTCTAATGTCCGTAAAATGCCTTTCAATAATTTAACTTCATTGACTCGCTTGATTGAAATCAATTAGTGATCCGCTCATGAATATCTGGGTTGAGTAAACACAACAAGGCCATTTAAAACACTGGTAACTATTCATACCGGTTTTCTTTTGTTTGAAGTGTTCTGATTGGACAATAATTTGGTCACTTAGTCCAATATGCAGCCAAGGGGTTTTAGAATGCATGGACATGTAACAGTTATCAATGGACACTCTTGTTGGATGTGATATATCTCAGGATGTGAATGAATAAATGTAGAGAGGTAGAATCAAGCAAACAGTATGCCTAGAGGGCATGCATGGCCAGATTAAGGTAGTTAAAGTGATTACTGGCAGAGCATGAAAATTAACACTTGCCCAACCTGTCTTAAAATAGAAAAAAATCACTTGTCCTGGACTAGTGATTTGGAAAATGTTAAATGTCCTACTTTGAAAATGAATAGTTCTGGTTCACAGGCTATGTGACTTTATTAGCCCTGCTGATTGTCCACTCACAGTGGAACACATTCTTGTCAAGTGTTTCGACTTCCACCTGGTGAGTGTCCATTCACAGTGGAACACATTCTTGTCAAGTGTGTCGACTTGCACCTGGTGAGACACAAGTTTTTTATGTGAACTCGATAAAGAAACTGTATCATGATGTGCCACCAGAAAAAACTGTATCATGATGTACCACCAAAGAAAAACTGTATCATGATGCACCACCAAAGAAAACTGTATTATCATGTACCATCTTGGAATTTTTGAGGGAATGCAATTTATATAACAAATTTTGAGCATATGTTTTAAGGATTTCATATTTTTTACCTGTATCTTTTATTTTATATACTTTAACAAAATTGTAACCTCTTGACATTTTACCTTTTATCATTTAGTACTTCATGATGTTTATGCTGATTTGGAAGATTTTATCTTCCACAAGCTTTTTCCTACAAATACTTTATATTTACCTCTTTAAAACATTACTTTTATACAGCACCATATTGGTAGTATTGTTTTGACATGCTGTTAAAGCATACTACATACATAGATACCTAATTTTTTGGTCAAGGGGCCATAATGGTACCGCATAATATCCAAAATCATGGCATAATGAACGGCATTATAACGATGGTGAACTGTATAATCAAGACACAACATACTTCATTTTTTCTTTTGACAGCATGTATAATGAAGACACCACATACTTCATTTTTTTCTTTTGACAGCATAGCAACAGGGGTGGGGGACTGTTTGATTATTTATTCAAAAAATTTTGAAAAAAATTTTGGTATCATAAATTAAAATATTTGATAATTATAATAAAATCATTTTTATATCCAAAATCATTTTTTTTATATCAAATATTCAAATTTATGGTATCAAATATTCAAATTTATTATATAAAAAAGAATCTAATATTGGGGTTTTAAAAAGCAATATTTGATGTAAAAATTTATACATGATTTTATATCAAAAATTCTATTTTTTAATATGAAAGATTTATTTGTTTCAAAAAATGATTTTTTTTTTATACCATATATTTGATATTTTTTTAAAATAAAAAATTCTGCACATTTTTAAATATAAAAAAATGCTCTTTCCACCAAACCAATAATTGCTCCTCTTCATTACAATGCTATCTAGTGAGCCCTACACTGTGTTGTGCCTAACATACATCTATTAGTATCCTATTACAGTCAATGTCATTCGTCTGAATGCAATGGTTATCCATAAGAATCAGTTTCTTTTTCTGATTCCTATCCCAATCAGTAGACATGGTGAATCAGTGGTATGACAAATTACCAAATCAGACTAAATCTAACTAGATCAGATTATGGCTGCACTTAAGTATGTGCTTGAAATTGGTGTCATTTTTTAAAATTCTTCAATATAATGAATATCAACACGCTTTATATGACAATTTTAAAAAAGAAAAATCAAATACCAAAAACAATTTGACCACTGGGATAGTTTTGCAGACTTTCTATAAAGATAAATCATTGCATGTGATGAATTTTATATATCAAGAATATGAATATTTTTTTATCAACAATTTTTGTTTAGGCTTAAGTTTTTATATTTAAAAAAATTGCATTTTGGATACAAAATATTCAATTCAATTTTTAATATAATAAATTGATTTTTAATATCAAATATTCTTTTTTTCGATATCAACATAATAATTTTTTTTATATAAAAATACTAAATAAATAGTCAAATGGAACCCATACAACTTAACTAGGCTCAATGTACTCATAAACATCTCAAATTCTTTCAAATTTCAGACTTTGTTATAAAGATTTGTATACATACTTCAACGCCACTACCGAGTCATTCTGAAAAGTTTGTTTAAATTGGCAAAAAATAAAAGTTATGAATTTGTACATATGATATTAGTATAAACGGTCCAGATATCAGAGTTCAGACAAATAAGTGGCGAAGAGTAATCATGTAGCAAATGTCAATTGGCCACACATGAGTGTCAAGGTCAGCAATCCACTGATCACAGATAAGTACTGACTGACAGTTGTGGCTAGGTTGACTGGTCACATATTTTAAGTTAAACATTGTAAATACAAACTGTACATATCCAGATCACTATACATTGAAATCAAAAGGAATTTGAGTGTAATTTGCTAAATATTCTTTCACAATTTCTCAGAAGTTCAAATTTAAAGTGAAAGAAACCATTTTCATTTCATAAAATAATGTTAATTTCTTTAAAAAGGTATTCTATGTAACAATTAAACTGTCTGGAACTACTAGCAAAAATTGTTTACAAATGTTTTGCTAAAAATATCCTTCAGAAAGAAATGAATTCCATCACTTTAACTATTACTTTGTCTGGACTGTATTGGTTCTTTTTTGGTTTGGTGTTGTATGGCACAGCAACACACGTAGGTTATTTAGTGCCAAGGCAATTTGAGTGAAAGTAGCTGACCCTAACTGATCCAATGGTAGGATTCAAACCTGCACCCTTTCGGTCATAAGTCTGGCATGCTAACCACCAAGACATCACTGCTCCTTTCTGGAGTATACAATATTTACAGTAGAACCTGCCTTAAAGGTCACTTCTATTATGCAACAATCTTTCTTAAACAGCCACATTTTGATGGCCCCTACATTTAAAGTTTAGAAGAAATGCACCTGTAATAATCAAGCTTTTGATTTATGATCAAAGCCACTTGTTCACATTCCCTGAGGTAGAAGCCAAAGTTGCTCAGTAGGTAGTGTGCTGGACGCTGTAGCGTACTAACGGGGGGGGGGGGGGGCAGACAGGACGGTTGCACTGGGGCCAGAGGACTTGGAGTGCCAAAACAGCTGATAAAAACTCGGGCCTCGTATTCTGGCCCTTTGGGCCATCATCGTCACCCTGGGCGCCATTTACCCTTAGTACACCACTGGTTGAACGAGTGACTGAAAGAGTACAGGTTTGAATCCTACCATCAGATCAGCCCAGATCAGTTTCAGAGGTATCCTTGGGCAAAGTACTTTGCTACAATTACCTTGGCAATAAATAACCTATCTGTGTTGCTGTGCCATAAACACCAAACCAAACCAAATGCTTCCTAAGGCAGCTGCTGGATAACACAGGTTTGACTGTATTTATGATTAATTTTTTTTGTCAGCATACACTGCAATTTAATGATGTTCTGCACAGACAAAATACTTGCATAAACATATAACTTAAGAATAAAAAAACTTTCATGAACATTAATGATATTTTTTTCTTACAAAATAACTTGCATATTCAGATGAATGGTTCTTTATTGGTTGCAACTGAATGAAAAATTAACCTTTTTTCTAAGAGGAACTCTATCAGTCATTGCCACATTTAGAGACCCATTAAGTGGTTTAATCTGAGCCTCAAAATACTGCTTTACTGATACATCCAAAATGCTTATAAAATTAAATATACTAAATCATGCTTCAAAATTAGTTTATAAAGAAAAGAAGCTCAAGTTAAAATCTGTACTCAAGGGTGTTGTACTTTCAGGAAATTAAATAAACTTACCTTGAACAAATGGCTCTTTGATATGAAAATCAGCTGCTCACAAGGTCCAAAATACAATTCCACATTTATATGAATGATATATCTTTTCAAAAGTAGCTGGTATAAAATATTTCCATAACCTCTAATAAAAAAGTTAAGGTTTTTAATCTCACCAGAGGTAGATTTTCAATCTTATGATAAAGATCACTGCTACAGCCACCAGCAAGAAAGTCTACACCACTGCTGATATATATAAAGAATATGATGTCTCAAAAATTGAAGAAGACAGCTATCAAGCCAAACTAGCTCTCTGTAATCATAGGATCACAACTTTCATAGGTAACGAGTATAATAAAATACTCCAAGTGTGCTAAGTGTGTGAGTTAGTTGCCTTGTAGTGAGACCCCACCGCTATGAAAGACAGCAGTGTTCACACTGGACATTCTAAACAAAAGCATTACCACTCTAATCCCACAGAAAATAACTGTATAGTAATATTATCAGTCTGCTGTAGTTGTACAGAACTGTTAGTACCATAAATACCCACGTGTGCATGCACCAAGCACTGACAGCTTAGACCCAGCCAGATATACTTTAGCATAAGTGTTCACCTTAAATCACAGTACAAACAATATAAATCCTGATCTGCTGGCTCATCATGTAACAACAGATATAATAATAATAATAATAATAATAATAATAATAATAATAATAATAATAATAAAAATAAAAATTAATAATAATAATAATAATAATAATAATAATAATAAAAAAATAATAATAATAACTTTATTTAAAGAGGGTGACACAATTAGTTGCATGTAATTAATCCTCCTTGTAGCATTCTATTATACGCATATTTATATAGTGTACATGTACATAGTTCCACACACAATAATGATAACAATAATATTTTTTTTTTAAAAAGCATTGATAATAAGCTACATGTATATATGGACATAATAAACAGAAAGTTTTGTAAGAACATGATCCAACCATCCAACCAGGTATATTGTGTATATACAGTACAAAAATAGTCAGACAACAAAGCGGAAGATATGATCATTTATACTATAAGATATAATGTATTTGACAAATCAAACAGGTGCCACTTTTCATCCATTGAATTAGATTATAATTAAATCATTTATATTTGCACTTTCTCTAATTTCCTTTGGGATTTGATTCCAAATTAGTGACACAATAATATTGAAAACTTTTCTTAAAGAGTTCTTTATTTGGTTTTGGAATGGAAAGGTGTTTAGCTGAAATTGATCTTAAATTGGGAGTGTTGCCTTGATTTCAAGCTTGAAATAGTTCCTGGAGATATAATGGGGCCATATTGTTTGAAACTTTGTGCATAAGTCTAGCCTTTCTAAAAATATTAGTTCACTTACTGTTAACAGTTTAATATCATTCATTGCATTTGGGATGTTTTCAGCATTATCTAGGATAAGTCTGCAAGCTATTTTTTGCAAGTGGAATAATTTACAAATATTCTTGTCAGAAGTGTTTCCCCAGATAAGATTACAGTAGTCTAGGTTTGGTTGTATACAGCTTTTGCAATAACCTATGTTCAGTTGATAGATATGGCCTTATCTTGCTTAATAACCAGAGACATGAATTGACTTCATGACATATGACTTGAATATGTTCATTCCATTGTAAATTGTTGTCAACCATCACCCCAAGGATTTTGTCACTGTTAACCATTTGTAGACAGATTTCATTCAACTTAAGATTTAAGTTGTTATTTTCCAATTTTTCTCTTCTTTTTTTTTTACATCAGGTCTTGTATTCTCAATTAGCCCTGATCTACTGTCTCATCATGTGACAACAGATCAGGTCTTGTATTCTCAAACTTTATCAGCAAGAAACTCAAGTTCAGGTTCAAAATCCCACTAAAATACTGTATTTAGGAGTCACCAATGTCATCAAAATTTGACAGTCTAACAGAAGGACATAACTATTAAAAATCTTACAGTTCTGTGATTCTTGCTTTATCCTAATGAAACATATTGACATTCCAAGTTTTGGGACCTTGAGTTTCAGTCTAAGTTTCCTGCTCAAAAAGTTTCAAGAATACAGTGCCTGGCCTGGAAATTGACACACTTCTGAGCTTGAGTTTGATCTTGAGATTTTTTTGTCAGCCAATCACAAAATACTTTACTTTTATAACATCATTTTTGATTGGCTGAGAAGGAAACCTCTATCTTAAACTCTCAAACTTAAGCTTCGAGTTTTATCATCTCCAGGCACTTTAGTCACAAAACTCTCAGAGCACAAAAACTGAATTTGTGCACAAGTTTAAAAAATTTTGATCTGCTATAACTATTTAGGACTAAGGTTAGATGTAAATGTCTAGAATATCTTATTGTTGGTATCTTTATATATACATACTAAATTTTAAATATATTGATAGATTCTAAGTATTAATTTCCAGTGGCATAGTTAGAGTACTTCGGATGCTGGGATAATATAAAGATCTATAATTTATCATATTTCTTTTTTTCTCATTTTTTCTTCTTCTAGATCTATGTGAATGCAGCTGCATATTTGCACACAGATAGTTACGTCGTTGATTTAAATTTCTGAGTTTAAAGTCCGAGTTCAACTTTTGCGCTCACACATTTTCCCGACTGAGGGCAAGTCTGGGTTTATGCTGTGTGTGGTGATTTCATTATACACATAGACACCATATGTACAATAAAAAGGACCTGCACTTTCAACAAAAGACTGATATTCATGCATGACCTGTCTCTTTAGAAACACTAGAACATTTCAAAAGAATATAAAATGTGACAAACTGACTTCAGGTACTGACCATTTAAACCAGGATATTTTTTTTTCTTTTACATCAAGATAATTTATTTCTGTCTACTAATAAAATGGATATATTAGTTATTTTTTTGACAAATCTGAGCAAGAATATTTTTTCAAGCTGTTTGAGGGTCCGAAATTTTGTTTAAAAAAAATCCCAGCCTCCCACCCCCAGCACTCCACCAGCGAAAATTAAATGGTCAGTCCTTTAGGCTAGTGTATGGTTTAATGATGTGGTTCAAAATATTTGCTATGGGCATAACTGTAAACTGCACATTCTGATTTGAATGATAGGTATAGACAACAACTCCAATTCTATAGTACTTCTTTAAACAAATTAATATATGAATTTGAACAAGTCAATATAGGAATTTGAACAACAAGTCAATATAGGAATTTGAACAACAAAGTCAATATAGGAAATAGGAATTTGAACAACAAGTCATTATAGGAATTTGAACAACAAGTCAATATAGGAATTTGAACAACAAGTCAATATATGAATTTGAACAACAAGTCAATATAGGAATTTGAACAACAAGTCAATATAGGAATTTGAACAACAAGTCAATATAGGAATTTGAACAACAAGTCATTATAGGAATTTGAACAACAAGTCAATATAGGAATTTGAACAACAAGTCAATATATGAATTTGAACAACAGGTCATATAGGAATTTGAACAACAAGTCATATAGGAATTTGAACAACAAATCAATATATGAATTAAAACAACAAGTCAATATAGGAATTTGAACAACAAGTCAATACAGTGGTAACACAGAACTAATACATCCAAGAAGGCTAGTGTTTTAAGAGCTAAGATTGTATGTGTATTTAAAATTGGTATCATTTTTTACAGTAATAGTTTTTATTTAGTTCGTTTCAACAACACTTTTAACACATTATTGGATGTATCATGCAGAGAAAACGGGAGCTAAGTGTCTTTCCCAAGGACACACAGAGGTAGCTGACACATGCTGCCTGGACAGGTATCAAACCCACTTTGCAGTAACAGGCAGTATATAACAAAATCTCAATTTAAACAAAACTTTGAAATGAGCTGTGGTGGTTCAGTGGTTAGTGTGCCAGACTCATGACCAAAAGAATGCAGTTTTGACTCCTACCATTGGATCAACCCAAGTTAGTTACTGTAATGTGTCTCAAGGTCAGGCACCTTACTCCATCAGCCTTGCCACTAAATAACCTTGATGTGTTAGGCACCTAACTCCATCTGTCTTGCCACTAAATAACCTTGATTTGTTGCTGTACCATAAAATACCAAAACCAAAAACAATCTGAAATATTTTCTATAATGCCTAGTGCATTTCTGTCAAATCGTTACAAACTTCCATTAGAGATTCATATATTCAGTAGCAACTCACATAAAATTTACCCTGCTGCTTTCCCATATACTTTATATGTGTTATATTTGTTCCTTAATAGCGAGTCTAGTGTGTTAACTAGAAATGTGTCACTACAATACAAATGCTTCCACCGATATGATGCGAGAGAAGGAAGATGTTTCCAGTCATGTTTTTCGGTGTCCAAAACTTCAACAATTTATCAGAAAATAGTAGAAATCTAACTTGGCCTAGGTCTTCTTAATGCAGGCATGTACAGCTTTCTCCACGGTGCAGGCTGGATAGCATTTTTCAAACCACACCATGTGATTGAAATGTAACCAAATAAAACCAGGTTATGGGCTTGATGCAGCCTGTGGGCCATAGGTGTCACGTGCCTGTCTTAATGTAAAGCCTCAAACCAAACATTTCTGTTTCAGTCCATTTACGCCTTCAAAAGGTATTGAGCAGAAACAATGCTCTAATACAATTGAATGGCAAAGGTCCAAGTCAAACAGGTGCCATAACTCCGTTAAATAGTGTTCCATAATGGTGAAAGTCAAACTTGACTAGGTCTTTCTAATGTGATGCCCAATACCAAATTTGAATTGAAGTCCTTCTAAAATTATTGAATGGAAACAATATTCACAATGGACATGCATGACAGGATGGGATTGGATGGGATGGGATGGGATGGGACAGGATGGACATGACAGGATGAGATGGGATGGGATGGGACAGGATGGACAGGACACAACAGGATGGGATGGGATGGGACAGGGATGACAGGATGGGATGGGATTGAATATGACAGGATGGGACAGGACAGGATGGGCAGGACATGACAAGATGGGATGGGACAGGATGGACAAACATGAGTATGATCATATGTCCCTTCTATTGATATGGTGGGGGCATAATAAAAATATAATACCACACAATGAAGGATCACAAATTTTCCGACCTCATTTCTAGGACACACAGACAAGTTTTACTTGAGACATATAGAACATATAAATCTCTGGTTTGTACGCACTATACAAAACGAAACAAAGTTATCAATTAGAATCCATTTAACTAGGTAGGAAATATGGCTCTCTATCTGGTATTTGCAGTAGATGCACTTGAGCTTAAGTAAATATGGTAACTTTCCATATAGAGACCTTAATAGAGTCAGGTCACATACAAAGCAAATTCAATAATATCACAGGTGAGTAGAGGCACATCAAAACGGTTAACCTGAAAACAGATGACATAGTCTGCTTTCCTTCTCTGTGCCCGGGGAAAAGGAAGTAAAGTGGTAAAGTTTTTCCTCCCTTCACCTCCAAGGACCCGAGTCTAATCCTTAAAAGTGCTATAGTGTGAAAAGCTGGTGATAGGTAAGGTTGTAACATTTACAAAAATATGTAAATGGGTACATGGTAAACAATAACTAAAACAATGCCATTTAATCAAAATGATTAAAAACTCAACCTTTCCCCCAATCTGCACAGTAGGCTTATAGCTGATAGGTATTTATATGTAAACCATTGACAATGCGTATGCCATACCTATTTCAACTTGCGGTTCTTTCAGTTACTGAATGTCTTTTTGCCTCTTATTGTGACAGGATTCAGTTTTTTAAGACATGTATTTCTTGCATATATTCATAATGAAACCGGACATACTGCACTGGAGATGCTAATATGATGCTTTTATATGATACACAATGACTAAAAGAAACTGTAGTGGCTCTCAAAGTTGAAATGATGTTTCTGTAAAAAAAAAATGTTATTCATCAAAGGTTGTGTTAACAAACATGTTTTTTAAAGGTAATTAGTTCAAAGAATGTTTTGTCAACGAGATCAGTAAATCAACCTAATGTGGAATGTTGTGTAATGTGCAGTACAACCGATTCTCATCAACTTTGGCTTCTTTCTACTTGTGATGACCGATTTGATGTGAAAATCATCCATACTTTAAGAAAGAAGTGACAGAACTATCTTACCAAAAAGTCATCTTAGGATATGGGAACATATCATTTACTTTGAACGGATAGTTCCTTCGTCACTAACAGATACATGCATGTTCATTTATATGGTAACCAATTTTGCAAATGTTTACAGGCAGTAAACTAAACTAAGACATTTACACTGTAAACATTGCAGCCTTAG